>CM057072.1:24049888-24524226 GCA_029379335.1 Thymus mandschuricus
TCGATGAGACCTTCGCTCCAGTGGCTAGGCTCGAAGCTATCAGACTATTTCTAGCCTATGCAGCGGCAAAGAAATTCAAAGTCTATCAGATGGACGTGAAGAGCGCGTTTCTCAACGGAGAGCTCAAAGAAGAGGTATATGTGGAGCAGCCACCGGGTTTCGAGCAGGGAGATAAGGTGTATCGATTGAAGAAGGCCCTGTATGGGTTAAAGCAAGCTCCCAGAGCTTGGTATGATACCCTATCTCTATTCCTAGTGGATAATGGATTCCACAAAGGAAAGATAGATCGAACCCTATTCACCATCAACTATGGAGAGGATATGTTATGGGTTCAGATCTATGTGGATGATATCATATTTGGGTCACCAAACCAGTCGCTTAGCGAAAAGTTTGGAGAATTAATGTAGACCAAATATGAGATGTCGATGATTGGCTTGATGAGCTGCTTTCTAGGTCTCCAAGTGAAGCAGCAAGATGATGGAATCTTCATCAATCAAGCTAAGTACACAAGAGATATGCTTGCTAAGTTTGGTATTCAACATGCTAAAGCTGTGAAGATCCCGATGAATACCAACTGGAAGATGGAGCCAGACCTAGAAGGAAAGTCTGTGGATGCTACAGACTACCGTGCTTTGATCGGGTCCCTTCTATATCTCACTGCAAGCAGGCCAGATATTGCCTTTACAGTTGGAGTTTGTGCTCGCTTCCAAAGCAATCCCAAGCACAGCCATCTTGAAGCTGCCAAGAGAATTCTTCGTTATCTTAAGGGCACTGTCAACATGGGGCTGTGGTATCCAACGGAGGACAATTTGTAGCTCACTGGATATTCAGATGCTGACTATGGAGGGTGCCGAATTGATAGGAAATCAACTTTGGGCACATGTCAGTTCTTGGGAAGCAAGCTGATCTCATGGTTCTCGAAGAAGCAGACAAGTGTAGCCACTTCAACAACTGAAGCCAAATATATGGCCGCTGGAAGCTGCTGTTCTCAAATTCTATGGCTTCGTCAACAGTTGAAGGACTACAGAGTTGAAGAGAATGAGATTCCAATATTCTGCGACAACAACAGTGCAATATGCATCTCGCAGAATCCAGTGCTTCATACCAGATGCAAGCACGTAGAAATTCGCCATCACTTCATTCGTGATCATGTCGAAAAGAAGGACGTCAAGCTCGAGAAAATTCATACAGATCTTCAGCGAGCAGACATCCTCACCAAGCCTCTAGCTGAGTCTTGATTCAACCAGCTATGCATGGAATTAGGCTTACTAGACCCTGGTGAAGAGTGCTAGATCCAAGATGCACAAAGAAGTGCACGTTTGCCTTTAAGTGTCACTCGCTTTGGATCTTCACCAACTCAAGCGAGTCACTTCAAAATTCCACTCACTTGAAGAAGGAGAAACAAGGTGGAGAAAGGTGGAGTGTTGGAAGATGTTCCCTACCCGCTTACAGGAATTGTTAAGCCATTGGTTAAGGGGGAACTATTGATTCTCTCGGAGCAATCTACTTCCAAAGCGAGCAAGGAAAGCTCCTACCTAGCCTAGGATTCCTAGCGAGTGGGTATAAACACTCGCAAGTGCCGTTTCTAGTAATGGTTGTGGGGTCTTGTATCGGGCCTTCCCACGTAAAAACGATGAAAGCTTAGGCAGGGCTGGCACCTAGACCTTGCGTCCTCATCCCATCTTTCCGCCGAAGAGGAGCATGTCTTCTCATCTCCTTCATCGTGGATAAGCACTCACTCATTACTCACTCCTTATTAAGTTGAGTTGCCGAGTGGTTATTCATTCCTCTTGAATTCTGCATCGCTTCGACAAACCCTGATTTGGGCAAAGCGAGTCGATTGCAAATTCATTCTGTAGATCTTTAGAGGAAGCTTGAAGAGTTACCTTTTACTTAAAAAGGTTGCAGGGCTGGTGACATGCCTCTGCTTAAAAAACGAGATTGTCTTGTCAGAGCATTCTCATTGTCATCCTATCCTATTCTGCTCTGAGATAAGGACTTGTACTCATCTCCCATTCGTCGTGAATAAGTACACTTACGTGAAGCTCCCTTCGGGTTGTAGTAAGCTTGTGTACTATATTCATTTTCTCCCCCATTCACTTCGATGGAGGACTCTCTAGTTCGTAGAGGAAGATGGAAAAGATGAATGCCATGAAGACTAAGCTCAACTGGTGATATCAACAAGCTTCAAGCAATTCCTTCAACAAGTGATGCCAAAGGAGCTAAATGAAGTCTACATATGTGGTATCAATCTCCTACAAAGTGAGATTGACTGGTAAGTGTTTCAATTTTTATGTACACTTAGTGAGATGAAGCGTGCTAGAAACCTTCACTTACTATGTGGAAAATATGAAATGAATCTGACACAAATACAAAGAGGAAAACATTCTTGTTTATCCTCGAAGTATGTAGTCTGAAACATTTTAAATAAAGCAAAGAAATTTTCATTTCTTATTCCAGTCGCTACTGATGGCGAAGCGAGTGCCACGTCACTCAAGCAAGTCATCGCAAGCGGGTGTGGAACAGTCACGCCAAGCGAGTACTTCGCAAGGGAGTAAAAGCCAAGCGGTTACACTTGAAGCGAGCGGATACGAAGCGAAGCGTATGAGCTGTCAGCACTCGAGTGCAAATTTCACTTTTTACTTTAGCATTTAATGCAGCGGCGCGTACATATCGAAACGACGGGTGCGTGCAACTCAATTCAAAAGAGAAGCGGGAAAATCGCCGTCGATCCAGCCGTCGAATCTGAACAGTTCCTAAATCTTAGCCGTTGGATCGACGCCTACTGCAGAGACGAATAACAAACGGCCATGTGGAATGCCAAGTCAACTTGGCAGCATACTTTTACTGTGATGACGCCGGACATGTCAATCACGTCGCCACTTTCCGCCGTATACAAACAGGGACCCCCAGTGGATTTACCAAATTGCCTCTGCTACGTCAGCCGAACCCTAGTTCTATATATATGCAACGAAGGAGATCTGCAGAAACCTTTACAACTCTCTAAAATTGCCATTCTCGTGCAAGATCTGCGTCGCTCTGCAACTCACGAGTCTCAACCCCCCGTTTCAACATCTTTCTCAAATCTCTCTAAATACTCACCATGGGAAAGAAAGAGGCATCGCAACCAATGGAGGAATTTCTTCTGAAACTCGACAGCAACATCAACATCGAACCCCATCTCGACGAGATCGTGGTGGAAGAAAACGGATTTTTCCGTAGGGCTGTGACCACGGCCGGCCTGTGGAAGTTCATTACGGCGAAGCCGGAGCAGATTCTGGCCAAGGCCATCGCATAGATTCTTTTGAATCTAAAGGAGGATGAGGAATCCTCAACTTTCATTGACCCACAGGACGGGAAGCCTGTGGAGGTCGAGTTGAGCGCCATCGCCGGTGTCTTCAATTTGCCGAAAGAGGGACCGGTCTCGCTGACAGAACTTGGAATGTCTGTCAACGTCGAGTATGCTCGATTTGCTAAAAGGAAAGAAGAGGTGTTCGATGATCCGAAGCACAGCAACATCAGAAATGATCTGCTGGCCCCATTCAACTATATCTGCGAACTGTACACAAAAGCAATTCTGTGCGGTGTTGGTTCCCTGAGCTAACTTTTCGAAACAAAGATCTTTGCCACCTCGGTCATCGTCGATAGTTTGACCGGAACAAAATTCAACTGGCACCGATGGTTCATCAACCAGATCCATGAACTTGCGAAGGATTTCAAGTTCGAGGAGGGAAACGACAACAAAATCCTTCGCAAGGGCAGACTCAAGTACTTTTCCAGAATCTCCTACGCACTGCAAAATCTGTTCGAGAACAGAAGATGGACAGGCACGGCGGATTATAAGAAGAACACCATCTACTTTGATTCATGGAAGTCAGAGAAGCTCCCGATCGACCGAGGAGTTATCAATGTAAGAGTACCCCTACCCACTCCAGTCGCTGAAATTCGTAGCGAGGCGGAAGAGGGCAAGCAAGCCGCTTCACCAGCGAAGCGAGCTGCACCAATGAAAGCAAGGTCGAAGCGACCTGTGAAAGTGCGGCGTGTAGCTGCGATCATTGAAGCGAGCGAGGCTGAGACGCAGCCGCTCGAGGAAGAAGAAGTGGAAGAACAACAACCCCAGCCCTCACCAACAAAAGATCAACCCCAGTCTTCACCACCCAAAAATCAAACACCCCAAACTCCCCCTGTCCAAACCCAAACACAAACCCAGCCACCACCGGAACCCCAAACCTCAACTACCACACATTCCATCACTCAACCCGAAGCGACCGCCACCCAAATTCCAACCTCCCCACAAGAATCAACCTCATCCTTCCACATCCCCAACGTACCCTTCCTAGGCACAGACCTTATTGATGCCTACAAACTCTACACCATTCCACCCACTCAACAAACTCAAACCACTCAACCGGAAACTACCCAACCCCCAACTCAAACTTCTACCCCCAGCTCTCCATCCTCATCAGCTGAAACTGCTGAAACCGCCAAAACAGCCGACACCACTATCCCACCAGTTCAGCCCCCATCTCTAACGGCAGAAGAGAAGGCTCTGCAACGGTACATCAAGGACCGGGAGCAGACTGCAGAGATAATCCACGATCGCTACCCCTCCGTGGAGATGTCTGATGACTTCTTCACCAAAGCTGTCGACTTCCTCACGTACATTGCGTACAGGGGAACGAAGTATTATAAGATCTTTAATCTCCGCAAGGCTCTGCAAGAGGAGGTGATCGAAGCTAAGGAGGTGGAGGTGCTCAATTTCATCGGAGTTGATGGCTCTCACATGTTCATCAACGAGGCCAATTACTGGGAAATGCTCGACGCCAAAGTAAAGAGAGATATCCAGATGCGTCCATCCCAGAACGTGTGCCGTCAAAGCATGAACTCCGATTGATGAAGGAGCATGAGGCCGAGGTGGAGGTGAAGGAGGCAGAGATCTCCAATCTTCAAAGTGAGATCACTAAGAAGAATGAGGAGTTGACAAAGAAGGTTGTAGAAGTCAATAATCTGCGTGCAGATTTTGACAAGAAGAAGGGTGAATTGGAGGAGAAGGTTGAGGAGAAGGCGAAGCTTGTGGATGAAAAGGAGAGATTGCTGGAGGAGAAGGTGAAGAGAGAGGAAGAGTTAGAGAAGAGTGGTCAAGAGTTCAAACAATCTCTTGAGGCTGAAAGGAGCAGACTTAAGGAAGTGAACGCGAAGTTGGTGGCAGTAGGTGAAGAAAAGAAGAAGTTGGAAAAAGAGTTGGAGAAGGTGAAGAAGGAGGTTGAAAAGAAGAACACAGAAGTGATCAATCTGGGAAGCGACCTGAATCGAGCTAAACTGAAGATACATAGTCATGAACAGGAGGTTCAGATTCTCAAAAGCAAGCTAGATGAAGCAAACTCTGAACTGGAGAGCAGGAGGAGAAGTGCTCAAGCCGTAGACTTGAAGCAAGCAGAACTGAGCATTACGCTCGAAAAGGTTCAGAAGGTAGCGGAGGCCTATGCCGTTAGAATGTCTGCGGTTGCTCAACTCTACGTTTCTTTGAACGAACAAGAGCGGTACCTCGCTTCTGCTAAAGCCGAACTTGAAGCATCTCAAAACCATTTCGGGCTAATGTTGCAGAAGGAGCGCCGAAGGATCACGGCAGAAATTGAAGCGGAGCTGGCCGCTCGCTTCAAAGAGGTTGAGGCCTTGGAAAGTTTGATGCTTTCCGTCAAAGAAAGAGAGAAGCAGTGTAAGTATCTGCTCGAGGAGATAAGCATAAAAACAACAGAATTGGTGCTCTCCCAGGAGCACGTCTTCGCAGAAAAGGCTGAGCGGATGCTCCACGCTGTCTTCAATGCAGTGAACAACCTACACCAATCCATCAGCAGAAAGGTGATCACAACCACCCCCGCCAGTCTTGATGATGCCAAAAAGGGGGGAAATAATGAAAAAGCAATTGTTCAAATGGAAGAAGTTGGAGGGACGAGTGGAGAGGGAGTGCAGGGGATCGAAGCTGGTAGCTTGATCCCAGGGGGAAGTGGAGTTGGAGAGGGGAGTGGAGCAATGGAGGAAGAGATGGATGAAGCTCGGGCAGAGCTAGCAAGGAAGAAGGGCAAAGACAAAGTTACTGAAGAGCCCCGCAAGCCGGTTGCCGAGAAGCTGCTGGCTTCTTCACTTGCTACTCACCCCGTTGTTTCTTTGTTGACCAGGGAACAAAGAGAACAACAAATTGCTGCAGACGAAGCCCTCGCCCGTGCTTTGGAGAAGGAATTTGAGCTCAAAAGACTATATGTCTCTCAAGCAGGCACTTCAGGTGCATCTTCGCAAGCGCCCGCTTCAGCTTCTGCCCCTGCTTTGTCACTGGCCCTCGCTTCAGCAACTGCCAGAGCCACTTCAGCCAGTGAAGCTGTCATCCAAACAGAGAAGGAGCAGATGCCGCCCCTGCCACCTCCTGCACCAAAGCAACCATTGAAGCGAGCTGCACTCGAAGCTAGAGAAGATGACCCTGCTGCCAAGCGCCGAAAGATGCAGCAGGCGGTCACCGAAAAATCCAGCCTCTTCGAGAGGAGGTAGAGAAAGGCAGAAGAGAAGAAGAGGAGGAAGGATAAGGATGAAGAAGTGAGGAAGAATAGATTGAAGAAGTTGGATGAACGGATCGAGTCGCACTGGAACGAAGTGAGACTCATCCAATCCGCCATCGCACGGAGTGCTTACATTCCTCACACTCCTGAGGAGTCTGAAGCTGTCCAAAACCAAGCGTGGATGAACACCTGCAGAGTCACAATGAAGGAGATGATCGATTCCGGCCGCTACCCGCCCGAAGAACATGATTATATTCGCAAGCGAGTCAATGAGAAGCTTCCGAAGTGGAACATTGACTCCAGTGCCAAATTCAACTCAATCATGAAAGAATTGACGAGCAGGACGGAGGAGGAGCTGGTCATGCGAAGGGAACATCATCCTGACTAGAGGCAAATCAAGGACTTCATCCCGAGAGACCTTCTCGAGATATGGCTCATTTTTAAGGACAAGTTTATCAAGGCATACTACTACTAGCAAGTAGTGCCCTATCAAGATGAGTGCTCGAGAATGGACGCTCTCAACAACTTCTTGTGCCAATACAATGAAAGGTTGCGGCGGAAGATGTTTACACTGGCGGAGGAAGCTGAGTCTTTACCTCTCATTATGAAAATGCCCGCAGTGAAGGAATTTCCCATGCCGCTTCTACCCAACTCAATGATTCCTAACCGAAGGATCATTGACGAAGAAGTTGATGAAGCTCTTAGATTGGAGAACAAGTGGAGAGAGAATCAGTTCATCATCAGAACTATGGAAGTGAATGTCCTGTCTGCCTACTACATGATAGAGGAGACAGAGGAGAAAGGGGAGAAGGAGGAGAAAGAGGAGGAGAAGGAAGAGAAGGACGAGCCTGCAGTTGATCCCTAAAATTCAATATCTATACTTTGTGAACTGCTTGTTCGTATATCCCATTTTAAATTTCTGTCAACTTGTGTTGTTTACAAGCTTTGTGAATGACTTACTATTCTTGCTACAAAACTCAACAATTTAACCGAAAAAAAAAAGGGGAAAGGAACTTAAAAGAAAAAATTTCAAAGCAAGCTTGCAAAGGAAGCAGTCGCTTGAAGTTCCTTCCACGGTTAGATAGACTAGATATTTTAAGTCTAGTTATTGGGTTTTGGCATCATCAAAAAGGGGGAAATTGTTGGGAATTGTTAAGGACTACATGTTAAGGGGGAACCAATATGGGATATTTTAGAAACATTACATATGTTTTAATTTGATCCCAAAACCCCTAAGTGTCCTATTCCCAAGCGACCCAATTTGATGTAGAAAATAGGTTAGAAAATTTTCTAAGCCTATACTGTTAGGATGGCTTTGTTTTGCTTAGGTTTTTCGACTGCAGAAAATTCAAGTGAAGGCCACTCGCTTGAGTGTGTTTTCCAATCGAAGCTAGTCTACTCAGCCGAAGCGAAGCGTGCCGAAGTATTGCGAAGCGAAGCGAGCGCTACAGTGGATTCGTAGCGAGTCTGCCGAAGCGAAGCGTAGCGAGCGCAACAGTGAAAAGTCGAAGCGAGTCAACGCGGGTCAACAATTACTAAAGCAGTTACTCGGGAACTTCACTTCCCAAGTACTCGCTACAGTATGACCTTGAAGCGACTCGATTTGAAGCGGACGCTACAACTTCAAAGCAAAGCGAGCCACTACCTACCAGAAAGCGACAGCACAATTCCCGCTCCTATTTTGAACTTCAGTCAACAAGAGATCGTCGCATTAATTGCGAAATCTCCACGTGTCAAAAGCGGAGAGGAGCAGCGGAGTTGACTGCCAAGCCGACAGGGCGCCGCTATAGTACTGGCTCGCTCCAGTTACTGTTAAGTTTGTAACTTAGCCATTTTCGGCAAAGAGACAAACTGGCACACCTGAAAAGCTACTGCCTACGCAAAGTACTGTCGAGAGGAGGAGGGACAAGGCCACCTACCAAGAAACGGATATCGGCCATCCCTCCGCCTATAAATAGTGAAGGATGAAGACGAAGAGAAGTAGAACACTACTTGAGCATTCGAGCGCCTACTGCAAACAAATACTCCCAGCTTTCAGCATTCATACGAGTCTTTGTTTCAAGTGTTCTCCAAGTTCCAGTCTCATCGGAACTTGTCTTCACAACCTTCACACATAGGATTCTAAGCCCATTCCAAATCCAAGCTTAGAAGAAGAGCTCTAGCCTACTTTACACTTACTGTAAAGAGCTCTTCATAGTGTGTCTCTGTCGAAACAGAAAACCCTAACCCTAAGTTTTCAGTTAGGTTTTGTGTGTTCGTCGCTAGGTTGTTTCCGATCCAAGGCTCTACTTTCCTCGATAGTAGAAGCCTCGATCATAGAGTCTAGATCCAAGCTTGCACTTACCTCGTTCGTGTAAAGCTCGATCGAAACTAGGTTGTAAGGAGAACCCGTAATCTCCCTGTCGTCGGATTGAAGCGAGTGAAGGTTCCAGTCCAGTTTAGGTCTTAGTGGTGAACCCATAATCACCAGCTGTTTGTCGGATCCAAGCAAGTGAAGCTCGATCTCGACCTAGGTTTTTGAAGGACCCGTAACCTTCAAGTTCTTGAGTGAAGAGAACTAGTTGCTTCGTGCAACAAGTGGACGTAGGTGCTTTGCCACCGAACCACTATAAATCTCGGTGTCGTATCTTTTACTCTTTACAGTTTATTTCCTTACTGTTGATTATTCACTGCACAATCATATAAACAACATCTGGAAATTTCAATTACTTAGGAAAGATTTTAGCTCACCGAATTTCCGCATTTAGAGTAAAGTCTCACTCTTGATCAAGCTCTAAGCTTAGGTCAAGAGACTAGCTATTACTGTAGATCCAGCCCTTGGCTAGGTCTTAAGTTCTGTAGCAAGCACTTTACTTAATACTCTGAGTTAAAGGAAAGAAGTTGAAAAACTTCAAAATACATATTCACCCCCCCCCCCCCCCCTCTACGTATTTTTCCTCTAACAAACCGGGACCAACACTTCAGTCTCATCTCCTTCGTCTTCACTTGCTGACTCCACCTCATTTTGTTTGATGATGAACATAACTCGGTGGTTAGGGCACTGAGATTGGAAATGGCCCCATCCATGGCACTTGTGACACTGAACGTCACGTGCTCGACCCGGTGTCGGATTCGGGGGCTGACTAGTCAGTGTTGGCTGACCCTGGGGGTTTCTTTTTGTCGCAGGTGCACTGGACTCATTCCTACGACCGGTCTAGGCTGCAGGCTACTCAAAACGGCAAGCTAGAGGCGCGGAATGTGCTGGAGGGCATGTGGTAGGTGCCCTTGCAGGAGGTCGGCGTCCATCTCTAAGCTGCCGCTCAACAATGGTTGCGTAATGTACCATCGCCTCAATGCTGTCAAAATCCTTCAACTCAACTTCACATGCAATATCAGGGTTCATCCCTTCTATATATCGGTTGAGTGTAGCAATCAGGGTCTCTTCTTTTCCCACCCGGCTCAGTGCTGTCTAAATCCTTGTGATATTCCTCAATTGATCTAGAACCTTGTCGTATCTGGCTGAGCTTCTTCTCCAATTCTCTCTCATAGTGAACTGGAATGAATTTGCCCCTCATCACATCTTTCATCTCTTGCAGGTGTCAATCGGAGGATATATGTCCTTTCTGCGCCTGTTCTGCTGAAATTCCCACCAAGTCGCTGCATATCCAGTGAACTCAAGGGAAGCTAGTTGCACCTTTTTAGGCTTTGGGAAGTCATAACACTCGAAAATCTTGTCAACTTTACACTCCCAGTCTAGGTATGCATCTGGATCATGCTTGCCCTCAAAACCTGGAATGGTGGTCTTGATGTTGCTGAGTAGCCCATCAGCATTACCATGTCAACATTGCTCTAGGTATACATTCCTACGAGGTGCCTGAAAACGTGGTTGGAAACCTCGACCTCAGCCTCTACCTCGATCTGCAAAGCCATCTCTGCTCCTCGGAGGAACTGGAAAGAACTGAGCTCTTTCATCTTCATCTCGTTCTTTCTCATAGTGTTCAAACTCTGAATCTGCTCCTTGGATCTCGAGCTCTCCAAATTTGGCCAACAATTGTCCCATCGTGTTCTGCATTTGTGCGATCTGATTCTCTACACGGCCATTCAAAGTCTCAAACTTGACATCCCAATCAGTTTGGTGCCTGAAGATTGCGCCTTCTCCAATGCCATAGGACCTGCACAGTGAACAAACGTAAAGAAATAAAAGGAGCTTCACAATCCTCACAATTATCTCGTTTGTTCTCTCAACGTTTATTTCTCTCGTGTATATCACTCAAGTATGGAAGTATGAAAGTATGTAAGTAGGAACTATCTCACGAAACTTTTGAACTTGACAAGATTCAAGATTGAACCCCCTTTTATCTTAGTCAATAGCTCAAACTTGATTCTCAGTGAACAAGGGTCAATAGCCACCAAATATTACTTCCAAGATCAGTATTTCACAAGGAATAGGGTCAAGGAACACAAATACAAGCTGGATGAACAAAAAAATTGAAGAAAAATTCGAAAATCCTAAACTCGAAAACTTCGGAGGGCGATTTCACCTAGAGAACGAACGAATTTCAGCTAAAATTGCCTATATGCGACGGCCAAGCCGTGTGTCTTGATCTCCTCGCCGAGACGTTTCCGAAAATGTATTATGGAGAAAAATTGGAGTTCGGGAGCAAAAGTTCGTTTTTTTTTTTTTTTTAATATATATATATATTTTTTAATTTGCGAAGCTAGAAGAAAGAAAAATGATGGAAAGGATTTTCGGTGGTGTAAGAAAGCAAGGAGATGATTGCAGACCAATTCCAAAAATCAAAACTGAATCAAGCAAGGAAACAATCTTTGAATTCGACTCAGAATGAAATTA
Organism: Thymus mandschuricus; assembly: GCA_029379335.1. Lineage (NCBI taxonomy): Eukaryota > Viridiplantae > Streptophyta > Magnoliopsida > Lamiales > Lamiaceae > Thymus > Thymus mandschuricus. The sequence continues at coordinate 24,061,268 of CM057072.1, forward strand.
CCAAACCAAAACCAAATCAAACTAAGAAACTTTTTTTTTATACTAATATACTACCTAATAACAGAAAATAATGACTCCAAGATGAAAATAACAAGCTGCAATTCGATGCTCCCAATCGCTAATCAACGAGGAACAACAAATGCGACACACCAACAAAATTTCAAGGTACTTAACAATCCAAGACAAAAAAACTAGGGTTCGATCTCTTTTCTCTTCTTTTCTTTTCTTTTCTTTTCTTTCTTTCTTTCTTTTTTTTCTTTTTTTTTTAATCGATCACTTTTGCCCCTAGTTTTGTTACAACGATTTGTATTGAACCACGATCGGCAAGCTGACGTGGCTCTGATACCAAAATTTATGATACGACCACGATATGAACTACGAAGACTATCAAAAACTACGCGGAAGCCTCAAGACTCGAACTACGTAAGCTATAACAAATTCAATCCAAATTCGCAACTAAAAACTCGAAAATTGATCCGAAAATAACATGACCATAAACTATAACAAAACAACTCCGATTAAGCTAAAATTTTAACAAAAGATCCTACTCGAAGTCAGGAACTCACGAGTGCAACTCAGGATTGTTCGGTGCTCAAATTCAGATCGACTTTAGGGCTTAAATCTTGCAATCGAAGGGATTTAGGTAAAATCAGGCTGGACAGAAGTCGAAAAGACAAGAATAATATACGAAGAACAGTTTTGAAGATTTACCTCAATACGGACCCCAAATCGATGAATGATTGAAACACGTATCACGGAAGCAATTCTTCGATGGCGTAGTTAACCCGAGACCCACAAGAGATCACGAACGAACTATAGGTTCAGATTCAAAGAGCCAATTCGAATCCTACCAAGAACTAGGGTTTGTGTATTTTCTGAAAAATATGGTGAGACTAAAAAAGAAATCTGTTTTTTATTCAATCAAGTCTGAATATCAAAACCCTACGAAATTCACTTAAATACTACTAAACTCGAAATTTACAAGACTTGGGCTTGTAAATTATCGGGCCTAACTGAAACATAATAAATAACTCAACTGGCCCAATACATCTAAATAGTCTGTTGTAATTGGGATCTAAATAATAATAAACGGAATACTAATAAACTAGACGTCTTCCTCGATGGCCACAAAGTTCACTAATTTGTAGCTTCGAAACTCCACTCCATCGCCTTCAAGCATCTTCTGAATATAACACTGGAGATATCCTTGCAGCTTCTTAGCTCTTAGTCTCGTCACAAGACCTCTAAGCTGCAATTCCGGGTTGAGTTCGTCAATGCTTGCCTCGACCTCATCAATTCCCCAATAAGTCACGAGGAATTAATCCCCTCAAGCCACTGAAACCGCTGCCACCGCCGAAGTAGTAGCATAGACAGTGGATCTCGATTTTGGAGGAGTGGAGGTGGAAGGATCTGCAACCCTTGGATTTATGGAAGAGGCAGGAATTGGTGGTGAAATTGAAGGTGGCACACAGTGGCCTGGTGCCGAGGGCCTCTAATGGCGGCAATGGAGGATGCAACAGAGGGAATGAGCAGAGAAAAGATAGGGGAAAGAAGAGAGAGAGAGAGAGAGATTGAAAAAGTGGGAAGAGAGAGAAATATTTTTGTGTGTGAAGAGAGAAGAATGGGGTATGAGCTGACAAGGTCAAAAAGTAAAAGGCATAAGTTTATTTAGTCATAAAGTGAGGATATTTGTGTCAATTCATGTAAAAAGTGGGTATAATTATGTTTTTTTTTTAGTTAATATGTAGGGTTAATGCACTGTAAATACACGAACTTTCCCTCATATTCCTTTTTTTCAACGAACTTTTAAAAATATGTCAAAATACATGAACTTTGCAACTTGTTCAATTTTTCCATAAATCGGAGCTCCGATAAGTTTGATGCTGACATGGATATGATGTGTCAATTTTTGATATTAATGTCCGATGAGGTGTAAAATATAGGATGACGTGTAAATGAGACAACGTCGTTTTGTCCCCAAAATGCTCTCCTCTCCTCCTTCTTATCCTCCACGCTGCCTCCTCACGCAGACTTCCGCCTCCTTTCTTTCTTCACGTAGTTTACTCGTTGTCAATCCAATACTCGATTAATCACCAAACAAATTATATATTTGGAATCCTTGTGAAATTGCAAGTCAATTGGTGGTAATTTTGTACGGTTTTGCACCGGCAGCCCGTAGAGTTTTTTTTTTTTTTTTTTTTTGTGCCGCCGCGTTTCTAGCCGTTTTCGGGCAACGACATCGGCCGTCAAGACCTCTCCACTACCCCCTGAACGTATTGGAGGAGTTTGGGCACTGATTTCGCCACCAGTTTGGTAAACCCATTGTTGTTCCTAGTCTGTAAGCTCGCGATTGTTCCATTGATTACTGTGCGACGGCTACTGTTCTGCAGCTTTTCGGGGACGACGCCAACCGGCAACCTCGCCATTACTTTCCCAAGTTATTTGCGTCGTCAGGGTATCGATTTCACGGCCAATAGATTGAATTCGTTGCTGTCCAATTTTTGGAAAGCGGCGACTGCTGCGAGTTCTGTTCCATCAATTACTGTTCGCGGGAGAGTGTTTTGTTGCTATCCGATGATCGGCGTCGAGAACCCTCACTCTGCAACACCCCCCCTTCACTTGGCTGATAACTTGAAGCTGCTGTTCTAATTGATTCCCAACAATGTCTGGGTTGAGTGCACGGAGGGATGACGTGCTCGCCGACATTGGCGGCGCGCCGGGTTCCCAATTCGACAAGCTTCATGGAAGAAACCTTAAGCTTTAATTTGAATCCGAAACGGCGTCATTTTGACTCTAGAACGACATCGTTTTGTACGTCGAAAAATTTTAAACACGTCACACTTCCGGCGTCCACGTAGGCTCCAAGTCAGCATCAATTTGGGGGGAAATCAATTTATGGAAATTTTGAGCAAGTTACAAAGTTCATGTATTTTGACAGATTTTTAAAAGTTAGTGGAAAAAATGGAATATGAAGGAAAGTTTGTGTATTTACAGTGCATTAACCCTAATATGTAAGTATTGATTTCTCTATATTAGAATAGATAGTTTAATATATTATTCTATTTTCAAACACGTAATGAATGAGGAATGGTGTGCTACTCACCTAATGGTGCCCACCTTCGTGAGCACCTTCGTCATTTTTTTGTTTCGACATTATTTTGTTCAATTTTTTCAATTGTAATATATTATAATACCTTGTTAATTAGTATTTAAATCATTAAATCCATAAAAAAAAAATTAAAATTAAAGCTTGATTTGTTCATTTTTCCTTCTAAGTGCAAAAGGTGAATATAAATGAAATCGAGCTTTAATTTTTATATTTTTTATGAATTCAATGATTTCAATATTAATTAATAAGGTATTAGAATATACAACTGAAAAAATCAAACAAAATAATATCTAAACCAAAAAATGACAAAGGTGAGTAGCACATCATTCCTCCATAATGAATTATTAACTACTACTACAAAAACGCACATAGACAACACCTATTAGACAACGGTTTTGTGTAATACCTGTTGTTATATCCCTGAAAAGTGTTGTCGTTTTAAAAACCGTTGTCTATGAGCGACGGAGTGCGCTCATAGACAACAGTGTTTGACGAACCGTTGTTGTTTAATGTTGTTGTATGTAAAAATCACAACAATTTAGTTTATTGTTGTCGTTTATTGTTGTTGTAATTTATAACAACGTATTCTTTTAATCGTTGTTGTATGCTATTGTTGTTATTTATCAAAAAATTCGATTTGTTTGAGTTATTAAAGAAAAAAAATACTTAAACTTTTCCCCCCAATTCCCTAGCTATCTTTTTTTACGCGCGCGAGACCCAGACCCCTTACCTCTCTCAATTTCTCAGAGCCACCCCAATCGTTTGCTGCCATCCCTCGTCAGTCGTTCGCCGGCGCCGTCCGTCAGTCATTTGCCGGCGCAGCTCGGAAGGCTCTCGTTTTAGCCGCTGGCGGAGAATCCCCTTCTCGGCCCTTCCGCTTCTGCTTTCCGCAATTCATGTCACTCGTGCGCCGGAAGACCCCATAAATCTTAATTTAAGTTGATCTCTAATTTAAGTGTCTGCTCACATAAATCCTGAGCAACATTTTGAGTTCGCGAGACTGTCATAATTTCTGTTTTTGTCACGGTGCCTAGCATATTCAACCTGGAAACTTGAAGTCCATTCAATGATGATCTATGTTGTATTCAATATTGTAAAATAAAAAAGGTTGTTTTTTGCCACATGTAATATATTAAGCTGAATCAGCTTCCTAACTAAGTCATATCCCCTTTGTTTTTCACTAATATATGAAATGAATTCAATTGAACCTACTACTACTATATACAAGCTAGGCAGATTGGAGATTGGAAAATGGTTCAGATCAACTATGAAGTAAAATTTGTTTATGTTAAACTCCTTTGCTCAGTGTTTATGTGCATCCCTTAACTTGTTACAAATGGTCGTCAATGTGAGCATTCATATTTTAATATATAAAATGGCTCTTTAATAGTCTTTGATCTAGATCTTCTTGGAGATACAATCTTGAGCATATGATTATATAAAGCATTGTTTGAATCTTCTAATTCTTTTTCGTGGGTATGCTACAAACTCAAGTTTTTTTGTGAATAGTTGTTCTTATAGTCATATAATAGCTTGCTTTTGCTAGTCAATCATCAAATCAGCTTCTGAAAAAGTGCTGATATTTTCTTTCCTCCCCCCTAAATTTACGAACAATAGGCTTGTGCAAAGAGGATTCAAGGTGACGAATCTGGACACAAACATTGTACTGGACAATACTTCGATTATTGGCACTGTGTTGACAAATGTGTAAGGGTGCATTTTCCTCTATATGTTACTGTCTCCTACGTTTTAGAGCTTGTCACTGTGTACATACTGATTTCTTTATACAGGTCGCTACGAAGCTATTTTCACATCTTAAATAACATCAACGAATCTCATTGGTACATGTACCATCTTACCCTCGTTTCTTCCCAACAGTCGATCGTTACCTTTTGCTTGTGCTCTCGGCGTTAAATGCCCATAAGCCCATAAGCAACTGGTCACACCTGAGATTTTGGTAATATGGTTACTCTTCAGATAATAAATGAATATGAACTGAATGTTATATGATTTTAGCATTTCAAGATGTCACTTTCTGATGTAATAGTGTAATACTGTATTTTAATTATGATTTAGCATGTTCAAGATTTTCACTTCTGATGTAAAATAAATAATCAGTATGCTTTCTTGTTACATACATTTTGTTTTCATCTTTGTATAGTTATATATTGAGAAGTGATATGCTACTCCCTCTATGGTGCTCACATCTGTGGGCACCTTCGTCGTTTTTTCATTTTAATATTATTTTGTTCGATTTTTTCAATTGTGTTATATTCTAGTACCTTAAAAATAATTATAGAAATCATAAAATCAAAAAAAATAAATAAATAAAGATCAAGCTCAAATGATTTTATTAGTCATTTTTTAAGTTAAAAATCAAAATAAATAAATCGGGTTTTGATTTTTTTGGTTTTATAATTTTTATAATTATTTTTAAGGTACTAGAATATAATACAATTGAAAAAATCGAACAAAGTATTATCAAGATGATAAAACGACGAAGGTGCCCACGGAGGTGAGCACCATAGAGGGAGTAGCATATCATTTCTCGTTATATATTACTCCCTCTGTTCCATTTAATTAGTCAACCTTTCTTTTCGTTTGTTTCGTTTATTAGTCCACTTTCCTAAAAAGGAAACAAATTAACATACTACATCATAAGTAGACTAATTAAGTGGAACAAAGGAGTAATCTCTATATTGATACAATATGAGAACCAAATTAAATACCCAGGTTTATTTAATTCTTGCTTTTATAATGCTAAACTCGTTTGTCGCCCATTTTGTGTTATTAGTGTCGATTACCCCATGACAGGTAAAAAAACACTACTAATCATTTTTCTTGTCGGTTGTAATTTGTAGAAATTAGTGTATGTATATTGTTTAAAATTCGATCAAATCATGCAACACATGCGGTTATAAGTCAATTACCAACAAAAATATATAAACTGGTCATCCATTTGATAAACCATAAATATTATAATACGCTTTAAACCTATATTTGGCTTTATGGGTGTTATTGAGCTGCGTTCATCTGTTGTGTTCTTTATTCGCTATTTATATAATTGTATGGAGCAATTCTGTAATTAGTAATCTAGCTATTTGATAAATTTGTATTTCCTTTTCTGACCATGGACGTAGCCAACGCATCGCTAGTTAAATAAGAGTTTTTTTTTTTTTTTTTTCTTCGGAAACGATTATATAGATTAAATCAATATATTTTATTCAAAATTTTAACACTCAAACATTGCATTCATTTTATTTCCACCAAACCCCAAAATATATATATAACGTTGCACACACAAAAAAAAAATAATAAATAAAATAAAGATCGAAAGCACATTTACTGAAAAACACAGTTTGCGTTTAGATAAAAGAAATGTGAAAAAGAACAAAAAGATGGAAACTCTGGAATCGGAAGATGACACTATGAAACGATCCTACTGCAGAACCGTAACGATAATCCACGATAAGCTCGTGAAAAGCTCTAATCTCCACGATCACGCGAAGCCTATTCTAAACCCTAAGGCTATAGAACTGAAATATCAATAATCTTCTTATTCCAAAATAATGAAAGAGTACAACTATTTATACTAACTAAGACTCCTACGAATAATAAACCTAATCTACGGGCTTAACAAGTGGCCCAACCCAATAATATAAATAACAATGCTTAATTAAATAACTAAATAAATACTAAACTAAATAACTAAATCCTATTAATCTATGGGCGTATCATTCCCGACTCCTTCAAATCCACCTTGTCCTCAAGGTGGCAATAGAACAACCTCCGATATACTTCCTTTAGCGCGTAGAACTTGAAAGTAAATCTCCTCCAACACACATCCAAAAGATCAAAGCAAAAACTAGACACCACCGTCTTGTGCGAAGAACTAATAGGTCGATCCTTCTCATGCAACTTGTCCTTTGCCTGCTCCTTTGATGACCGAAAACAAATTATGCATGGTACATAAACCGGTTGCTAATGTTTGGGCACACAAACGAGAAGGTAATGGAGAGGCCTCGGGTCAGCAACATGCACATGGCAAATTAACTCTTCACTTTGAACAACTTGCAAAGGCACCTCTCTGTTGTCCCGAGCTCTTTCGGCAACTTCTTCAATCTCAATAAAATGGAGTTCCTCAATTTGATTGGTTTCAACTATTTCGCCGGTATTGCAGTAACACTCATCAACAATATTGTCAATAGTTTCTGCAGTTTCTATCTCCACCGCAGAACTAGTCAACTCATCTCCAACCTCCTTTGCTTTCGCCTCAGATTCAAAACTTGGCAACTCAACATCGACTAGCTTCGATTCATCTTCGACTTCCGTCACCGCATGCTTCAATTCTTCTAGTCTCGATTCATGATATCGAGCGGATGCAAAAGCTTCTTTCAATGCAAACGGACGATTGAGTTGCAATTCCCGGCGGACATCAGGTTTTAACCCAAAGATAAAAAGACTAACCAATATCAATTCCGGCGTTTCTGTTGCTCTGCTACTCAGATTCTCAAACTCCAATTGATAATTCAAAACAGAACCAACTTGAGATAACTTGGATAATTCAAATTGAGCATCAAGAGAAGGATTAACAAAGCAATTTTGTAAAGTTAACCTAATCCCTTCTAACTTCTCAATCACGGCTTCCCTCTTTTTTTGTGTCCAACTAAATGTATTGATTTCCTCCATGAAATAGACCTTTGAGATAAATTCGAATGCTATACTTCACAAAAATTAATCACCGTTGTACGATGCGCTCAAAGATTAAGCTAACCAATAATCTATCTCCTCAAACAAATTGGGATAAGATCATCAATTATGTAATACCCCGTCTTTTACCAGTAAATTTTAATATAAATTATAATCTTAGACTTAAGACGATTCATGCCGGAGAATATTTTTGTAAAAAAAAAAATCTATAAAAAAATATTCCAACATTTTATTATTAATATTATATGGTTAATGTAAATTGTCTAACTATTGTCTTGTAGAATTATTTATATTTCATAAGATTTAATTTCAGTTAAAATTATAAACTACTTGCAAGAATATAAAATGCATATATATGTACATATACACATGCATAAATGTAGTTTTTATATGTGTCATGAAGGGGTGTGTGTGCATGCGATGAAAAAAAAAGTAGAAGAAGGGGGGTACTATTAATAATTAACAATTAGAAGAAATAAAACACTTATATATCTTTATTCTTTTATTTACCTAGCCTAAAATGCTAGACTAAATATAGAGTGAGTATTATATTAATAAATTGTATGGCTTAGGATTTACCCACTTCACCATATCCCCTTACCACACAATTAACTAAATAAAAGAGTGAATTACTCTTCCCCCTTTCCATTTCACCGTCAGCCACCATAGATAGAGAGAGAGAGATTGGGAGAATGTGAAATACACAGTGAAAGAGAGAGAGGGACGACAGATGCAGAAGAAGGAGGAAGAAGAAGACTAATATTTCATATAGAAGAAGGACTAATTACTCAGGTTTCAATCACCTTCTGTATATTTTCTTTTAATTTGGAAGATTGAAGAACATAGGATTGTTCACTGTAGGAGCTACTACTATGAATTAGTTATTTCATGATCCTTTACCTGTGTAGTTAGATACATTAGATACAATGGTAATATTCTTGAATAAAGGAAGCCCTTTCGTTTGTATATAGAAACCAATTGTGGCTGAAATCATAATCTTGTGTGTGTAAGATGAGCATGTTTAGGTGATGACAATTTAGAGATTTAATAAAAAAATAAAGTCTCTTACACTGCTAATTGTTGTCAAGTGTAATTAATTAACTTGAATATGATTTCTTCCTTTCATGTTTTGCCAATTATTTATAATATGTGTATGTGTAGGTATATATGTATAAGAATTCTTGGTGATGCTTAGCTTGCAGGATGTAAGTAGCATTATATATATATTGTGATGATTTCAAAAGCAACATGTCATAATTGGAAGTATTGTCAAGACATGTATGTTTAAAGACTAGCTATTATGTTAATTTTGATGGAATAAAAATGTGTTTATCCTAAGCATGCTTATGAGTATAATTTGAGACATTAAAGTTGTTAAAGTGTAAACAAGTAGTATTCAATCAATTTCATTCTTGAACATATTCTTTTGGAAAATTTTATATACAACCATGAATGAGTATTTTCTTGATTTTGTTGAGATAGTAAGTTGGTGCAATACTTTAAGTTATATACTTTAAATTTTACACTTTTTGTAAACTTTAATTTGGATCATTGAGTTTTAATTATATTATTAAGGAATAGCATAAATGGGAGCTACTGTGTATGATTTATAAAATGACATTTTCTTGTAAGATAATGGTGAAGAAAAGTATGATTTTATGCTTAATAAACTGCGTTATGTTTGAATAGATTTGAATATACTTAAGCTAGTTTTATATTCCCAAAACTATTTATAAATTGTAGACTTTAAAGATTATGAACTTGAGTCCTTTGGATTAAGATTAAATGCTCAGTGTGATATGTTATTATATGTTTATGAAATAATGGAGTGATCTTTCGAAAATATAAATTCTTCTAACATGTTTTACGTGAGAAGTTTATTAACATGTGAAGATCGTTGAACGAAGAGATTTATAAATATAAAAGAGAGTTAAGGTAATGTTGGTGATATATATAGAGAAAATGAATTTTACTTAATTAGTTACCAAAACCTGGGCGTAGCGAATCTAGAACTTAGTCATCCCTTAATTCATTGATTTGTCTTGGGAGGCAATTAAGTGTAGGTCTTATGTTGTAGGACCTTTTGAGGAAGAGAAGTAACTTGGATCGAGTTTGTTTATATCTTCGGAATAATTCCATCAAGGTGGGCTATTTACTTTCCAAACATATTTTGAGTTATGTTATGCTCTGATATTTACAAAATGAGAAAACTGTTTATCCATAAAATGTTTTTGTGCGCTCTACATGTTTAATGCTCTGAAGTTAATCGATCGAGGTTCTTAGTTCAGTCTAAAACGCTAACTTTGAACTGTGTATACACCCCGATAGTATATCGATTGGTTGATCTCTCTCGTATACTATCTTCGACTGAGATTCTCTAGGTTTCGATCCGAAATCCAAAAATGAATGTTAATGGATCCGACAGTGGCTAGAGGTCCGGGATCACAGTAAGAGTAACTGTAGAGTGTGACAGATGCGCGCAAAGGAAAATGATAATGTTTTGGCATACTTAGATGCAATTCTTTTACAAAACTTCTAAGTTATGTCTTATGATGATGGATAAACTGTATTTTGCTTTTATGTATGTATACCAAATGTTAGCCCACTAAGTACATTAGTACTTAGCCCAAATGTTTTCCAAATGTTTTCAGGTTAAGTGACGGTGCTGACGGGGCAGAGCTGAGGCTAGGGTTCTCCTATTGTATTAGCTTCCGCTAGTTTCTTGTCATTTGTGTTGAGCTCTAGATTATATTTCTTGAGCTTATCATGTCTCTTGCTAGAAGACTCTTTAGCTTCTTTCTATGTATAGAGTCTATCCTTAATAACTATGTCGGAGCCATTTGAACTTGAAACGATCATTATGATATAATGAATGTATATGTTGGGCATCTCCTGTCAATTTATTTAGGTTAGCTCCTATTTCAAAGGTGTTGCTGCCAAAATCTTTCGAACGTTGTTCTGTTTATTAATAACTTATTTATTTAAGATAAGACAAGTTAGTTTCCCTCATTCTTTCCCCATTCTTTTCTCCAACCTCAGTCACGCCTCACCCGTGTGTCCTCTTTAGAAAAGTTGGGGCGTGACAAATTAATTTCTTCGAAATACGCCGCCGTCCGTTGCACTCAACAAACCAACCAATCACCACAACACATGCAAGACAAATCCCACGATTCCAATAACAATTGATGCAAAGGACTACCAACCATGCACGGACAAAACTTGCGAAATTGACTCCGATCCGTTTTGCGCTATATTTTTTTTTTCAAGATAGAAAATAAAGATAAATTTGATACCTCAAGAGAAACCTCGCTCCGAAACCTCTCAATGAAAGCACCAATGAAACAATCCTGCTGCAGAACCGTAACGATAATCCACCATAAGCTCGTGAAAAGCCCTAATCTCCACGATCACGCGAAGCCTATTCTAAACCCTAAGGCTATAGAACTGAAATATCAATAATCTTCTTATTCCAAAATAATGAAAGAGTACAACTATTTATACTAACTAAGACTCCTACGAATAATAGACCTAATCTACGGGCTTAACAAGTGGCCCAACCCAATAATATAAATAACAATGCTTAATTAAATAACTAAATAAATACTAAACTAAATAACTAAATCCTATTAATCTATGGGCGTATCAACATCTATCTATTATCTATATTAAAACATAATCATATTGCTAATTCTATTCCCCCAATTTCTCTAGATTTTCTAATTGTTAAAATAATTCATTGATGAGGATTGAATTTTTTTCGTTTTTCTATGGACTCACCACTGCCGAACTGCCCAATAAACTCTTTTCTTTTTTCTTCTTTTATTGTTATTTACAATCATTTTCCCTATTAGAAAGTGGAACTGCAATTCTCACTTCAGCACATTACAAATTTAAATTCAATTCCTAAATTTTTGAGATTGTTCGTCTCTTCATCAATTTCTTACTTTCTTATTATTTTTTCCTCTACTCTCATTTACAGTAATAAAAGAAGTTTTTCCTCCAAGGATAATCTATGAACATATTAAGATGAAGAAGTCATCAATGTTGGTGAATATTGCAATCTTCACCTGCAGGGGATAGGGATATTCTTTTCCAAATATTCTCCTTCAAGAAATTTCCTTTTACTATTGATAGAGAATGGAAGACTTATTTATTTTTATTTTTTTTCCTCAAGCGTGCGTGCTTTTGTTAGAAAGTCTTAGGCCCAACAGGTTCAAATTAAAAAAAATTCATCTGGGTAAGTTTTTTTTCAGATACGTTTCTTCGACCGCAACAATTGTGGGGCAAACTATTTTTTCTTATTTTTCAATTGCAGCACATTGTACATATCTTCTTTATTTTCATTCCTCATCAGTTAGATAATACTCCTACATCGTAAAATGTTAAAGTTCAAAGTCTAATTTTTATGTTCAAATTTTACACCAATCTTTCACAGCATCCTCCCATATCTCAGAGTTATTTGAATAGCAAATTTCTTCTTCCAATATTTTAGTGAATCGTATGAAGAAAAAGAACAAAGGAACTGATAACATTATTAATAGGATTTTTCCTTTTAATCTTTTCCATGTATCTCACGTTTTCTTATAGACAAGAACATGAATGGTTGTTAATAGGAAATTTATCTATTCATTTATTTAGTATAAACACTAATTAATTCATGAATTAAAATTTTCATACTCCGTATTTTATTTATTCAATAAAAGAAAGAAGAAAATTTCCTGCAACGGCACGGGGGACATACTAGTTATATATATTGTCAAAAAAATTTCCCACCTAAATGTGTATTAACTCAGCCACAATATGGTTAATAATAATTTACTAATTATTGGCAAATGTTCTGCCATTCCCGGTCTGGGCGATGCTAGCACCCTCGGCACTGCCGAAGGCCCATCGCTACCATACACGTGGAAAGCATTTTGATTTATCAGTTATTGCTTACTACAGTAAAACATGCAAAAACCACTTAACATATTTCAAGACTGGTTTACTTTTATGTGGGATCCACAATGATGTCATGCCCCAACTGTCATGCCCCAACTTTCTGTGTTCAATTTATTTTATATACGCATGTTTTTTTTCCTTTTAATTTTTTAATGATACATTTTGTACTACGTACAATATTATTTATTTTCACCTCAATTAAGTCTGATAAATTTTTTTTTCTCTTTTTTATTTTCTCCTCTCTCTCTCTCTCTCTCTCTCTCTCTATATATATATATATATATATATATATATATATATATATATATATATATTTTGTGTGTGTTTTCTTCATTTATTTATTTAGACTAAAATAATAATTCATTCGTCTCTTTTAAGACGACACATATTCGTTTTTAAACCGTATCGTACTAGAAGATATAATTCCTTTAAAAAAAGAATGAGACATGGATAAGAAATAATTCAAACACGTAATTATGCACACATTTCAATATAATGTAGATTACAAAACTTAAAATAATTATAACTTGTCATTTGTTGATCAATTTTAAATATGTTAATCAAATTAAAGGTCTCGATACGTTATTTATTTAAATTCGAATATCAATATTTTAGAAGTTTAAATATATATTAAACGAGATATAAAGCTTACAACACACTTAGATTCATAAACACTTTAATTCGCATGCCCAAGAGAAAGGTGTGTCTTCGACAAGGCATAATGGGTGAATACAACATAAAAGAAGTGGTTTTCTTTTCCTAATTTCACCTAATGGTAGATCACTCACGGACTCAATTTTTCTTTGATATTCGGGAAAGAGCATGAAGACTGAACATATGAAGAAATTGAGAGGACAAATAAATGAATAAATCAAGGACCGTATTATCAAATCTCCCTCTCTACTATACAAGTATATATACATTTAAAAATTACTAAAAAAATAACACGATTGAACAATATAAAGATAACACTAATGAGAATTAATTATAAGAACAATAATAACAACATAAGACCTAACAATAGCAAAACTATAAAATTAAAATGTACACTGTAATTCAATAACATGTGCGAGTCTGCTACCACAAAATTTATACTAAAGTTCAATTAAAATAAAAAATAATAAAGTTCTAATACCTAATTTTAACAATATCATATATATCCAATTAACATATGAGTAACCAATATAAAGTAAGATTTATACTATTTTTTTTTTATTAACTCAAATAAAATTCTAATAAGATTTGTGAGTGCAATTGTACCGCTATATGATGGTGTTAATATGGTAAGATTTACATGATTTTACTCGTGTATACAGCTAAACGGTAAGAGATTAATGTTCGACATTAAATCTATCGAATTCGAGTTATACGAACGCAATCTTTAAATTTAATATCAATTGTTTAAATAAAAGGAATTTCATAAACATATTGCGATACGTTTAATATTGTCTTTTATTTTGGGTCGTCCTACTTCATTAGCCTTGTAATCTAAAATGAAAAAAATAAATAAAATAACTCTTACATTAAAATGTGGACCATTCACTTTCACTTTTAGCACTTGCTTATAAAATTATATTTTAAAATGAAATAAGAATATTGAAATAAAATGAAGGAAGTATTACATATCATTCAAAAATGAATCTTTATGAGACGTGGAATGTAAACTGAAAGTGTACCAGTTGGTATCCATTGTAACGTGACTCGTAAAAACATAATCATTCAAAAAAAAAAAAGGAAAAAAAACACGTACATCCTCCGTCTTTGAATAAGTGTCCCGAGCCGCCAATTTGAAAAATCCAAGGAGAATGCTAAAATGATATTTATGCCCTTAAAATCCTTGATTATTTATTTATTTATTTTTGTCTTTCTCCCACTTTTAGATTTTCAAGAGAAGGGTAGTTATGGTACTTTTGTGTAATTTTTGCTTGGAAAAATGTGATAGGACACTTATTTAAGGACAAAATTTTTGGCGGCTCGGGACACTTATTTAAAGACGGAGGGTGTATATAAAAAAAATTGAACATTGAAAGTTTAGACATAGCATCATTGGTGGACCCCAACTAAAAGTAAAGCAACCTGGAAAAATGTTAAGCGGTTTCGCTAATTTTACTGTAGCAACCAATTAAAAACTGATAAATCAAATGCTTTCCACGTGTATGGTAGTGATGGGCCTTCGGCAGTGCCGATGTTGCTAGCATCGCCCATGCCTGCCATTCCCATACATTGGTCTGAAAAAGCAATAAGCATGAAGTATATTTTCGAGGGTAATCACATCATTACTACTACAATTTGAAATTTCAAATTCATGAGATATTCTCAAAATGAAGTCTATAAATCTTGAAGAGTTGCTACTTCTGTTTTTTTCGCTTCTCAACTACCACTCCGGTCCTAGCTTCTTGACTCATTTGCTTTTTGCACGGGAATTAAGACGAAAATGTTTAGTGTATAAAGTGTATTTTGTAGGGAATGTAATATGGTTTATGTATTTAAACATATTTTAGAAACAGAGCATCATATATGCATAAAATCATGTTCTTGTCTGATCTTAAATGAAAGATCGTATAAATACCTTTAATTTGATATAAAAATCATAAAAATCCGATAACAAACGAGAAAGTTATAATAATTTAAACTTTCGAAATTTAAATTATATTGAACTACGTGCAGAAAAATGAGTTGATGAGATTTAAGTATGGAATGTTAAGTGTAATAAGGGGTTTACTAATTGTACTAATTATACTCTAATTCTTTCCAAAAAAGGAAATGAGTCAACAAACATGGGACGTCCCAAAAAGAAATATGAGTCAAGAAGCTAGGACCGGAGTGGTATCATTTATTCTTTGTTTGTCTTTCTTTTGAATGTTCACACAATAATCTTTGATGTTTTGATTCTCTCTATCTCTCCCTAATTACCTTCTATTTATATTGTATTGAACTAAAGGAAACTAACAACAAATTGAATTTTTCATTCATCCTACCAAAAATATGAGAAGAATTCCCAGAGTTTCAGAATGCCTCTTCGTGTGTATCTCATAAAAGAAGAAAGAGCCAATAGAGGTGAACATACTTTAAAACCTATTTTTCCTTGAAAAGATTCATATTGAATTTATGTTATTTATATGGGAAGATGTATTCAAAATATTTTTAAATTAAATGTTTGTTTGGAGGGAATAAATTTTCGGTGATGACTAAGATAGATGATTTGTATAATTTTTTGAAATATAAATTCATTTTAGTTTTTGAAATATTTCAATATCAATTCTAACTAAATGAATTAGGATGCCATATGCTTTGTTATTGCAAGTATGATCTTTCAAAGATTTATCAAATACAGTATGTAACAATTTTATAAACAAAACCTACAAATTATGATCATTTTTTTCTCTCAATTCAAATTATTAGTTCATTAATAATTAATAATGTTAATTTGTATGTTGTCAGACGGCATGGGTTGAAAGTTGATTCGCCAAGGGGGGTGGAGAAGAAGAGGAAGAAGCGGCTTGGAAAAATTAATGATTTAGGCATATCATTTTATTTATTTGGTACTTCCATCATCACATTTTATTTTCTTTCTAGATTTTCAAATCCAAAATTCAATGGCAATTGAGTTTTACCATTGGTTATGCTAGATTTTGTTGTGATTTTTTGCAGCTGACGTAACTGATTTGTGGTAATCTATTATATACTACTCCCTCCGTCCACCTATTTCTGACACGCTTTCCTTTTTGGGCCGTCCACCTATTTCTGACACGTTTCCTTATTCGGAAATAATTAGCCACTAAGTAGGTTGATTAGTAAATCCCTTATTACACTTAACATTCCATACTTAAATCTCATCCACTCATTTTTCTGCACGTAGTTCAATATAATTTAAATTTCGAAAGTTTAAATTATTATAACTTGCTCGTTTGTTATCGAAATTTTATGATTTTTATATCAAATTAAAGGTCTTTATACGATCTTTCATTTAAGATCAGACAAGAACATGTTTTTATGCATATATGATGCTCTGTTTCTAAAATATGTTTATTCCCTACAAAATACACTTTATACACTACACCCCAAAACACTATACACTTAACACACTAACCACTCCCGTCTTAAAACCCGTGCAAAAAGCAAACGTGTCAGAAATAGGTGGACGGAGGGAGTATATAAAAGCAAAATTATGTGTCTCATGGCAGTAATGGAGGGATGCCCTAAATAAACATGTCAATCCTTGACATCTATATCCCTGAGATAATAGAAGTTTAGATAATACTTCTCTTTAATAGTTTCCATGGCATAGATATTCCCCTTCAGTTTTCCCATCCCCACAACTTGATCAGTAGAGTTCTTTTGAAATACACAGTGTGTGGGATAAAACATACATTTGAGATCCATACTCTTCACCAACTGAGCCACAGAAAGGAGATTATGTGTGAATCCTGGAACAAAACTTCATCAAGAATAATATGTTTGTTCAGCTTCACTTTCCCAGCATGAGAGACTGCCTTAGAAGAACCATCTGGAAGATAAATCTCAGTAGGAGTTTCAAGATTATAGGTAGCGTATAATAGTTCTAGATTGGCACAAATGTGTGTACTGGCTCCAGAATCTATTATCCACTCTGTAGAATGCATGCATGCTAGGGAGAACTGAAAACGCAAAATGACCATCAAAAGGTGTACTCCTCTTTGCAGGATCATGTACCATGTTGACATCATTCTTGACAGGTGCACTATTAGATTGCTGCTGGAAGAACTGTCCCATGCACTTGTACAACTCACTTTGTATTAGCTTACTCATATTTGTCTTAGGATCTCTCAGATCATTAGCATTAACCTTTGACTCCACTCCACTTGTTAGTCCCAGAAAGAGTTAATTGGTGTATGGGGGTGGGGGGGAGTACACCAATAGCCAACCGTTTTTTATTTTAAAAACAAATTGCCTTAAGGAACTCTCTGGTCAAGCAATCCTTTACAGAGTGAGGCAGATTGATCTATCAAGCTCGTTGTGATCAACAAGCTTGATCTATCAAACTGCTAACTACGGAATGTGGTGGTGAGGTTGTGCTATCAAACTCTTTATTGTAAAACCTTTAAAGCCTTATGAGGGAAGGCGGTTGTATGCAAGTTAATGTATGAACAGTTATGATGAGAGGGATAATAAAGAACACAATGTTTTTTACGTGGTTCGGAGGTAACTCTCCTACTTCCACGGTAGATCAAGCTAGATCTATGAATCCCTTTACTTTTGGATTCTTTCTCTCTCTCTTATTTATACTGACTGAGTATTAGTTTCATACAACTTACAACTTTCAATTTTACTATCAAAAGAACAAACTACAATCTCAACTTATCTAGCACTAGACTAAATATGGAAGAGAAGCACACCAAATTAACCAAATTAGTTGACTATATCAATTTTCTAATGCAAATTTTCCCATCAACGATCCATAATAAAATTATGCGAGAAGCTTACCTTGAGAGATTCAGAGATTGAGAGAGAGAGATGTCTTTTTCTGTCCCTTGAAATCGGAGAACCCAATTTCTCCTCAGAAATTGAGGCTTCAATTTCACCCCTGTGCTCCGGCAGCAACTCTTACCTCTCGAACAAAAGGGAGAGAGACAACACGAGGAGGACTGAAGGGGATGTGAGAGAGACGGCGAGGGAGGGCTCAACTCTTACCTCCGGCAGTACATAATCGTTGAATCGGAGTGACAGCACCGCTGAGGAAGAAAGGAGGAAGAAAGAGCACCTAATACAATTCAAGAATCAAAAATGGCCTGAACAACTTCAACAAAACACAGGCATAAGATAAGATAAGAGAAGCACACCAAATTAACCAAATTAGTTGACTATATCAATTTTCTAATGCAAAATTTCCCATCAACGATACATAATAAAATGATGCGACAAGCTTACCTTGAGAGATTCAGAGATTGAGAGAGAGAGATGTCTTTTTCTGTCCCTTGAAATCGGAGAACCCAATTTCTCCTCAGAAATTGAGGCTTCAATTTCGCCCCTGTGCTCCGGTAGCAACTCTTACCTCTGGAACAAAAAGAAGAGTGAGAGGGAGGGAGAGCAACAACACGAGGAGGACTGAAGGGGATGTGAGAGCGACGGCGAGGGAGGGCTCAACTCTTACCTCCGGCAGCACCGAATCGTTGAATCGGAATGACAGCACCGCTGAGGAAGAAGGAGGAAGAAAGGGGATTTAGGGCTCGATTGAAAAATAAAGGGAGTTACGACATTTAACTCTAAAATTTCACGACGGAAACACTCCTCCTTCGTCTTTTTTAAATTTCATAAAATTTAAATTTTAAAAAAAAAAAAATTAAAATCCGTCGTCTTTCCGTCGGCATGTACGTCGCCAAAAATTGGCTCGGCTTGCCTCCGACATCAACGTCGTTGAACCGTCGTCCGATACGTCACCTGAATGGTCCGTCGTGCTTCCGTCGGGGATCCGTCGCGAAAGGGCGACGTCAATATTTTCCGTCGTCCCATCCGTCGCTATATTCTCTGTTTTTTTGTAGTGTTATCCATGTGGATACCAAGTAATCAACCTTCAACCATCTTTTTTAATAAACAGAATCATGGTGAGGCTCTGAGAATGTACCATCAAGAGCTCCATCTTGCTCCGTGCCAAAGCGCGTTTAATGGACTTGCTCCAGTTCAAAAAATCGGTGAGCTGAGCTGATACAAGCTACATTCCGGCATGATCCGTGCCGGAAAGCTTAAGATCTCCTTAATCTGGCGGATTTTGAGCCCTATAACAGGATCCTTCTCATCACCCGCTGCTTCCTTTTGATTCAGCACCTTTGATTCAGGATCACATTCCCCTTCCATTTAAGCTTCAACAATCTCACATTTATTAATTGAATTTAACCATCAATATTGATGAGAACCTGGCTCTTGATACCATGTAAGAGTAGTGTATAAAGCAATAAAACGATGTAAATTTCATTTCTTCTCCATCAAGTGATTACACTGCGTAGACTCTAAGCAAGTACGTACTTATATGCAACGTTCACAAAGAAACGTGCAACACAAAAATACAACTTAAGCTAAGCCCTAGACTCAATCTACAACGTTAGATCTAGAGATTAGATCTAACGATGACTGTTGGAAATTGTTAAGCATTAAATTGTTAAGGGGGAACCTACTTGGGCACGCTTAATAAAATTTTTATATGTTATATTTTTGATTCGATCCCAAAACCCCTCTTGTGAATCTTATTCCCAAGCGACCCTTATTTGATTAGAAATATAGGATATAATTTTTCGAGCTTGTAATGTTAGGAAAGCTCAATTTCTTTTTAGTCGCTTAGGTCAAGCTTGCAGGATAATAAGTTAAGCGAGAAGGCAACTCGCTTAAGTGTGTTTCAGGAATGAAGCAAGTCCTCTCAGTAAACTGAAGTGAGAAGACCCAGATTTGGTAATTCTCAAAAGCGAAGCGTTCACTCTGTCAAGCGAGAAAGCGACAACTCAACTACCATCCACATTCAAACTTGAGTTTGAATTCAGTCAAGTGAAGATCAGCCGCCATTTAATGAAGATCTCCACGTGGTGTTCAAGCAATGGATGTAGAGAGTTGACTCAAAGGTACCGGCAGGCAGCAACTATAGTTCTGTCCAAGCTCAGTTACTGTTAAGCTTGGAAGATAGCCATTTTGTAAAAGAAGACAAACTGTCGCTCTGAAAAGCTGCAGGTCAAGCCGGCGTATTGCCGGAACGTGGAGAGACAAGGCCACCAACCAAGCCACGGATTGATCATATCTCTTCCACTATATAAGGAGCTTAGAAGAAACGAAGAACACTTAACACATCTCTTGATTTTCCAGCGCTCAAATAGCAAGTACTCGTGATTTTCAAGCCATTTCTTCTCAAGTTCTTATGAAGTGTTCCAAGCTTCAGTTTTATCGAAGCTTGTGTTTCTGCAACCTTAAGCTCCACTCTAGATCTTAGGCTCTCATATACATCCCGGCCTAGATTAGAGAAGAATCCTAAACCTTTACTTCATATTGTAAAGGATTCTTCAAGTTAGAGTGTGTGTTACACAAACCCTACCCAAAACCCTTACCTCGTTTGTCGAGTGTGTTTTGTTGTGTTAGAGTTGTGTTTTGTTAAGTTGTAATAGATCCAAGTCCTCACTTTCATCGATTGCGAAAGACTCGATCGAAGGTTGTAGTTGTGTGTAGATCCAAGCTT
Source organism: Thymus mandschuricus (assembly GCA_029379335.1). Taxonomy (NCBI): domain Eukaryota; kingdom Viridiplantae; phylum Streptophyta; class Magnoliopsida; order Lamiales; family Lamiaceae; genus Thymus; species Thymus mandschuricus. The sequence goes on from CM057072.1 coordinate 24,082,219, forward strand.
GCACTTTCATCGATAGTGTGAAGCTCGATCTTGGTTAGGTTTTTCAGAGAACCCGTGCTAATCTCTGAGAATTCTTGAGTGAAAAGAATTCGTTCCTCGTGTTGGAACAAAGTGGACGTAGGAGTCGTTAATCTCCGAACCACTATAAATCGTTGCAGGGGCGGAACCAGGATTAAATTACCATGGGGGCTAATCTATAAAATTCGACAAAATATACACTGAAACGTAATACGAATTGAATAAAAAAAATCGAAAAAAAATACACTGAAACGTAGAGATTCCGACAACGACCGTGGGGGCTTCAGCCTACGCTAGCCCCCACCTAGTTCCGCCACTGAATCGTTGTATAGTATCTCTCTCCCTTACTCTTTCATTTTACTTTACTCGTTTTGTTTATTTCATTTGTACAAGCATCTAAACAACGAACAAGCGCTTTAATTACTTAAGAAGAACTTAGCTCACCGAATTTCCGCATTTGTGTAAGCGAGCAACTGAAGAGATCAAGTCTTCACTTCGGTCTTTTGAAAGCTTAACTGTAGATCTAGCACTCGCTTTGGTCTTTAGTTCAAGTTGCTCCTATTTTGCATACTCTGGAACAAGCTTGAAAAAGAAGTTGAAAACTTCTAAACACGTATTCACCCCCACCCCCACCCCTATAGTTTCGTGCTTGTTGCACCGGGACCAACAGTGACAAAGAACACGCTACAAATAAAGAGAAACCAACATCGAATCCCAATAATAACAATTAAAGACAAAATAAAACAAACAGATCCGCAACTATTCCTTCATCAACTTCTCCATGCAATCTTCAATCTTCACTTCATGAATAATTCTTTCAAGTGCATGTCTTTTCTTAATTCGTCGGAGCTAGAAGATGGAGTAAAACCTATGAAACTGTAAAGTTGGTTTCCCTAACCGTAAAGAGTCGTAGTTAGTTAAAGTGCATGGGACTATGGGAGAGAGCATGTCTGTGAACAACATTATTCCTACCTCATTTATTCTTTCCTTCGTTTGCTTAATACATTTTAGGTACGAAAATGACTTTTAACGAAGCAAAACATAGCGCGAAATTAAGTATACAGATTCTCGACAGTATTTTTTCCGAACCAACATTCGTATTTTTAATCTATACCTAGTGCAGTACCCGTCGAAATTCGACGGGTTTCAAATTATTTTGTAATTACAAATAAAAGTTTTAATAAAAATTAAATAATTTTTTATATTAATTATTTCAAGTAGCCCGTTACTCGTAGTAAATATGAAAATGGGTTAAGAAATTAACATTTTTACGATAGATATGTTTTATATTTTATCCCGTCAAATTCTAACATGAAAATGTTATTTTAAAACAAAATTTTTAATAAAATAAAAATATATTATGCCTCCCGTTGTTTATTTTATCTAAACACCCTTCAGATGGATTTTTTTTTTTTGAAGGAATAAAAAGGGTTAACATTTCTTAAAGAATTTTAAGTCACGTCAAAATTCGATTTGAATCACTTAATAGGAATGTCCATAGTAAAATTCGACGGGATTTAATTTATTTTTGCAATCGTGCATAAAATTTTTAATCTAAAATACATAATTATCTATATTAATTATTGTAATTCGCACGTTACTTATAACAATAAAAAAATGTTAAAACGTAATATTATAATCTCATGTTAGCCCGTTATTCGACATAACGTTAGCATGAATAGTGCAAATCTGCCCGTTAATTTCGTTAGCCCGTTCGATATAACGTTAGCATCTATATTTAATTATTGCAATCAGCCTGTTACTTGTTACAATAAAAAAATACGCTAAAGCGTAATATTATAATATCCTGTTAGCCCGTTGTTCAGCATAACGTTAACATAATTAGTGCAAATTTACCTGTTAATTTACGTTAACATAATTAGTGCAAATCTACCTGTTAATTTTTTCGTTAGCCCGTTCGAGGCTTTTTAGAATTTTTCATTTTTGGGATTTCTACATTAATATAATGTAGTTCCTCAAATCAAGTATGATTTTGATTAACACATATAATCTTTTTATATATGTACTTTATCACTAAGTTCTTGTGAAAATTCGATGTGGGACGAGAATCCTTATTATAATATAAATGAAGTAATTATCGATGAATATTGATTTTTTGTTTGTAGGGATAAAAATTGAAGATAAAATATATATATTTTTATTTATTTGAGGGCATATAGAATAATCGCAATATATATCAATTAATGTATGTGATATATTTAATTAAATTTTAATATTTAATAAGTTAAATCAATGAGAATATTGGAAAATATTCATAAAAATCATACGTGATGCCACGTGGGACGAATAGTTTCTCAAATAAAATATGGATTTTGATGGAGATACATGATCTATTTATATAGGAATTTTGTTGCTAAGTTCTTTTAAAAATTCGATGTGGGACGAAAATCCTAATTATAATAATTTTAATCTTTAATAAGCCAAATCAATGAGAATATTGGAAAATATTCATAAAAATGCCACGTAGGACGAATAGTTTCTCAAATAAAATATGGATTTTGATGGAGATACATGATCTATTTATATAGGAATTTTGTTGCTAAGTTCTTTTAAAAATTCGATGTGGGACGAAAATCCTAATTATAATCATTTAAATCTTTAATAAGCCAAATCAATGAGAATATTGAAAAATATTCATAAAAATCACACGCGATGCAACGTAGGACGAAGATCCGTAACGGTATTATATATACTAGTACTCGCCCAAGCGCGATGCGCCACTCCGTAAGTTACGAATATTTAATAAGAGTAGCGAAACGGAACGTAAACATAACACACTAAGAGCAGACAAATATAATGTTAGTGCACTACAACAACACAATATGTTATACATTTCGGAACACTTCCTTATATACAACATTTGTCGTCCCGGCTGATGCGTCAACGTCAGTTACTAAATTAAAAAAACTAAACCCTTAAAAAAAATGAATCCTAAAAAAAACTTAACCCTAAAAAAAGAGACTATTTTGCAAATGTGAATAAGAAAAGAAAAAAAAATCGTAAAGTCATGTATTGATTTAATTGAAAACCGTAAATTACAGTTCGTTTATGAAATTTACATATATGAACAATTAGGTTTTTCATGATTTTTTTAAGTGACTTATAAATATTGTGTCACTCAATGTATGGTATATTTATTTTATTTATGTTCTATTTTCGGGCCCATTAAACTTTGGCCGGTATCTTATTGTTTTAGACACTAAGTTAAATAAAAATTACAGGAAAAAAAACTGGAATAAATAGGAGCGAATTTAACACGTGACATTAAATAAAATAAAAGTAAATTATAAATATTTGTTAAAATACAAAATTACAATTGTTTGAAATACAAAATCAAAATATCAAATAATAGAAAATGAGATGAGAAGATTTTTTTTTTATTCAAAGTATAGCAATATTGGTGTCTATTTGTAGAGAATTGAAAATCATAATTTATGGTATAATTTTTAATTTTTTTAAATAAATATTTATCTCCATTATTTTGAAAATAAGATTTATTTTGATGTAATTATTTCCACCCATAAATATTTGCCAAGTGGCAAAGAGGAAAGAGAAGAGGGGAGAGAGAGAAGAAAATATGACGGATAATTTTTTGTGTTCACACTGGTCAATAGTTTTTAGTTTTAGACCCCTAAATTATAGTTTTTAGGTTTAGACCCCTGAAATTTTCATTTATTACAAAATTGACCCCGAAATCAATGCAAAATTGAAAACTGCCAAAATTGTAATCTCTTTATATATATATAGATTTTTGTCGGCCCCAGATTTGGGATAATATGACGGTTGCTACTTGCTATTATTTAAAAAGTTTAATATTTTTGGCGTTTTAAATTGATTAATAGGGTAACGAAGTTATTTACCAATTTCGTGACTAGTTTGTTTTCTTCTTTAAGAGGATCTGATTTGATTTTATAATTTTCGTAACTAATAATAATAATATTAATAATAATGATGATAATAATAATAATAATGATAATAATAATGCATTCTATCATTAGTACTCCCTCCGTCTCATTAATAAAGAGATACATTATATTTTTGTCAATCTCACTCATATAAGAATATTACCTTAAATAGAAAAAAAAATTAATCCACTAAAATCCATTCACACTACTTTATCCACCACTATTACTCTCGTCTTAGTTCTCGTGCCGGGAAAAAGTTATCATTTTATGAGTGAGACGGAAGGAGTATTATCCAATTTATATATTCATACATATTTAATTACGTACGTATACATATGTTTCCATTCTACGACCATGCATGCATATAATTGTGGCAAATGCATGCAGAAATGTAACGTGTCATAGTTAAACCAACTTGTATAATAGGGCAACCCTTAAAATAGCCAGTTTGATACAGTAAACACAAATATTATCCACTCATAATAAAAACACAAAAACTAGTAACTCTTATCATATTACCCTCATACATAAATACAAGACTAGTTTGTTCTTGTATTGTGCAATAAATTTATACCAATACATGATTAACTTTACATGACTCATGTATTCATGTATTATGAAGTAAAATATGAACAATACATGAATACACGAATACATGAGTCATGTACTAATGTATTATAAAATAAAATATGACCAATACATGAATATAAACATTTGACCAATACATAAATACACGAATACATGAGTCGTGTATTCATGTAGTATGAAATAAAATATGACCAATACATGAATATAAGCATTCGACCAATACATGAATAAACGATTACATGACTCATGACTTGTGTATTCATGTATTATGAAATAAAAACCGACAAATACATGAGTATAAACATTTAAGCAATATGTGAATACACGAATACATGACTTGTGTATTTTTATATTTTGAAGTAAAATTTTAACTAACAAATAATTTTACGACTCATGTGTTTGTGTATTTTAAAATAAAATCCTCTATATATAATAGCAATGCAGATTCGGAGCACTACATTCATTCATGTGCCTACGTGGCACTTCCTATGCTCTATGTTCCTATTTATCTAAAAAATCATTTTATTTATAATACTCCTATATATTATGTAATTATTCTATAATTATCATTATTAATAATAATAATATTATATCCTTAATAGTTATCTTTAATATTATTCTATTCATATATGATTTGATTTTAATATATTATTCCGACAAAAAAAAATTTAATATATTATTTATTTATTTATTTATAATAAAATAATAATAACAATTACAATTCTATTTATAACAATTGCAATTCTATAAAATAGAAAAAATAATAGAATCTACGTGCAAATAATGATGCAAATATAATTAGTATTTATTTTGTAGTATTATGCAATATTAGTAATTATTTTGTAGTATGTGTTTTGTTAGTATTATGAAATTGGTAGTAATTTATTTTAATATATTGTGTTTTCTTTTTGTATATGTTACTTTATTCTATGGTTATCTTTAATACTATTCTATTTATACATGAATATATTATCTTTAATACTAAAATATTTATATATGAATAGATTTTTATATTATATTTATTTACTATTCTATTTCTAATATCTTACTGTTAAGATATTAGTATTAATTCGACATCATCAAATTTATCCACGAAAAACACTGTAAATAAATAGAGAAAACAATATAAATTTATTTAGGTTGGATTATGCGGCAGGTAACTCGCGATATAGCTATTTGAGAACTTCTTTGACGTTTTCTTTTTATAAAATTAAACAGCGAATGATTTGACTTATTACTTTTTATTATTACAATTAACTCGCTCCTTGAAATAATGACACCTTATTTTAATATTATTCTATGTCTCTTCAACATTATTATTTTATTAAAATAAACAACGGACATCTTGAATTATTTTAATATTTTTCTTTTATGTTTGCTTAAAAATAGCATTAAATAATTAATTATTCATGTCGAATTTTTACGGGATACACTATACCTATTATTGAAATATTACTCTTATAAACATAGTTTTTATTACCACAATTAACGGGCGGCTTAACTTATTTTGATATAACTGACATTTTTTTTATTATAATAAAAAAATATTTTATTTTAAATTTCACTCTTATAAACCTTCTTTTTATTATCACAATTAATAGACGGCTTGAAATAATGACACATCGAGACTAAACAAATATAAGTATTTGAGACCCTCTTTGACATTTTCGTTTTATTAAAATAAACAACGGACGACTTGATTTATTTTAATATTTTTCTTTTATATTTGATTACAATAAACGAGTGACTTAACATATTTTAATAATTTCATTTATATTTTTTCTTGAAAATAACGTTATAAAGTGATTCGTATCGAATTTTGACAGGAGACAAATGTATCTAGCATCAAAATATTCCCTTTTAAACTATTTTCTTACAAACACGAGTAAATGACAACGTTATATAACTATGCATTCTTCTACTAATTTAATTTAAAATTTATAACTAAGCTAATACAATTATGATAAGCATAGATAGTAGTATACAATATAAAACTAAATATAAGATTGATATTGTGTGAGATTAAAATATATCATACTATTTTATATAATTAATAATGATATTGTGTGAGATTTAAATATATCATAGTATTTTATATAATTAATATTGATATTGTGTGAGATTTAAATATATCATACTAGTATTTTATATAATTAATATTTACAAATATATGCATTTTAGATAATAAGAATGGCGGATGTAGGAATTGACATGTATGCATGTCCATCAACGTGGTGGTTCGAAATGGGCATCTTAACTTATTTGAATATAACGACATTTTCTTTTTATTAAAATTAAAACAACGGGTGGCTTGACATATTTTAATATTTTTCATTTATATTTTACTTTAAAATAATGTTATAAAATGATTCGTATCAAATTTCGACGAGATACAAATGCACATACCATCAAAATATTTCCTTTAAACCTATTTTGTTATAAACACGAGTAACTGGAGACTTTATATTGACATTTTGTTTTTATTACAATGAAACAACGGGCTACGTGAGACTCTCTTTGACTTTTTCTGTTTATTAAAATAAACAACGGGCGGCTTGACATATTTGATATAATTGTTATTTTCTTTTTTATTACAAACCTTTTTTGATAAGAAAGGTGCATCATCGTGCTCCTATGAAATATTGACCTATTGAATGAACTTTGCAATGACATAAGGATGATGGTAACAAAACTTGAAGACCATGTGAGAAAAGCAAATCTGCTTTCAGGAAAAAATGCTGGTAAGAAGTTTCCGATTGCAAGAATAACAATGACTGCAACGGATCATATTAAGTTACCGGTTAGATTGCAAAAGGGGCATTTTCCACTGTCTCTTTGTTTTGCTATGCCAATAAATAAGAGTCAATGACAATCTCTCTCTAACGTAGGGTTATACCTATCAAAACCGGTCTTCAACCATGGATAGTTTTATGTCGTCGCAATATCGAGAATCACTAGGGAAAAATGTCTCAAATTTTTTATATGTGATGGAGATGGCAATAGCTTCAACACCACAACTAATGTTGTGTACACGAAAATATTTCAAAAGTTGTGAGGTAATTGTCAATACAAATGTTCATAATATATACATAAAATTATTATTTTTGGATCTTATTTTCTACGGTTAAATTTTATTGATTTACAGGAGAGTAAATTGCAGGAGGAAGACTACACTCAAACTTCAATAGCTTTGTAGAAGAGGAGCCGAGCATAAAATTTTGGTACGGATTTCTTATATAATTTTCATATTGTTTCATTTACTTTTAGTATTTTGTATTACTTTAAAAAAAAAAAAAATTATATATATTTCACGAGCAATCTGGCTTTTTTGTTTTCAGCACCAAATTGATTTATAACTCTTTAAACATCGATCATTTAAGTATAATATATATGAATCGGCATTGAATTGGTTCTTCATATTTATTATTCTTAAATTCTTTTTATTGTTTGTAAGTAAATAAAAATCGAGAATCATAGTATAAAATATTTTAAAATAAATTTCACTGATAAAGTATCTAAATATATAAAATAATTTGCACCCGTCAATTTTCGACGGATAGTAAACTAGTTTAAAAAAAAAGGAAAAAAAAAAGAGGAGAAGAAGATGAAAAAGAAAAACAAAGAAAACGAAAAGAAAAGAAAAAAAACAAGAAAAAGAGAGAGAAAGAAGCATCACAAAAGAAAAAATAAAAAAATAAAAAAAAGAGAAGAAGAAAAGCGGCAGGGGTGGGATCGGTGAGGTGTTTTATTTTTAATTTTTGCTAAATTAAATTAATTAAGGGTAAACATGACAATTCACACAAAAAGTGGCTAGTATTTGTGTTTTTTAATGAGTGGCTAGTATTCTGGTTTACAATATCAAAATGGTTATTTTCCTATATTTACCCTTGTATAATTGTATTTAAATTTGTGTATAGTGCTTTTAAGGTTTATTTTTGGTGCTTTTCATTTAATTTTAAAATCAACATTACATTTACATGGCTACGAACTAGTTGAATCCACATTCTAAACATTATAACCTTTACCAATCTGACAACGGGGCACACTCCTATGCGGCCGGATCCGCCTGACCCGACCTGGCCCACCCAACCCGACCTGACCCGGCCCAACTGTGGTCAACCCGACCCGGTTGACCCGATTTTGGGTCGGGTCAACCTGACCCGGTTTGGGTTAACCCGACCCGTTTAGGTAAAGTGTCAATCTTTATTAATAAAAGTGGTAATCTTTATGAATAAAAGTGTCAATCTTATACATGAAAATTTATATGTATTTTTTTATATGTGATGTTATTTTACAATTACATTATTATAGGGTTCACATATCAATTTATGATTTTATAATTATTTGTTAGTATTTAATTTCAAATTTATAAGGTAAAATATGGTTTTATTAATTGAAACTTAAGATATATAATTCTCCAGCAAAAGTGCCAATCTTCCTGAATAAAAGTGCCAATTGTTTTGAATGAAAGTGCCAATCTATGTGAGATCGAAAAATTTTATATTTTTTTATCAACTTGTTATTATAATGTTTTGATATTATGATTTATATTAGTATATATATATATATATATATATATATATATATACATATTAGTTATTTACACAAGATAAAATTAATATTCATTATTAACGTATTTTTCGTAAAAGTGCCAATTATTATGAATAAAAGTGCCAATGTTCAAAAGTGTCAATCACAGTGAATAAAAGTGCCAATGTTCAAAAGTGTCAATCTTTATAGACAAAAGTGCCAATAGAGATCCGGCCTCACGGTGAGGCCGGCCGCATAGGAGTTTTTGCCTCTGACAACTATGTCCTATCTATAGGGTGTTTCGCTAAGCTTATTTTGAGGGAGGAGTTGATGATATTGAATAAATTAAAATATTAAAGTGTAAAAGGGTAGGGATAAATATTAGAGTCATTGTGGGCCTATATTTCAAAATGAAAAAAATTCAATACATAATGGACAACCCAATATAACAATAGTGTCAGTTAAATTTGACGGTGGATGAAGGGAGTAAAACTTTAATACGATTAAAATAATAAATTAAAGTCGGAACTATAAATCGATTTTTCTCGAACATCGGGATCATGAAGTATGATTAATCCTTAAAACAATAAAGTCTACTCCCTAAAACGCAAGTGATTGTGAGACACTAGTGAATTCGAGGATCTCACTAATAAACGCGCATTCGTTCATTTCTTTTTTATATTGGACAACTCATAACTCATGACTCATATGTGCAGAAAGAACTTTTTTTAATGTTTTTTTAACCCTTTCTCTAATAACTTTTAAAATACAAACTCGGCGCTCCGTGCATTTTCTTTTTGAAACAAATAATAGAAAATTTAATAAAGGCCGTGTCACAGTCACAGAAGACTTGAACTCGGGACGTACGACATTTGATTTCGAAACTTAACCTCTTCTACCATTAGGACAACATACCCCTACACGCCTATTTCAGTGTCTCAATTGTGTTTCGAATCTCAATTTATTAGTTTTATGTAGTTCTATTCAACAATTTTAAGTTATAATATGATCAAATTTAATAATTTTATTTATTTTTTTATAGGTTTCACTCATCTAATTAAGCGTGAAAATACTTTTTATAACATTTGATTAGTCTTTTATTCGTTATATTAGGGTTGATAAATCAAATATAGTAATTCGACTTTGATATCTATATTGTATATAATTATTAATTTTTTTTTTGTAATTAAAAACTATACAAACTTATTAAAAATTAATATTTGAAACACGACAGACATGACAAATAAACTTAATGGTATTATAGCAGTGTATTTTAGATGATTGTTTCTGGCTGGACTGCATATACATTATACACCAGTAAAGTGCCATCAACGAATTACTAGTGTATTTTGAATTATTTTCCCTTCATAATCTGAGATTTACTTTTTATTTTGAGGAAAGTTTAGGGTTTACTTGTAATAAATATACTATATCGCACACAACATTGACACATCATCGATGACCGCATTAATTTGTGGCGATCGTGGTGCTTAGAGCATGTTAACATTTAATTTTATTTATAGAGCGTGTTAATTGAGTAATTCTGAATATTATGTATCGACACCTTTAACTTATCAAAAAGTATATAAGAAAATGTGTGTATAAAATATCCAACACAAAAATAACAACCTACCTAAGAAGCATGTATAAGCTTCTTTTAAGAAAGATAAAGCTTCTGAGAGCTACTATACCAAAATTGTGAACAAGTGAAATAATTGTGACTAAAGTACATTAATGTTATCGCTCAAACAAACCAAAAGGGCAAAAGTTTGTTTTACTCATTTATTTGAAAAAATAAAATTAGTATAATTTCTTATTAAGCCACAAAATAATATGTATATATAGCAAATGTCATGATGATTAATTTGCATGTAATCAATGGCGTTTGCAGAAATTTTAATCTTACAGTGCTAAATTAAAAAAAATATTTATAAAGGAAAAAAAAAATATTTTCTTAAAAATTAATTATAAAGTGAAAGAAAATCATTTTTCCGGATTGGGGGTGTAGGAGCTTCCCCCAACTCCCCCTAGATCTGCCCCTGCATGTAATCAACCGCACCAACCAATCAAATTCTCTTTTAATTGTGCTTGTTAGCTCGACACACATGTACCTTATGGGAGCGAATTGTAGGACGGTACTAACATTTAATCTAACAACTAACATTTGTCCGATTAAAAAAAATTATAAAATTAATAAAAATAGGGTTGATAAATCAAAATTAATAAAAATCATGATATTGTGGTACATGGTTGGTACATACGTCCTTAATTAACGAATCCAACCCTCTATTTCCTTATTACATTTTCTGTTACATTAGTGTAAAGTCGTCATACGAGTGTGTAAGACTTTTTCAAATTTAACATTTTAAAATTATTAATGATTTCGGAAAAAACATTTAACATGTTGCGATTATTCATCAGTGATATATAGAAGATACAACACCGAAAAATATAATAGAGTATCTGCACGGTGTCCTCAATCTCAAGAATCTCAATTACCATCCATTTAACAAAACACTGCAGCGAATATTCAAGCTCGAATTAATCTTGCAAACTAAGAATCGAAAAGATATAACTAATTAATACAGTAAACATTATTTCATTATACGCCGATAGAACCAATCAACTTGGTTAAACCAAAAGTGATCCCCATCGCCATCCACCCTCCAATCACCACCCTCAAAGAAGCTCTCACCGGCGGCGCCCTTCCTAAGGCGGCCGCCGCCCAACCAAACCCTATAAGTGCCACGCTCACGGCGGCAACCACCAACACTACCCTCACGCGGTAGTTCTTCACGAACGCAGCTGCCAGCAGAGGCACGGCCGCCCCCACCGCGAAAGCTAAGGCGGAGGCAGCCGCTGCCTGCACCGGACTCGGTAGATTCTTTCTACGACTATCACGATCACCGTCGTCACTACCGGCATTTTTCAGCGCCTCTTTCTCTCTCTTTATCTGAGCCACCTCGATGTCGTACTGCGAGTAAACGGAGACGAATTCTCCGATGGCCATGCTGCATGCGCCGGCTACCATACCGGCAGCTCCGGTGAGGATCATGGTCTTGACGTCTTGCCGAACCGCGCCGATTCCGATCATTAGCGAAGCCGTGGATAAAAGACCATCGTTTGCGCCCAAAACTGCAGCTCTTAGCCATTGTGCTCTCTTTGAGTAGTCGTGGACTACCTCGACCTCAACTGCTCCTTTTTTTTGCCCTTCGACATCGATATCAGTGCTAGGAGAAATTTTTTTGCTGTCGATTTGTGGTTTCTCCATCATAAAATTTTCTGTTTGATTAGAGAGAGAAAATGCGGATTAGAAGGAATTAAAATGCTTTTGTAAGTTTGGAAGAGTTTAGGGCTAATTATAGGCAGTGTGGTACATGTGAATGGGACAGATGCGACTATAATTTCACTCGTTTTTCATCAATTGATGTATGATTCCAATCGTGTATAATATCACTCGTATAGTCGGAAACAGAATTTGGCTCATATAATATTCTTTCCGTCCAATTTAATTGACACGTTCCTTTTGCACGTAGAGAATTTAGTTTGAAATGTACATATGATTGTTAATAAAAGGGTTTGAAATGTGTGATTGTAAATAAAAGAGAGTTATATTTCGTAAAAAGGAAACAAGTTAATTCGAGTGGTCGAATTTGCAATATTGATCTCACTAAAATAATTTGTGGCCGAATATAGATAGTTTGCAATATACAATAAATATATATGAGATCCTCCATTTCAATTCCTTTTTAGAAACAATTAATAAGAAATTAAAGGTCACGCTATGAAGGACTCGAACTCGGAACCTTTAGTCTCGAAACTTTAATCCCTACTAATGGGTCAACACACGCACACCACCCTCTGTCCTAAATTTTATGAATCAATTGTGTATCAAGAATTAATTTTGATTAATGTTATGCATTTTCTTTCAACAATTTTAATGTATTTGAAAATTGGATAATTTTACAAATATTATCTAGGGCACTCACTCAAAAGGCTTTATAACTAATTTGTAGTTTGCAATTTTAATTTTTTTCAGGTGAAATAAGGTTGATAAATCGAAAATTAGTTTATATAATATTTTATGATTTCAATTTTTAAGTCATATTGTATATGTTTATTATAATTTATTATAATATGAGTTTTTTATTTTATAAAAAGAAAATAAAACTAATATAAATTATTATATTTTACACGATTAGTCACTAAAATCGAGATAAAGAATCTCATCCCCATAAAATTTTATTATTGCATATTATATATAGCCTTTTAAGAATGGTTACATTATATTTAAACATATAATTGTGACTTAATAATTTTTCCTATAATCACATACAAATTTTTTGCATGCGTGCCCTTGTCTATTTACGGGGAGATGTGTGTGTTAGAGAGAGAATAATAGTTGTATGAAATAGATTAAAAATTCGAATAATATTGTTTTGGGGCCGGTTGAAAAAATAATGTCGAGGAATCTGTCCTTTCACACTATGTCTGCTTCGTTAAAAAGGCATTTTCTTATCTTAAATGTTATTTTAAGCAAACGAAGGAAAGAATAAATAAGGAATAATGCTGTTCACAAACATGCTCTAAGACACTCTACGCGCGGTTGCACAAATCAACTTTAAATTTATATACTTTTGCTTGCCCTTTGAAGAAAATACATGCACTACTTTAATGTAAATATTAAAAAAGTCAGCTTGTAGGAGGAAATTAAAAATCCCCCATACAAATTATGTATGTAAAAAAAACTCATTTCTTTAAACTCATGTAAAATATACCCTTTTTTTACTTTAAGCGCGTTTGAATGCCTTCATGAACTAAGTATCAAAACTTATAATGAAATTTTTAGATAAAGTTATGTAGTGATAATGCTCATGACAAATATGAGTAACCCGTGATGTTCATATTATTGATAAATTATACAAACTATCCATATATCTTGTGGTATTGTGTCAAAATACCCACTCTAGATAACAAAAGACAAATAGTAGCCACCAACTTAATAATTATAAAAACTAGCCACTTACTATCTAATAAGACTAATTTACCCTTAATTATATTAATACCACTTTTTGGAATATAAATTAATAAAAATTATTTTATTTTGTTTAATTTGTTTTAGTTTGTGGGATAACGTTGTCGTCGTCCACTGTAAACCGCAACCCATAGCCATCGCCGCCGTCTTAGTGTTTCGCTTTTGGTTTTGCGTTTCCATCGTATTCTTCGTGGTCATTGCCATAGTTGTCGTCTTCGTCCACTGTATTTTGCATTCGTCATTGCCATAGTTGCCGTCGTCGTCGAATTCTTCGTAGTTGAAAGGTAATTTCTATGATTTTATATTGTTAATTCATTTTTGCTTGTTTATTTCCTTTCGTCGATTATGATTCGTTTGTTGGGTGATTCATTTGTTTGGGTAAAATTGGATTTGTTCAAGATTGTAAATTTTATAGCAGTATAATTTGGCTCTATTGGGATTAATGGTCGTGTGTAGTGTTTAGGGATGGGGCTTTGGAGTTTATTGTTTATGGTTTAGGGAATAAAGTTTAGTTTTTTTTATCTCGTTCGAACATGATAATTCTCGATCGTGCAGTCCACATTTTCAATAAGGTTGAAGGTCACGTTCATGTTTTTCAAGGTTCAGGGTTTCATCTCTTAGGGTTTAGGGTTTCATATTTTAACGTTTAGGGTTTTATATTTAGGATTAAAGATTTAGAGTTGAGAGTTTAGGGCTTAGGCCTTAAGGTTTGGTGTTTAGTAATTACCTTTCATATCTCGATCGAGCCTAATATCTACCGATCGTGCAGTCATTATATTCGACGAGGTTAAAGGTCATGTGTAGTGTTTTTTAGGGTCTAGGGTTTCATCTTTGGAGGGTTAGGATTTAGAGTTTAGGATTCATGGTTTAGAGTTGAGAGTTCAGGGTTTAAGGCTTAAGGTTTGGTGTTTTGTAATTAATTTTACATATCCCGATCGAGCCTTATATTTACCGATCGTGCAGTCATTATATTCGATGAGGTTGAAGGTCGTGTGTATTATTTTTTAGGGTGTAGGATTTAGGGTTTAGGATTTAGGGTTTATAGTTGAGATTTTAGGGTTTAAGGCTTATGGTTTGGTGTTTAGTAATTAACTTTCATATCTCGATCGAGCCTGATATTTATCGATCGTGCAGTCATTACATTCGTAAAGGGGAAGGTCTTGTGTAGTATTGTTTAGGGTGTAGGGTTTCCTCTCTGGAGGGTTAGGGTTTAGGGTTTAAGGCTTAAGGTTTGGTGTTTAGTAATTAATTTTCATATCTCGATCGAGCTTTATATTTACCGATCGTGCAGTCATTATATTCGATGAGGGTAAAGGTCATGTGTAGTATTTTTTAGGGTGTAGGGTTTCATATCTGGAGGGTTAGGGTTTAGGGTTTAAAGTTAGAGATGACAATTTAGTGTTTAAGGTTGAGGTTTTGTGTTTAGTAATTAATTTTCATATCCCGATCGAGCCTGGTTTCAAGAACGATCGTGCAGTCACTATATTTGATAAGGGGAAGGTCATGTGTAGTATTTTTTAGGGTGTAGGGTTTCATATCTGCAGGGGTAGGGTTTAGGATTTAGGATTAAGTTTAGAGATGACATTTTAGGGTTTAAGGTTGATGTTTGGTGTTTAGTAATTAATTTTCATATCCCGATCGAGCCTGATTTCAAGATCGATCGTGATGTCGACGCGTTACACTTCTTTTGTATATGTTTTTACTCAATTTTTATTTTTATTTGCAGATGGGTCAACGTGGAATGTTATTGACTTATGGGGGCGATTGGAGAAATAACATATACGAAGGAGGAATGCAAGAATATGTGCCTTTACCTCATGGATGCATTTCATATGACGAATTATTGAAGAAGGTGACACGACATGTAAGGATAGATACGAATCTCTATTGTCACCAAATTGAAGCTTTAGTTCACTCTCCGTTCGCTGAAAAGACGAGAATGAAAATTACTGATGATGAGGAGTTGAATTACTTGTTTGGTTTATTTGATGCTCCTATATTATACATAACTGTGGCATTTCGGATTGATGGATCATCACAACCTCGTGGCTTTATGGAACTGCTGAATGCTCAAAATGTTCTTCTGCATGCTACTCCTTCTCAACATGTGATCACTAGCAATACATCTTTGAGTTCTATTGGTCTTGAAAATGATAATGTTGATAGAGATGTTATATTGGAGGATGTTGAGAATGGTGCAGATATAGGTGATGATGTTTCAGACAATGATTCGGGTGATGAGAATGACAGTCTTGATGGCAATAACATGGATATCTGTTGTGCAAGAGATCGTCATATTTTGCCTTCAATGGATACACTTGATGTTGATGGATGTCCTTCTAGGGATATTTTTTTTGATGAGCATGAACATGGTCAACAATGGATAATTCCAGGTGCTTTATATCAAGCATCTATTCCTTGTGATGAAGTTTTCTACTCAAATGATTATAGTCGTGATACTCTCTCCAAGAACGCTACATTTTCTGAAAAGAAGAAGTTGGAAATAGCGTTAGGATTATATCATTTGGCTAACAGGGTTGAATACATTGTTGCTCGCTCTTCACGCACTCGACTTTATGTTGTTTGCAAATATCACGAAAAGAAGCATTGTCCTTTTGTAATGCATGCCAATGCAGATGGTGGTGTATGGAAAATTACCACATGGGACGCTCCACACACTTGTCAGTTAGATTTGAGACACGATGCTACTCCGACTGTGAGTTCAAAGGTGGTGGCGGCATACTTTGCACCAAAATTAATGAGTGAGGGTGCTATTTTAAGGCCGAAGGACATGCATGATCAATTGATGAGAGAGTATGGACTCGCCGTAGATTATCAAGTGGCATTATCGGGGAGGAATCGAGCTATATCGATGGTTTATGGGGATGAAGAAAAGTCTTTTCAATTGCTGCCTTCTTATCTTTACATGCTGCAAAAGTGTAACCCCGGTTCAGTAGTGGATTTGAAAACTGATGCAGATGGTTCTTTTAAGTATGTTTTCATTGCTCTTAGTGCAAGTGTGAGAGCATTTGCTTCATGTTGTCGCCCTGTTATTGTTGTTGACGGCACACATTTAAAGGGTTCCTACAAGGGTGTGATGCTTGTGGCTGTTACATTGGATGGAAACGAACAACTTTTTCCATTAGCTGTTGGGATTGGAGATAAAGAAAATGATGATTCATGGACTTGGTTTTTTAGTCAACTACGACGAGCATTTGGTTGTCCCCGTGAGTTGTTGTTCGTTTCCGATCAACACATAAGCATCAAGAACGCTGCAAACATTATTTATCCAGGGACGCCTCATGGTTTGTGCACTTATCATTTGCAGGGCAATTTAAAGTGGTGGAAAAGTGCTATTCCAATATACACAAGAGCAGCATATTGTTATAAGAGCAAGGCTTTTGATGATCACATGAAGGGCTTGTCTAAGCGTTCTCCTGGTGCATATAAGAAACACATGGATGGGGCCAAATCGATGGGCTCGTTCTCAGTGTTCAGTTCGGCGTTACAATTTTCTTACATCTAATGCCGTAGAGTGTTTCAATGGTCGTCTTCGATGGGCTAGAAGGTTGCCAATAACAGCTCTATTGGAAGCTTTTCGTACTATTGTTGGTACGTGGTTCGTAGAGAGACGTGAGATATATAAGGCGAGATCTCACGAGTTGGCAAATTTTGCAATGAGGCGTCTGGAAGTCTCAAAAATCGAGTCGCATACAATGGTTGTTGAAGCAATTTCCACTACGAAGTTTAACGTGAAAGGTTCAACAAACAATTATATAGTTGACCTTGCTTCAAGGACATGTACATGTCGTGTTTTTCAACTAGATTTGATGCCATGCTCCCATGCAATTGCAACCATAAGGAATTATATTTTAATTTTTTTATATTGTGGTACTTTTTATTTTTATCTTAATTGAGTGAATTTGATAACTGGCTCGAACGTGCATACACGGCTCGATCAAGCCTCTACAATAGATGTCCTATGGGAGAGCGATCTATGTTTAATGGGCTCGATTGAGACTCTAATCTTTAAATGGCTCGATCGTGACCCTTATTCACGATCGAGACTCTTATTCACATGCGTTTGTGTTTAAGCATTTAATCAATAAGGTATCCTTTGTGCAAATCTTACTATTGTGTATTGTATTTTTATAATCTTTTAATGTTTCTTTTGTAGGAAGGTAAAACAATCGGTTTTATCATATGTTTCGGATTATTACACGACAGAAACTTTGCGTGAGACCTATGCTGATGAGATCACCCCAACACCCCACCCAGTAGAGTGGAAAGTTCCCGTGGAGATTTCTCAAATAACAGTTGGCACCCCTTTTAATCCAAAACAAGCTGGGCGACGATGCGTTAATAGAATTAGAGCTCGTACTCATTCATCTACCTCTTCACGTGCTCGTATTTGTACTCGTTGTCACCAACCGGGTCATTATAAAGCTACTTGCAGACAGCGTATTCAGACTTTACAAACAGTACTAGAGGGTAGAACGAATGAGTCGGTCTCTAAAACTAGAAGATTACGCAGGCCTAAACATTGTAGATTATGTGGCGAAGTTGGACACACTCGATTGACATGCCCGCATAGGATCGTGGAAGAAATCGAAGATTAATTAATATTTATTTTTATTTTTTTAAACTGGTGTTTTTTTAGTAATGATTTATCATGGTTTATGTAACTAATTCGTCCATTTAAGACATGTTTCTTTGATGATTAACGAATAGTTTATTTCGCTTGAATCTGTATGCATGTAATGCATTAGGCTCAATCGAGCAGGTATTAATGACAGACATGGTTTTCAAGGTTTTATGGTTTCATCTCTTTGGGTTTAGGGTTTCATATCTTAAGGTATAAGGATTAGTATTTAGGGTTTTGGTTTTAGGGTGTAGCTTTGAGGGTTTATTGTTTATGTTTTTATATCATTTATATAGCTCGATCGAACTTGATATTTCTAGATCGTGCAGTTCGTATATTCAATAAGGTTGAAGGCCACATGTCGGTTTTTTTAAGGTTTAGGGTTTCATCTCTTAGGGTTTAGGGTTTCATATCTTAAGGTTTAGGGTTTAGTATTTAGGTTTTGAGGTAGAGTTGAGAGATTAGGGCTTAAGGCTTAAGGCTTGGTGTTTAGTACTTAACTTTAATATCTCGATCGAGCCTAATATTTGCCGATCGTGCAGTCAATTTATTTGAGACGGTTGAAGGTCGTGTGTATTGTTTTTTAAGTTCTAGGGTTTCATCTTTGGAGGGTTAGGGTTTAGGGTTTAGGATTTAAGGTTTAGAGTTAAGAGTTCAGGGTTTAAGGTTTAAGGTTTGGTGTTTTGTAATTATTTTTACATATCCCGATCGAGCCTAATATTTACCGATCGTGCAGTCATTATATTCGATGAGCGAGGTTGAAGGTCGTGTGTATTGTTTTTTAGGGTGTAGGCTAGGGTTTCATCTTTGGAGGGTTAGGGTTTAGGGTTTAAAGTTGAAGGTTTAGGGTTTAATGCTTAGGGTTTGGTGTTTAGTTATTAACTTTCATATCTCGATCGAGCCTGATATTTCTCGATCGTGCAGTCACTAGATCCGAAAAGGAGAAGGTCTTGTGTAGTATTTTTTATGGTGTAGGGTTTTCATCTCTTGAAGGTTTAGGGTTTAGGATTTAAAGGTCGTGTGTAGTATTATTTTAACCCCGAATTTTCTCCCCGTCAATTAGATCGATCGAGCTTCGTTTGAAGTCCATCAAGTCAATGATTGAGTCGTGACTAATTGGAGGAGTAATAAGAAATTTTCAGCGAATTGCACTGAACTAAATTAAAACAAAACTAGAAGTATTTTTCTCATACATATAAGAAATAAAATAAAAAGGTAGCAGTTTGCATAATAATTAAAGAAAAAAAGTGCACAAGTTTAGTTATGTTCTAATATTAATAAACTATTCAATAGTGTCTTCATCAGTACTAAACTCATAAATGGTTCGTGCTATATGCTCACGATATAGCACTATCTCCTGTCGCTTAAAAGGTTCTTCTTTGTTATGTGTCATTAGAAATTCCACATACTTCAAAGCAATTGGACCACAACTGGTACTATCATTTTGCTGATATGGATTTGTC
Organism: Thymus mandschuricus; assembly: GCA_029379335.1. Lineage (NCBI taxonomy): Eukaryota > Viridiplantae > Streptophyta > Magnoliopsida > Lamiales > Lamiaceae > Thymus > Thymus mandschuricus. The sequence continues at coordinate 24,102,421 of CM057072.1, forward strand.
TCTCGGGGATAGTAGTACTTCCATTGTTTGAACATCGGATGCAGCTCTTTCCTGTGCTCATAAAACCCCGTGTATATATTTCAGAATTTGAGGAAATATACGTACCAATGGGATCAGTATTTTCTTCCTTTCCTCGTAATGTTGAACATCGAAGATGCTCTCGAAAGAGTCGTATACCATCACAAATCCAGCAGTCATGTCAACGATAATTGTCGCCCAATGATTTGATGGTAGATGGCAGATCATGACAACCTATTAATAATAAATTATTCAATTTGAAAATTTAATTGAAATGATAATTTTAATTACTAAAATATGTGAAACTACACACCTTATTATATTCATACCACTTGCCTAAATCACCCCAATCCGGCATTTCTCCGTTAGCATACATTGCAAATTGCTCCAACGAATCTTCAGATAATGACTCTTCAACTTGAGGATCGAACTCCGTGTTAGGGGGGTCATCTTTATGATTTTCATTCCAAACCACTTGGACTAGGGTCTAATATCAAAATTTAATGAAATAAATTATGCAACAAAATATCTCAAAAGAATAAATAAAATAATGGATACATAATATTGTTCATACCATAAAGGTTGTATCTGTGATTGTAACAGTGGGATCAGTGTTGCGCACTTGTGCTGCTCCTGGTTTGGAGGCAAGAATCGCAAGATATGCATTAACGTGCTCATCCTCGAGATACGTATTCATCTTTTTGATCAAGCTAAAGAATTCCTTGCCAACTCCGTATCCTAATCAACCGTTTCTCCTAGTATTATATGTCAATGAATCATTAGTATAAATCATTAAATTTTAAAACCAATCATTAAATAAATCATTAATTAATGAGCTAAAATAGGTCGGGCTCGATCGGTTGCATCCGAGCTCGATCGGGCCATTATTCCATATTGAATGTGGCTCGACCGTGAGCATGGCTCGATCGGGATCAGGCCATTAATTACCTGTTGAATGTGGCTCGATCGTGAACCCGGCTCGATCGGTCCAATCGAGCCATTATATACCCGATTGAGCTCTAACTAACTAATATAGAAGATTAAATATACTTACATTCCAGCCTTCTTTGCTCTCATATACTTCGCAAAATCATCTCCTCTTTTGTCATTTGGTCTGAAAGGACTTTTTAATGCTGCTGATGGCTTCTTTTGTCGTATCGCGCGCAAATTGGGCGTCTGTTTAGGCAGTGGAGTGATTATAGTAGGCCATTGAGTGCCATCTGCTTGACTCATTTGACTTTGTGTGCCATCGGTTGCCCTTGTTTCACTCAAATTGAGATGATCTTCCATGGTGGTTTCATTCTCTTGCATGGGATGCTCTGTCCTCGGATTACTAGTAGTGTTGTCCTTTAAAACAATAACAATCATTTTTATTATAAAATTACCATTTAAAATGAAAGCTTTAGTAAAAGAATCAACAATTTAATTAACAATACTTTATGTATACGTAATAAATACGATTTTACCTGTTGAGCTTGTTGAGAACGGTGTGCCATGTAATCCATATAGCTCGGTAATATGTCTCCACTTTTATTAAGAACACAAACGGCAATCTCCTCTGCCCATGCTTTCTTTTGAGCTTCAAATTCTGATTTTGCACGTGATGCAGCATAATCACCAAACTCTTGAAGAAGTTTATTTTTTTGATCCCATGTGAGAGTGAGCATTTGTTGGCGATCCATAGAGGGCAGAGAGGTCGTATGAGGCTGTTTTTGTTTAGCCTGATTATTTTGTTCTTCGTCCCCATTTTCTTCTTCTGCTACATCTTCATTATCCGTTGGCGCAGCTTGAACTTGTGCTCTTGAAACACTTGGTCCCTGTTTCTTCACGGCTCTTAGATGTTGCCCCTCGTAAGTATGGTTATATTGAAATAGGAATGGTGTGCCATCCGGTTCTATCTTCGACCAAAATCCTCTTCCAATTTCTTTCAAAGTAGGCTCCAACATAACATGAATCTGCATGCAATATCATTGAACAAATTAATTTCGTAAACATTTAAAATTCATATTCAAAATAAAATAATAATTACTTACGTTTCCTTGGATATTCTCTAACTCAAGAGTTACGTTAGTGTATGCATATCTGAACATGCGAGGTATCTTCTTCGCAGAGTCAAGATCTTTACACTGATTTCCCAAATGTTCTACGGTGCAAAATATCCAACCCTAAAACAAATTAAGAGAAATATATTCATAAAATTTATTTTTATACAAGAAGTAAAATGATAAGGTCAATATATATACGCACGATCTAGAACGCAACAAGGCTCGATCGAATATACATTAAGGCTCGATCAAGAATACACTAAGGCTCGATCGAGTATACATTAAGGCTCGATCAAGAATACACTAAGGCTCGATCGAGAATGCAATAAGGCTCGATCGAGAATGCAATAAGGCTCGATCGACCATATATATATCACTACAATAAATCGTATAAAAACTTATATTATTACCAGAAATGCTGTGACGAACCCATAAAAGTGATATGATTGTGCTTGTGATGCAGTGAGACACGTCTTTATCTTCTTGAGGTAATGTACAAGTATCTGGTATGAAAAGCTACCCCATGGAAATGATTCCCATCTCTTATGATCCTCAACTAAGCACCAAATCCAATCAACAATGATAGTTCTACTACAGTCTCTTCCAATAAGCATATAGTAGACAAATAAGATCTTGGCTATCTTGACGTAGTCGTCTTTAGTAGCCCCTACAATTGAGTCTTCATCAACAAACTTCTCACGCAGCTGGTCCGGAGTCATTGGTTGATTTATGAAAAGTCTAGTGTACGTCGAATCCTTAGGTATTTCATGATCCTCATATGGCTTGAATTTGGTACCTCCAAACCTTAACCCAGTAACCAATGCATATTCAAACCTACTGAACCTAATGTTTTTCCCGTTTATTCTGTACCACAGTGCTGTAGATCTGTATTATCCTTCAGAATAATTTCTCGAGAAATAACATAGTGTATACATGTGTTAGGTTTACTCGAACTTCTTTTTAGGGCCAAGTATCTTCCAAATACGCAATTTTCAAACTTGTCAAAAGTGTCTGGATCAATGTTACTCAAGACATAATTAATGTCATCAATAATGCCATCCCTACTTGCTGAGTTAATCTTATGATAAACTCCAATTGTTGCGTATCTTTTGAATGTCCATGCACCCTTCATTATCAAATTTAAAATACCAATCAATACTTGTATGCATGACAACATAAGCAACATGATGCAAATAATAGTAAAAAGACCAATCAATTAAGCAATTCAAATAACTAAACATTTTTAAAGAAATAAATTGGACTTGAAAACCGAAAAATACCTAAAATCAAGATACGAGCAATGGATTTATATTCATATTCTATATATGCATGACATCTATCATATTCTATCAAAACAGTAGGTACATCAACATTGCAATGGATCGGATCTAACATTGATTGCAATGGATTTATCAAAAAAATAAGTAAATATTGCAATGAAACTATCAAAACAGCAGGTCTGTCCATTAATTAGATTCATATTCTATGCATGACATATAATTAGGGCAATATATTCATATTGTACGTATGCATGCTATTGCGTGAATTCCTCTCCCTGAATTTTTCACATATAGAAATAGATTTGACATACCTCCTTTTCTGCACCGTCGTGGTTGGTAGACATTATTGTTTGTTGGTCCCGGTTTGTTAATGGGAAAATACGTAGAGGGGGGGGGGGGGGGGGGTGAATACGTATTTTGAAGTTTTTCAACTTCAAATCCCTTAACTCAGAGTAACAAGTAAAGAGCTCGTTTGAAACTTAAGACCTAGCTGAAGCTAGATCTACAGTCCTTAACTTGCCTGCTTGACCGAAGTGAACACTTGATCAAGAGGGAGTCTTTACTCGTATATGCGGAATTTGGTGAGCTAAGATCTTTCCTAAGTAATTAAAGAATCAAGTTTGTTTGTGTAAATGCACGTGCAATGAATAATCAAATATAGTAAAGAGATAAGGGTTAGAGAGATACGACACAAAGATTTATAGTGGTTCGGAGATAAAGCTCCTACGTCCACTTGTTGCACGACGGCAACTGTTCTCTTCACTCAAGAACTTGAAGGTTGCTGGTCCTTCAAAAAACCTGGTCAAGATCGAGCTTCACTCGCTTGGATCTGACAGACGCTGGGTGATTCCGGGTTCACACTAAAAACCTAACTAGACTGGAAGCTTCACTCGCTTCAGTCGAACAGACAGGGAGATTACGGGCTCTCCTTACAGCCTAGCTTCGATCGAGCTTTACACAAACGATGTAGGTGCAAGCTTGGATCTAAACTCTATGATCGAGGCTTCTTCAATCGGTGAAAGAAGGGCCTTGGATCGAAACAACCTAACGACGACGAACACAAAAACCTAACAAACAGATTTAGGGTTTTTGGTTTTACGACGACACACTATGAAGAGCTCTTTACAGTAAATGCAAAGATGGCTAGAGCTCTTCTTCTAAGCTTGGATATGGAATGGGCTTAGACTCTAAGTGTGAAGGTTGTGAAGACGAGTTCCGATGAACTGGAAACTCGGAGAACACTGGAAAACAAAGACTCGAAGATTTGCTCGAAGGCTTGGGAGTGTTTGTTTGCAGTAGGCTCGAATGCTCAAGTAGTGTTCTACTTCTCTTCGTCTTCATCCTTCACTATTTATAGGCGGAGAGATGGCCGGGATCCGTTGCTTGGTTGGTGGCTTTGTCCCTCCTCCTCTCGACAGTACTTGCGCAGGCTGGCACCTTTTTCAGACGCTCAGTTTTGGATTTTTGCCGGAATTGGCTAAGTTCCAATTTCAACAGTAACTGGAGCGACCCAGTACTGTTACGGCGCCTTGTCGGCCTAGCAGTCAACTCTTCTGCTCCTCTCCGCTTTCGACACGTGGAGATCTCGTAATAAATGCGGAGATCTCCAGTTGACTGGAGTTCAAATTTGGAGCGGGAAGTATGCTGTCGCTTTCTGGTAGGTAGTGGCCCGCTTCGTTTTGAAGTCGTAGCGTCCGCTTTAGTTGAGTCACTTCGTAGTCATTCTGTAGTGAGCCGCTTCGGGGAATAACGTTCCCTAGTGACTACTTTGGAAATTGCTGACTAGAGTTGACTAGCTTTGACTTTGCACTGTAGCGCTCGCTTCGCTTTGCTTTGGCTTTGAACTGTAGCGCTCGCTTCGCTTCGCTTCGCTTTGGCTTTGAACTGCTTCGCTTCGAAAAACACACTCAAGCGAGTGGTCTTCACTTGAAAATTTGAAGCCTAAAATCTAAGCAAATTAAAGAGCCATCCTAACAGAGTAGGCTTTAGAAAAATTCTAACTTATCAACTACATCAAAATGGGTCGCTTGGGAACAGAACGCTTTGGGGTTTTGGGATCATATCAAAACACTAAGATATCCCTTATAGGTTCCCCCTTAACACATTCGTTCTTAACAATTCCCAACAATTTCCCCCTTTTTGATGATGCCAAAACCCAAAAGACTTAGATAAACAAAACTAGTCTATCTAACCGTGAAGGGAACTTCAAGCGACTGCTTCCTTTGCAGTTTCGTTTGTAATTTTCTTTTAAGTTCCTTTCCCTTTTTTTTTCGGTTAAATTGTTTGAGTTTGTAGCAAAAAGTATAAAATATCCATAAAGCTGTAAAGCAACACAAGAGGGACAGAAAGTAAATCGATTGATGAATATTTGTTCTCAAAACAAGAAGCTTGAAACTCAGAGGTTTCCTGCAGCTTCATCCTTGTCTTTCTTCTTCTCCTCCGTCACCTCCTCCTTCTTCTTCTCTTCAGTAAAGTAAGCAGATAGCACATTCAACTCTAGAGATTCAACAGTGTGGACAGTTGGATTTCTCCATGCGCTTTCCAGTCTGAATGCTTCATTTACTTCCGCATCTGTGACACTGCGATCAGGAATCCTTGTGCCTGGATGAAATGGCATTGGAAATCTCTTCATTTCTGGCACCTTGACGATAAGGGGTTTGGGCTCTGCAAGTTCAGCCATAGTGAAGATTTTCCTCCGCATCTTCTCGTCGTTGTACATAAGAAATTGTTGAGGGCACTCATCCGCGAGCACTCATCCTGTAGTGGCACTACTCCCCAGAAATAGTAAGCTTTGATAAAAAGCTCCTTGTAAAGTAGCCACTGATCGCGGAGATCTCTTGGAATGAATTCCTCAATCTCCCTTGCGTCGGGATGCTCATTTCTCCTAGCTGCCAGTTCTTCCTCAGATCTGCTGGCCAGCTCCTTCATCACAGCATGAAATTTGGCGCTCAACTCCTGGTTCCACACAGGTCTCTTTTCATTAAGACGTTTGCGGATGTGATCTTGCTCCTCCTTAAGAGGGTAGCGTCCCGAATTGACCATCTCCCTTCCCGTTACGTCGCAAGCATCGATAATGGACTGAGTCTCGCAAGCTTCGGACTCCTCGGGCATAAAGGGAATGAAAGCACTTCTGCAGATGGCGGATTGGATGAGTTTTACTTCACTGAAATGTTCCTCAATCTGGCCATCGATGATCTCGAGTCGCTTGGCCCTAATCTTCTTCTCCTTTTCTTCCTTCTCCTTCCAATGTTCTCCTCTCGTCCTTCTCCTTTCTTGCTTTTCTGCTCTTGAGGCGACTGCTTGTTTGACCATTTGGCGCTTGGCCGCATGGTCATCTTTTGTATCTGGTGCAGCACGCTTCAAGGTTTGCTTTGGTGGTGGGGGAGGTGGCATGTCTTTCTTCGTAGCGGCACTCGAGGGAACAATTGCAGATGAAGTGAGTGCAACTGTAGTCGGAGTGAGTGCGGCTGACGAAGCTGGCGCGGCGGCTGAAGCGGCGCTTTGGGTGAAGCGGCCGCTTGGGAACTAGACGAAGCACCTGCAGCAATAGATTTTTTGGTTAGTTCAAAAAGGCGCTCCATCTCCCACGCCAAGGCAGCATCCTGCTCCACCTGCTTCTGCCTCTCCTCCTTCGTAAGCACCGTCACCGGAGGATGCCGTGCAATTGAAGCAACAAGAATTTTCTGCTCAATTGGTCTCTTGGGCTCCTCGGGCTTTTTCAACAGCTCCTCCTTCGTGAGCTTTACCTTCCCCTTCTCAACTAGTGAAGCCCTCGCTTCATCCTCTACTTCCTCCTCAACTCCAGCACCATTGCCTCCCTCCAACATCAATTCTACTCCAACTCTACTTCCTCCAATTCCTCCTAGCTTCACTTGTCCTTCCCCCTTTTTGGCATCATCACTGCCAGGGGTTAGGACGATTAACTTTCCGGAGAGGGATTGATGGAGTGAGTTGACTGTGTTGAAGATGGCCTCCAACATCTTTTCGGCTTTTCCCACAGTTGGAGCCACCAATTCAGCAGTTTTGATTGAGATTTCTTCAAGGAGATATTCGCACTGCTTCTCTCTCTCCACAACTGATGCCATCATCCTCTCTAACGGTTCCACCTCCCTGAAGCGAGCCGCCAGCTCCGCTTCAACTTCCCTCCTTATTTCCTCCTTCTCCTCTTGCAAGTTAAAGTACCAGAAATCCTGGGCCGCTTTAAGTTCTGCCTCCATGGTTTCAAGCGACCTTTCTCTCTGATTTAGAGATAGATGAAATTCGGCACCTGCAGCAACCTTGTCGGTGTAAGCTTCACTCAGAGCCTTGACTTTCTCCAGCAGAATGGTTAACTCAGCGTTTTGCAGATCTAGAGCCTGCGCACTCTTTCTACGGCTCTCCAGTTCTTTCTTGTCTAGCTCACTTTCTTGTTTGAGCTCCTTCATTTCAGTTCGAAGTGAGTCGAGGATCTTTTTGGTGCTTATCAGCTCACTCCCCTTCCTGATCAATTCCTCATCCTTCTTTTCTACTGCCTCCTTCAGCTTCTTCAGCTCTTTCTCCAACACCTTCTTCTCATTCCCAACGGCGATCAGTTTGGCATTAACCTCCCTCAAGCGACTCCGTTCCGCATCAAGCGAGTCCTTGAGATCGGTGATAGATGCTGTTTGATTTTCCACTAGCTTCGCCTGCGCCTCCAGCGTCTTCTCTTTTTCCTCCAATAACTTTCCCTTCTCCTCCACCATAGCCTCCAACTCTCCCTTCTTCTTGCCAAAGTCTTCTTTAAGACTCTTGACCTCCAGCACCCTCCGGTTCACCTCTTCCTCCTTCTTGGAGTTCTCGCTTTGGAGATTTGAGATCTCCACCTCCTTTGCCTCAATTTCCTCAACATGGGCACTGATCAATTGCTTCTCATGTGAAGTTGGCTCTCGTTTGGGAATCACAGCATCTGGATATTTCCGCTTTATCTTAGCATCCAGCTTATCCCAGAAACTGGTCCCATCAAGAAAATTGTGGAAGCCGTCCACATCGATGAAGTTGAGCAACTTGGCCTCCAATTGTATCAGTTCTTCTTTCTTGAATGCTTGCATGAGGTTGTATATTTTGTAGTATTCCGTTCCGCGATACGTGATATATGTCAGGAAGTCGACGACTTTGGTGAAGAAGTCATCTGTCCACGGAACATTGGAATATCGGAGAGCAATGATCTCTGAGGCTTGCTTTCGATCCTTAACGTAGCGATCGATGGCCTGTATTTCTGCAGTGATGGCAGGAGGTATGAATGGTGGGATTATTGGGAGTTCACCGGCTGTTTGGGCGGTATCGACTGTAGCTGCCGATGTCGAAGGGGATAGTGATGATGTGGCTTCGGGGGTTTCAGGAATTTGGATAGGTTCGGTTTGAGGTGCTTGTGTTTGCTGGGTTTGGAATGGCTGGAAAGTGGTGTAAGCTTCGATTGGGTCGACATGGAGTAGAGGGATTTCGGGCATATGGAAAGAAGAACCAGTTTCTTCTTCTCGTGGGGATTGAAGATGGGCAGTTGAGGATGTCTGGGTTTCAGGTAGTGGCTGGGTTTGGATTTGAAGAGTTTGTGTTTGGACTAGGGGTGAGGATTGGGGTTGAGTAACTTCAATGTCCTCAAGCGGCTCCTCCACCGCCTCGCTTTCTTGGACAATTGAAGCGACTCGCTTCATTTTCTTGCCTCGCTTCGGCGCGGCTCGCTTCCCGAGTGAAGCAATCGGCCTCACTTGGCTCACTTCGGCTTGCCTTTCGGCAACCGGTCTCGCTACGGGCACTTCAACCTCGAGAAGTCCCAGATTGTTGGTCCCGGGAAAGAGTAATTGGTGTATGGGGGGGGGGGGGGGGAATACACCAATAACCAACCGTTTTTGACTTTTGTAAAATCAGGTCAATCTGCAGGTCGATTGTCAAGGTCGACCTTATCAGAGGCAGTTTGATCTATCAAGCTTGTATGGTATCAAGCTTGATTTATCAAACTGTTGTTAATGCGGAAGTTGGTGGAGGTTGATTACTCTTTGAAAAATCTTAAGACTGAATATGGATAGCAGGTTGATTCGTGTAATGCAGGTTGATGCTCGTCAGTTAGATAATAAAATGTAAGTGCAATAAATAAAGAGAGAGAAACACCGCGATGTAGCGTGGTTCGGAGAAACTCTCCTACGTCCACGTCAGGTCGACTTGACCTGAGAATCCCTTTTCTTTTGGATCCACCTCTCTCTTATTTATACTGACTGAGTATCAGTTCTAGATACAATCTAACTTGAGAGTAACTAGACACGAGTTTTGGGTCGTGACCCTTACAACCTTCGTACTAAAACTTACAAACAACCTTACGCTTTTACAGAGCTTGACTAACTCTATAATGGCGAAAATAAAAACAAGCTTTCTAACTTCGAACAAGTCGGAGAAGAAGTTGTTTGAACAATCGACAAGCAGCAGTGAACGCTTCGTCGTTGTGGAGTTTTTCGGAATCGGAAACCTCTCTTGTCAAGTGTTTGGGAAACAAATCGGATTTCGAACACTTGAATGGATATGAGCTTTGAGAGAGATTTGGGCAGAGATATGGCGTTGATAGCTTGTGTTTCCCATACTTGAATCCGAAAATGGCTGAAGTATTTATAGGCAGTTTTGAAAAACTAGCCGTTGGAGTCGGGCTGACGTGGCACTAGCCGTTGGATGCTGACTCACTTCTAGCCGTTGGGAATATTCGTCCTTGCTGGCACTCGACGTGGCAAGGATCAGGTCGTGACGCTCCATGAAGGCGGAGCATCGACCTTGATTGATAATCCAGCTCTTGAAATCTTCTAAGGCAATGCCAGCTGGAAGCTTGATAGGGGAGGTCGATAGACAGGCTGATGATCCAGCTCGATCCAAAACGAGGCAGGTCGATACATCGACCTTTCTCTTACAGGGTGGATCGAACTTGATTCTAAACATTAAAGGGCATCGACCTGCACTAACAGGTAGCAGGTCGATATCGGCCTTGACCCTAAACAAGTGAAAATATGCCTAAGTGTGGTTTCGATAAACATCATCAAAATCAAACTGCAAGGGGTTCCCAACAATTTCCCCCTTTTTGATGATGTCGAAACCAAACACTTTACAAATAATTCCTAAGATAAAACACTGAAAGATGGTATCAGAGCTTAAACATTTTTCAATCATGAAGATTGATAAGGAATTAAATGAAAGGCAAATAAGAACATAATTAAAATAAAGCAGTAAAGGCAGATGCCTGGACAAAGAGATATTGTCGTCAGGACGAAGGATGATTTTCTTTCATTAAGCTCGTGAGCAGAATACATGGAGAATTTACAACCAGCTGAGAGCATAAATGAAAAATAGATTACAAAATCCTCTATCTACATAGCCTGGATCTTGGCACGGGCTGCAAGGCGCTCTTCCTGGACCTGCTCCCTTGACTTCGTCTGCATGCTTGCGTAGATTCCATCCCTGATACGACGATAGTCGGGATCGGAATTCGATACGTTGACGCCTAGGCCGATGGCAGTTTGGGCGATGTACTGGTCGATTCGAGAGTAATCCAAATACTCCGAAGCACCAAGACGTAAGGGCGCAAAATATTGAAGAGCAGGGGCCCTTATCGTCACACCAGCCTCTGCAGCCTTTTTCCGTAGATCACCAATGAATTTTTGGTACGGAAACTTGAGCATATAGGCTGCATACGCTTCATCGGCATCGGCAGGCAGGGAGGGGTCCTTGATAAAGTAGTGTAGCAGGATGAAGCAAGAATTGAGCTCCCGCAGCAGGTTGTTCTGAGATTCATCAAGCCAATCAACGACCTGCTGCAATCCTCCTGCATTCAAAACAAGAGCGGACTGGCTGATCCAGTCCAACTCTCTCTTCCTCCTAGCTTCAGCAGCACGGCGCTCGGCCTTGAAACGCTGCTGCTCTTCCTGATTTGCGGCCTGCTCCGGCGTAGCACCAGCCAGAACCATGGCGGAAATAAGATCGGCCTCGGCAGCCAATCGAGCTTTGGCGGCAGCAGCCTGCTCCGCACCAAGCTGGGAGATGGGATCGACATGAGCGGCAACGGCCTGGGAGGGCTTCTTTGGAGGAGCCACGGAAGTTGAAGGGGTTTTGGATTTTGGGGCCTTCTTCTTCTTCGCGGCGGCGGCTCTTTCTTCTTCCCCCTTTTCGACATCATCAGTCAGGGCCTTGATAAGGGAAAGAAGAGACGCATCCTCTTGTTGCAGCTTGATCACGGCATCCTTCAACTCCATTTGCCCACTGAGAAGGGAGGAGATGGTGCCGTGGATGGCGTTTATCTGCTCGTTGGAGGTCGATGCCGAGTTTGAGATAGAGGAATTCAGGTTTTCTACTCGCTCATCGACCTTGGCCAAGTCCTCCAGTACCTCCGCGATCTGGTCACGGGACGCCATGTTGAGCTCATCAAGCTGGCCCGGCAGGAGCTTGTCGGTATATTCTTTTAAAAGCTTCACGGCAAAGTCCGTGACGCGCTCCCTGGCAGCTTCATCGGCCTGGGCTTTGGCATCTTTGACTATATCAGCCCGGGCCTCTGCTACGGCCTGCTTGATTTGCTCTGGGAGGCTGGTGATGATGGACTCGAGCTTGGCAGAAATTTCATCCAACACAGCCTCCACATCAATTTTCGGAGACGGAGCAGCAGCAACAAGAGGCTGATCATCACCCTCAATCCTGGGTGATGATTGCTCCGGAGTTTGAATCCTATCAAACTCGTCTCCGGCTTCTGCGGCGGAGTTGTACAAAGCGCGAGAGTGCGCATAGAGGGGGCGAAGGTCGATGCCCAAAATTTTGGCTTCGACCTTCATGCGGCGGAGCACCAGCTGACGGAAATTGGAGGCCGCATCCCCAACGGTGTAGAAACCGAACTCCGCTTCAAGATCCAGCTCCTCGACCTTCAGGTCGTCGAGAGTGACGACCTGCAGCAACGCCTCGAATACGTAGTAATAACTCGACTTACAATCCAGGTAGAACTGGAGGCGAGTGGCGAGGTCGAGAGACTTGGGGAGTTGGGCTATCCCCGGCATCAGGTCGATGACCTTCAGCCTGGCCTCCTGCTTCAGTGCAGCGACCTGGGAGTGAGCAGCAGATATTGGCTGCTCAACGAACGGCTGGACCTCCAGCACGACGTCCTCCTCCACAGGCGCATCTCGAACTGGGGAAGGCAGAGATTCTTCCGCAGTGAGATCCTGGATCTAAACGGATCCAGCTCGTTGGACTGGGGGAGGCCTCTGTGGAGAGGGGGCAACGACCTGCTGAGAGGATGCAGGGCGTTGCTGCGAGGCGGACGGCTCGGCGGCGGAACGGACTGGAGATGGAGTCCGTTCGGCTGATGAGGAGGGCGATGAGGCGGGCGAGGACTCCCTGGGAGGTGCAGAAACCTCGAAATCCAGAGGGAGGATTTTATGAAATGGCCTGGGAGGCTCACCGGAGGCCGACTGCGTCTTGCGAGGGGGAGTCCTCTTTACGGGCTGAGCCTTCTTAACAGGGCGTGAGGGAACCAGATCGACATCGGCCTTCCTCTTCTTTTGAGCAGGTCGATCCGGAATCCTCCAGCCAACTTTGGAATGACCGGTCTTGGCGAGGTGCGTCCTGACATCGTCAGAGGAGTTGTAATAAATCTGCGCCGACACACCTATCGCCATCTCCAGCTGGTGGAGATCCTTTGGAATAAACAGAGGGGGAAAGGCCGGATCTTTGGCCCATGTCCTCTGCTTGAAGTGGGAGATGATGATGGAGGTTACCTTCGTCCCAAGACGAAGCGGTTTGTTGTTGTGAAGGGAGACTTTCACAATGACCTCTCCCTCTGTCTCGGTGATGATCAGCCTGGCTTCTTCCCAGAGCAGCGAGACCATCAGCTTGGCCCAACAGATGGGCAGGTCGAGAATTACGGCCGTCATGATTTGGAATTTGAACGGGGTGACCTGGTCGTAATTCCCTATGTGCCCTAGAAAACACTTTTGCACGAAGTCCATCAAGAGGCGGTATTTGGGCCGGAGGTCGCTCCTCTTGAAGGCAACGGGCACGTACTGCCTTTGCTCGATTAGGACATGGTCTGCAACCTGCTGCAGTTGGTCCCTAGAAATCTCCGAGAGCTGCATTGAACCTTCCTCTTCAATGCCGAAGGCTGCCTTCACCTCGTCGAGAACATTGATGGTGACCAGGGACTTCGTGGTGCCAAGGGAGACCGTGTGGGAGGATACGGAATCACCTTCATTCCAATTATAAAAGAAGGCACACACGAGCCTGGGAAGGCTTTTCGCAGGCCTGGTGGAGATAATCTGATAGAACGAAGAACACTTCTCCACCAGTGCGAACATGGAGTCGAGATCGCGAAAACCGAAGTTATTGCGCTCCATGTATGGTTCGAATTTGAGGTGAGTCGTCAAGATTTCCTCGATTTCAGACCATGGCATCTCCTTTCGACCGGAAGTAGAAACCCTTTCTGCCATTGATTTTTCTGCAAGTTTTTCGAGAAAGATTAGAAAATAAATACAGTAAAGAACTTGACAGAAATGTAAAAATATAATCGGTGAAAAGAGTACAAACCACGCGAGTGATTTGATGCAGATAGAGATAATGCAGAAAAGTGAAGAACACGACAGCGGCAGTTTTAGTATTTGCAGAGATAAATTAGGTTTTTATCGAAGAAGATGAAGAAGGCAAGTAAGAATGAGAGAAAACTGCATGCCATATTTATAGAATTTTCGAACGGTTGAGATCGTTCGAATTTGAAAAGGTGAAAATATCACTTTAATTTTCAACCACACGATGTGTGCGCGTGAAATGTGAAACGTTACACATTCGCGCGTGAGTTATTGAGAACGTGCGATAACTTGCACTTTTGCAGAGAGAGATGGCAGGGAATTAAATGCGGCCTCGGTCAATGTGTCAAAGTTTGACACTTGACTGGATGTTTTACAAAAATGGTAATCATTACTCCCTTTTCCCTCATTTTCTGCAAGTTATCAGAACCTTAAATAATGAAACACATTGAGAAATAAATAACATTTATAAATGAAGAAATCAATGCGTATTAAAGAAGTTATAAGACAAAAGGGTGATACTGCCCTTTTGATTCTTCCTTCATAAATGCAGTTGCATTCAGGTTGATATCGGTCTGATGATATCGGCCTGGTGACGGAGAACGGCCTGTCAAAATGAACGGCCTGTATTTGTGATATCGGCCTGGACATATGACATCGGCCTGGCGAGTTGGAACTGCCTGGACTTAAGATGTCGGCCTGGCAAGATAAACGCCTGGAGACGGACATTGGCCATTGTTCCCCCTCAAATGATGGATCACTTTGGCTAAGTGTTCCCCCTCAATTGAGGAACTCAGGTCGATCTATTGAATAGTCGACGGCCTGATGATGAATACGGCCTGCAGATAGGCACGGCCTGTTGACAGACACGGCCTGTTCAAACTGTAACTCCCTGTTCAAATGGTAACGGCCTGTTGAGAGTTGACGGCCTGTTCCCCCTTGATATCTGCCTGCATGTAAAGAGACGGCCTGCTTGTTGGTCCCGATTGTTGGTCCCACACAAGCTTTTGAAAGATGTGGCAGGTCGATGAGGAGATAACGGCCTGTAGGCTTACGATCGGCCTGATGACTCAACATTTAATAACCCTAGCTTTCCACATAGCATTTTGAATCTTTCTTCAGCTAGGGGTTTGGTTAGAATATCAGCTCGTTGAATGTCAGTGTGTATCTTCTCAATAACCACGTTCTTCTTTTCCACGTGATCACGAATAAAGTGATGTCGAATATCCACGTGCTTGCATCTAGAATGAAGAACTGGGTTTTGAGTAATGGCGATGGCACTCGAGCTGTCGCAGAATATTGGCACTTCACTGACTTCAACTTCATAATCCTTAAGTTGTTGTTTGATCCACAAGATCTGTGCACAACAACTTCCTGCGGCCATGTACTCGGCCTCTGTGGTGGAGGTGGCTACTTTGCTTCTTTGAAAACCAAGAAATCAGCTTGTTTCCGAGAAAATGGCAAGTACCCGAGGTAGATTTCCTATCGAGCTTGCACCCAGCATGATCTGAATCTGAATAACCTGTAAGCTGCAAGTTATCATCACAAGGATACCAAAGACCTAAGTTTATGGTTCCTTTGATATAACGAAGAATTTTCTTTGCTGCTTCCAAGTGAGATTCCTTCGGATTAGCCTGAAATCTAGCACACACTCCAACTGCAAAAGTGATGTCAGGTCGACTAGCAGTTAGATAAAGTAATGAACCAATTATACCCCTGTACTGTGTTATGTTGGCAGGTTTTCCTTGGGGATCCGGGTCGATCTTCCCACCAGAGAGCATTGGTATTTTGACAGGCTTGCTGTCTTTGACACCAAACTTGTCGACCAGCTCGTGTGCGTACTTTGTTTGGCTAATGAAGATTCCTTCATCGGACTGCTTTACCTGCAACCCTAGAAAGAAATTCATTTCCCCCATCATAGACATTTTATACTTTTCGGTCATGAGGTTACCAAATTTTTCACACAAAATGGGAGATTTAGATCCAAAAATGATATCATCAACATAAATTTGTACTAAAAGGATATGTTCATTCACTTTGATAGTGAATAGCGTCTTGTCGACTGAACCACGCTTGAATCCTGATTCGATGAGGAAGGATGATAGCGTCTCATACCAAGCTCGAGGAGCTTGTTTAAGACCGTAGACGGCCTTGTGCAATTTGTAGACTTTGCTTGAATCACCCTCCTCGAATCCAGGAGGCTGTTCCACATAGACTTCCTCTTCGAGAACGCCATTGAGGAACGCACTTTTAACGTCCATCTGGTAGACTTTGAATCGTTGATGAGCGGCATAAGCTAGAAACAGTCTTATAGCTTCTAATCTTGCAACGGGGGCAAACGTCTCATCATAGTCGATTCCTTCTTGTTGACAGTAACCCTTTGCAACCAATCGGGCTTTATTTCTGACAACTTCTCCAGATTCATCTCTCTTGTTCTTGTAAACCCATTTGACTCCAATGACGCCCTGATGATAAGGACGATCAACTAGAGACCATACTTCATTTCTTTTGAATTCATTGAGTTCTTCTTGCATGGCTTCAATCCAATCAGCATCTTGAAGAGCTTCAATGGCATCTTTGGGTTCTATGCGAGAGAGATAGCAACTTAATAGCGCACTTTCACCAATCGTCCTTCTTGTTCGCACTCCTTGGTTTGGGTTCCCAACAATGAGCTCTTTCGGATGATCATCGATCCATCGTCTGCGTCGTGATCTTTCTTCATTTGAAATGATTGGCTCGGGCTCATTAATGGGTTCGTCAAACTCCGGATGAGTTGAAGGTTGATCAGTGGGCACATGCTGTTGCTCGGGCTGTTGATCAGGCTGCTGTTCGGCCTGGATGTTGAGCTGCTCCATTGTGTTATCGAGCTGCTCGATTTGTGATGTAAGGTCGTGAACAGCATCAGTCTTGGGGACTGAGGGAGGGGGATCAGCTTGGTTAAGTCCGGCTGATGTATTACAGCTCGTATTATCATTTGCATCACTTCCCCCTTGCCGTGTGACCTTAGGATCAGATTGATCCTCTTCCTCCAAATCATTTGGAGTCCATACTAGCAGGTCGTCAATGGGGGAGTTAGACGGCCTGTTAGCAGCGGGCTGTTCTATACCTGTACTTGATTCTCTGTACAGACAAGTAGATTCATCAAACACAACATGAGGTGTTACCTCCACAACTAAGGTTTTCTTATTAAAGACTCTATAAGCTTTGCTAACCTCTGAGTATCCTAAAAATACTCCTGGATCGGCCTTGCTATCAAAAGTCTTCAATTGAGATTTCCCATTGTTATGAATGTAACACAAACACCCAAAAGCTTTAAAATACTTTAACCTGGGGAGCTTGTTGTTCCACAGCTCGTATGGAGTCATTCCATGTCGGGTAGTGATGATCGACCTGTTTTGGGTGTAGCAGGCTGTGTTGACGGCCTCTGCCCAAAACTTCTTTGGAAGATTGGTTTCATCCAACATGGTACGAGCTGCTTCCTTTAGCGATCTGTTACGACGTTCCACCACGCCGTTTTGTTGAGGTGTGCGTGCAGCTGAAGTTTGATGATGAATCCCACTCTTTGTGCAATATTCTTCGATCATTGCATTGATAAATTCAGTGCCTCGATCTGATCGAATGGAGATGATGGATTTCTCCTTTTGATTGCACAGCTTACTCAGCAACGCAGGTAGCTTCTCCAATGTCTCCTTCTTTTTGTACATGAAAATAACCCACGTAAATCTAGAATAATCATCTATAATAACGAGAGCATATTTTCTACCGTTTATACTCAAGGGAGTGACAGGACCGAAGAGGTCGAGATGGAGAAGCTCAAGAATTCGATTTGATGATTGTGCCGTCACGCTTGGAAAGGATGATCTTGTTTGCTTTCCGGCTTGACAGGCTCTGCAGATGTGATCACGATCGAAGACTTGGTCTGGCAGGTCGTTCACCAGCTTGTTGCGTGCGAGCTTGTTAATGGCCTTGAAGTTTAAGTGACTCAACCTCTTATGCCATAGCCAGCTTGTCTCGGAATTGGCCTTTGTGACCAGGCAGGTCTCTATCCAATCTGTCCATTGAACAATATAGAGTCTATCCTGCAAAATTCCGGTAAGAAGAATTTCTCCTTCCTCATTTTTCACGAGACATTTGTCAGCGGTGAATTCTACTCGTTTACCACTCGAGCAGAATTGTGACACAGAGAATAAATTATGATTAAGACCTTCAACATAAGAGACGTTAGAGATAGTTGTTTTACCAACTCTTAGATCGCCCTGGCCTCTCGTAAATCCCTTAGAATTTCCTCCAAAGGTTACTAGTGGCCCGTCTCGTTCTTGATAGTTTGAAAGTGGCGTTTTGTCACACGTCATGTGCTTTGAGCATCCACTATCAATGATCCATACAGCTCCATGAGCTGCTTGGCTCCTTCTTTGAGCCTTCCCAACCTGCAATTAATTAAACTTAGCAACCCATTTGAGATTGGGTGCTACATCGGTTGCGGGAACGGCCTTTGGAACCCATATTTGCTTCACCGGTCTGCTTCTATCCGAGGCTGAGGACGAGGGAGTAGCGGTCTTGGGCTTGGGAGCCTTGGTTTTCTTTGAGCGAGGGCGACGAGGCTGATAATTTTCTTCATAATACCCAGGTTGATACTGCCAGGGAAAATTTGACTGTTGAGGATAGTGGCAGTAGCACCCTTGATAATCCGGGTAGAAAAACTGAGGATGATACGGCCTTTGATAGTGCTGGCCTTGGTATCGCCCTTGATGAACAGCCTGATTTTGATGATAGGGGGCAGGTCGACGTTGCTGGACAGGTCGACTCTCTTTCTTTTGAGAAACAGGCTGTTCCTTCTTTTGTTGCTTTATGAGGATGGCCTGGGGCTGTCGAGCTGGATTCTTCAGCTTGACCATCTTATCAGGGAGAGCTTGATTAGCTTTCCGAACATTCTTAGATTTAGGCTGCGCTTTCACGAACGTGATCTCGCAGTCTTTGTTCTTGCTTTTCTTGGATTCTCCGATAAATCCAATCCCAGAGTGATCGCGCGGATTGCGTTGCATGGATTGGACCTCTTCCAGCTTCTTTCCACTTTTCTTCAACTGACTCAATGTGAGTTGAAGTTTTTCTTCCTTTTTCACGAGGAGTTCGTGTCGGATTACTAAGTCAGCCAGCTTTGAGGTAAGGTTGTGTATTTCGGCATCTTTGGTCTTGAGGGACTCGTTCTTCTCGAGCTCCCTGGTATCGAACTCCTTGACCCGTAAAGTCAATTCGTCAACCTTTGACTTTAGGGCTTTGATCTCCCTTTCCTTTTCTTCATCGTAGGGAGAGAATCTTTCATCTAGTGCAAGCTTGTATTTTTCATTCTTATCCAATAGCTCAGCATTGTCTTCAACGACTTCTTTGAGTGTATCCACGAGATCGGCATAGTCGTCTAGCTGTTTCTTGATTTCTTCCCAAGACACAGCCTCGGATAGGTCTTCATCACCTTCTTCTGCACAATCATCGTCAGAAAAAGAAAGTGAAATGGGTTGAAGATCTACCTTTGAAGATCCTTCGTTTTGTTGATGCTCTCCAACGAAGCATTCTTCATCATCACTTTCATCGAAAGCGATGTATCCTTCGTCATCACTTGACGAGCTATCCGAGAGGTGAGCTTCCTTTGTTTCTTCGGCAATCATTGCAGCTCGTTGATCTTTGAGCTTCTTATCGCGCTTTGCACGGAGCTCGTCTCTCTCGGCCTTGGTAAGATCCGGGCAGTCGGTCTTGTAGTGACCTGGCCTGCCACAGTTGAAACAACCACCCTCGGGTGTGTTAGAAGAATTGAAGGTCGAGGGTTTACCTTCTCCCTTTTTGTCAGGGCGGTCGTGGTTGCGGTTTGAGAAGTTTCGTTTGTTGTCACAGTAGAATTTCTTGTATTTGACAACCTTCCCTAGGAGCTTCTCATTTCTCCTAGCGGCTAGAGCATAGTCGAGAGTCATCTTCTCGAACTTCTTGACGATGGATTCGTCAATCGGACTTGGGGTAGCAGCTGAGGCTGAGTCGGCCTTGAAGGCTACCTCCTTGTTCTTTTCCTCAGCCTTCTTGCTGGTGGAAGGCTGGGTTGATCCATGGATGCGGATCATCTCATACTCATTTCCGACAAGAATGTCGAAAAGATCTTCAGTGGTGAGGGAGTTGAAATCCGATCGGGCTGGATGCATGGCGGCGTATACGTGCCAATTTGCAGGGAGGGCACGTATCACTTTGAGATTTTTCTCGCGCTGCGTATACTTGTATGGGTTGATGGCAGCCACTTCAAGAACAATCTCGGTGAAGCGAATTTTCATCGCTTCAATGGTTTCTCCCGAAACCATTTTGAAGTCATCGAACTTGCTGCACGCCATGGACAGCTTGTTCTCCTTCATTTCCTCTGAGCCAAGGCTGATGGACCGGAGGGTGTCCCACATTTCTTTGGCCGTTTCAAGATTTCTGATCTTGGCCAGGTAGACGCCCTTCACGGTGCTGGAGATGAGTCCCTTTGCGTAATCATCGAGACCGGCCTCCTTCCTTTCCTCGGTTGTGTAATCGCGAGGATTCTTAAGGACTTTCTCGTATGTAGCCTCCCCGGGGGCTGTTCCATCCACGATAATTTTCGCAGCATAAATGGGGGAGGGTCCGTTCTCGATGATGTCCCACATAAGGACGTGATGTGCTTTGAGACACATCTTGATTCGAAAGCTCCAATCTTCATAGCCTTGAACGGAGAAGTCTTCACATACCCTGAGAAGAGAAGCCTCCATAGCAAAATAATATGATATGAATGAATGAAAAAGATTTTTCTAAGGATCGGTTCAAAATGACCAAAAGTTTGATAAAGAACTTTTAGTATGCAAAGCAGCGGTCAAAAGAACCACTGCTCTGATACCACTTGTTGGTCCCGGGAAAGAGTAATTGGTGTATGGGGGGAGGGGGGGGGGGGGGGAATACACCAATAACCAACCGTTTTTGACTTTTGTAAAATCAGGTCGATCTGCAGGTCGATTGTCAAGGTCGACCTTATCAGAGGCAGTTTGATCTATCAAGCTTGTATGGTATCAAGCTTGATTTATCAAACTGTTGTTAATGCGGAAGTTGGTGGAGGTTGATTACTCTTTGCAAAATCTTAAGACTGAATATGGATAGCAGGTTGATTCGTGTAATGCAGGTTGATGCTCGTCAGTTAGATAATAAAATGTAAGTGCAATAAATAAAGAGAGAGAAACACCGCGATGTAGCGTGGTTCGGAGAAACTCTCCTACGTCCGACCTGAGAATCCCTTTTCTTTTGGATCCACCTCTCTCTTATTTATACTGACTGAGTATCAGTTCTAGATACAATCTAACTTGAGAGTAACTAGACACGAGTTTTGGGTCGTGACCCTTACAACCTTCGTACTAAAACGTACAAACAACCTTACGCTTTTACAGAGCTTGACTAACTCTATAATGGCGAAAATAAAAACAAGCTTTCTAACTTCGAACAAGTCGGAGAAGAAGTTGTTTGAACAATCGACAAGCAGCAGTGAACGCTTCGTCGTTGTGGAGTTTTTCGGAATCGGAAACCTCTCTTGTCAAGTGTTTGGGAAACAAATCGGATTTCGAACACTTGAATGGATATGAGCTTTGAGAGAGATTTGGGCAGAGATATGGCGTTGATAGCTTGTGTTTCCCGTACTTGAATCCGAAAATGGCTGAAGTATTTATAGGCAGTTTTGAAAAACTAGCCGTTGGAGTCGGGCTGACGTGGCACTAGCCGTTGGATGCTGACTCACTTCTAGCCGTTGGGAATATTCGTCCTTGCTGGCACTCGACGTGGCAAGGATCAGGTCGTGACGCTCCATGAAGGCGGAGCATCGACCTTGATTGATAATCCAGCTCTTGAAATCTTCTAAG
The DNA here is from genome assembly GCA_029379335.1 of Thymus mandschuricus. NCBI lineage: Eukaryota > Viridiplantae > Streptophyta > Magnoliopsida > Lamiales > Lamiaceae > Thymus > Thymus mandschuricus. Next base: position 24,124,203 of record CM057072.1, read on the forward strand.
GCAATGCCAGCTGGAAGCTTGATAGGGGAGGTCGATAGACAGGCTGATGATCCAGCTCGATCCAAAACGAGGCAGGTCGATACATCGACCTTTCTCTTACAGGGTGGATCGAACTTGATTCTAAACATTAAAGGGCATCGACCTGCACTAACAGGTAGCAGGTCGATCTATCGGCCTTGACCCTAAACAAGTGAAAATATGCCTAAGTGTGGTTTCGATAAACATCATCAAAATCAAACTGCAAGGGGTTCCCAACACAGATCCATCAAAGTTTTTGTCTTCCTCCACTTATCATAATAGATGGACTGTTTGTTGTAGACGGCTACATCGGATTCCGGCCAAACTTTGCCGGGGTATTTTTCCTCCAAGGCAGCAGATAGCCTCGAGAAAAATTTGAGTTTACCTTTGCGGATGATCTGATCTGTGCTTCCTCTCATGAACACAAAGTCACTGGCAGCTTCGTGAATTTGCTTGAGAAACCAACCATGCCAGTTAAAGCTGGTTCCGGTGAGGCTGTCGACAATAACTGCAGTGGCGATCAGCTTCGTCTCGGAAAGTGTATCCAGGGTTCCGACGTAGCACGCGACACTCTTCGAGAAGAGCTCGCAAATATGGTTGAAGGGGGCCTTCAAACTTGAACGGATACTGGCCTCCTTGAAGTTTGGATCTGCTCCGTCTCCGGCCGAGAGACCCAAATCCAGCAGAGAGTCTCCTCCTTCTCTCGGCAAGTTGAACGTGCCGATAAGCTCGCTCATGTCCACCTCCACTGGCTTCCTTGTCTGTGGATCAGTAAAAGAGGATATGTTTTGCTCCTTCCTCAAGTTTAGCAGGAGCTCGCCGACGGCTTTGGCCAGAATTTTTGACGGGACCGCCGTCACAAACTTCCATAGTCCGACCTTGGTCACGGCCCTACGGAGAAAACCATTTCTCTCGATGATGGTTGGATCGAGATGAGGCTCGACATTGATATGTTTGTCGACCTCCGCGAGAAACTCCTCCATCGTCTCGGTGTTCTTCTTCTTTCCCATAGTGATTTTAGAAGGATTTTGAACGGAGTTTTATCGATGAAAAACAAGGGTTGAGACTCATGAATTGCAGATGTTGCAGATCTAAGCACGAGAATGGCAAATATTGAGGGCTGTGAAAGGTTCTGCAGTTCTGCATCGTCTCATATATATAGAGTTAGGTCTCGGCTGACGTGGCAAGGGTAGAACGGTAATATTGCCGTAAGTCCTGTAGGTAGGCGGCGGACGTGCGGTGATGGATCTGATGTGTCCGGCGTCACCACAGTAAAAGTGAACCGCCACTTGCTCGGCGTCTCCACGTGGCCTGCTGCGATTGGGTTGTCTTATACGGCGCTAATCCAACGGCTACAGATTGGGGGCTGTTGAGATTCGATGGCTGGATCTTCTCCGCCGTTTCCCGCTTCAAATTTGAAGTGAGAACCACGCGCCCGTTATTTTCGCCGTTCCTGATTCTGCATTAAATACTTGGCAGAAAGTGAAATAGGCACTCGAGTGCAGACAGCTCATACTCGCTTCGTGCCCGCTCGCTTCGAGTTGGGCCGCTAGACCTCGACTCGCTTGAGAGGCACTTGCTTGAGTGACTGTTCCGCACTCGCTTGCGATGGCTAGCTTTGAGTGACGTAGCACTCGCTTGGCCATCTGAAGCGACTGGAATAAGAAATTGAATTTCTTTGCTTAATTTTAAAATGTTTCTGACTTACATACTTCGAGGATAAACAATAGTGTTTTCCTCTTTGTATTTGTGTCAGATTCATTTCATATTTTCCACATAGTGAGTGAAGGTTTCTAGCACGCTTCGGCTCACTTAGTGTACTTAAAATCGAAATGCTTACCAGTCAATCTCACTTCGTAGGAGATTGATACCACTAGTTGAAGACTTCAATTGATTTGGACTTCAGATTGTTGAATCCACTTGTTTGTTTTGAAGCTTGTTGATACCACCTGTTGGGTAATTCATCTTCTTGGCATTCGACTTCATGGCATTCATCTTCCTCTACGAATTAGAGCGTCCTCCATCGAAGTGAATGAGGGAGAAAATGAATATAGTACACAAGCTTACTACAACCCGAAGGGAGCATCACGTAAGTGTACTTATTCACGACGAATGGGGGATGAGTACAAGTCCTTATCTCAGAGCAGAAATGGACAGGATGACAATGAGAATGCTCTGACAAGACAATCTCGTATTTTACGCAGAAGCATGTCATCAGCCCTACAACCTTTTGTATAAAAAGGTAAACCTTCAAGCTTTCCTACAATCTAGAGAATGAATCTGCAGTCGACTCGCTTTGACCCAAGCTAGGGCAAATTGAAGCGATGCAGAATTCGAGATAGCAGCATTCTTTGCTCGCTTTGGAAGTAGCTTGCTCCGAGAGTAAGCATTAGTTCCCCCTTAACCTCATACTTAACAATTCCAATAAGTTGGTAGGGAACTTCTTCCAATACTCCACCTTTCTCCACCTTACTTCATTTTCTTCAAGCGAGTGAGATTTTGAAGTGGCTCGCTTGAGTTGGTGAAGATCCGAAGCGAGTGACACACAAGAGAATAAGCGGTCACTTCTTCGGCATCCTGGAACTAGCATTCTTCACCAGGGTCTAATAACCCTAATTCCATGCATAGCTGGTTGAATCGAGACTCAGCTAGAGGCTTGGTGAGGATATCTGCTCGCTGGAGATCGGTATGAATTTTCTCGAGCTTGATATCCTTCTTCTCGACATGATCACGAATGAAATGATGTCGAATTTCCACATGCTTGCATCTGGTGTGAAGCACTGGATTCTGCGAGATACATATGGCACTGTTGTTGTCGCAGAAGATCGGAATTTCATTCGCTTCAACTTTGTAGTCCTTCAATTGTTGACGAAGCCATAGGATTTGAGAACAGCAGCTTCCAGCGGCCATGTACTCAGCTTCAGTTGTTGAAGTGGCTACGCTTGTTTGCTTCTTTGAGAACCACGAGATTAGCTTGCTTCCCAAGAACTGACATGTGCCCGAAGTTGACTTCCTGTCGACTCGGCATCCTCCATAGTCAGCATCGGAATATCCAGTGAGCTCCAAATTGTCCTCCGCTGGATACCACAGACCCATGTTGACAGGGCCTTTCAAATATCGAAGAATCCTTTTGGCAGCTTCAAGATGGCTGTGCTTGGGGTTGCTTTGGAAGCGAGCGCAGACTCCGACTGCAAAAGCAATATCTGGCCTACTTGCAGTGAGATAGAGTAGTGACCCAATTAGGGCACGGTAATCTGTAGGATTTACAGATTTTCCTTCTTCGTCTGGCTCTATCTTCCAGTTGGTATTCATAGGGATCTTCACAGCTTTAGCATGTTGAACACCAAGCTTGGCAAGCATATCTCTAGTGTACTTGGCTTGGTTTATGAAAATTCCATTATCCTACTGCCTCACTTGAAGACCTAAAAGCAGCTCATCAAGCCAATCATTGACATTTCATATTTGGTCTTCATCAGCTCTCCAAACTTCTCGCTAAGCGACTGGTTTGGCGACCCAAATATGATGTCATCCACGTAGATCTGGACCCAAAGCATATCTTCTCCATGGTTGATGGTGAAGAGAGTCCGATCTATCTTTCCTTTGTGGAATCCATTATCCACTAGGAATTGAGAGAGTGTATCATACCAAGCTCTGGGAGCTTGCTTCAACCCATACAGGGCTTTCTTCAAGCGATACACTTTATCTCCCTGCTCGAAACCCGGTGGCTGCTCCACATACACTTCTTCCTTCAATTCACCGTTGAGGAATGCGCTCTTCACATCCATTTGATAGACCTTGAACTTCTTGGCTGCTGCATAGGCTAGAAACAATCTGATAGCTTCAAGCCGTGCCACTGGAGCGAAGGTTTCGTCAAAGTCGATTCCTTCCTCTTGGCAGTAGCCTTTGGCAACGAGTCGCGCCTTGTTCCTCACTACGTTGTGGTCCTCGTCCGTCTTGTTCTTGAACACCCACTTGGTGCCAATAACGTGCTGGAATTTGGGACGATCCACGAGGTACCATACGTCATTCCTGGTGAATTGATTCAGCTCTTCTTGCATGGCTATCACCCAGTTAGAGTCGGCTAGGGCTTCCTCCACGCTTGATGGCTCAATGTTTGAGAGAAAGCAACTGAACATGGCACTTTCTCCAAATACTTGACTTCTGGTCACTACACCCTTGGATGGATCTCCAATGATTTGACTTGGTGAGTGATCTTTGAGCCATGCACGCTTGGATCCGCCAGCTTCATCTTCATCTTCTACCTTGTCGCTCGCTTCACCATCTGAAGCGACTGGATTGGGTGCTTGGCCTGCACTAGCTTCAGGAATCTTGGGGGCAGCTTCGACTCCTCCTTTGGGATTCTGCTCGCTTGAGTCCTTGATCTCATCATCTTCATCGAGCACGTCCCAAGTGAGTTGATTTGAGGGTTCCTTGCTTTGATCCTTTTCATTCGCTTGAGCCTGTTCCTGTGGAAGACTTAAAGAAGGTTCATCAAATACGACATGGGGTGATTCCTCCACAATTAGGGTTTTACAGTTGAACACTCTGTAGGCTTTGCCAGATGTAGAGTATCCTAAGAATACTCCTTCATCAGCTTTGCTTTCAAAGGCTTTCAACTGCGACTTCCCATTGTTGTGAATGAAGACCCTACAACCAAAAATATGGAAATAAGATATGTTAGGAATTCTCCCTGTCCATATTTCATATGGAGTTTTGTCGTGCCGTTTGTTGAGAAGCGTCCGATTCTGTGTGTAGCACGCCGTGTTGGCAGCTTCAGCCCAATACTTCATCGGAAGCTTCGAGTCTGCAATCATGGTGCGAACGGCTTCTTTGATGATTCGATTTCTTCTTTCAGCAACTCCATTCTGCTGAGGAGTGCGTGCTGAAGAAGTTTGATGTGCTATCCCATGCTCCGTGCAGTACGCTTCAATTGTTGAGTTCAAGAACTCTGTCCCTTTGTCGGAGCGGATGGTCACTGTTTCACTAAAAAGTGTTCGCAATAGACGAAATCTATCGTAGCACTAGCAAGTAAAACCTAAGTATCGAATCTCAAGGAAAACTTAACAGGGCAATTAATTACGTAGTAAAGATCTAATCTAAGAAAGCAAGTAAAGAATATTTTGGGGTTTTGTTTTTAAATCCTAGACAAGAAAGTAAAATAAAGCAATAAATAAAAGCAAGTAAATACTAATCTAAGAACAAGAAATAAATCTAAGAAGTAAACTAAAGAAAAACGATTAATCTACCTAGGCAAGAATCGAAAAGAAAGCAATAAAGGAAGCAACAAAGGAATCGAAAGCAAAGAAAGAAGCATAAATAAATCTAGACATGATGAATTGAAATCTGGAAATTAAAGGCAAATTAATCTATCTTAAAAACTTTGAAAAACGAAAGAGAATTGAAAGCAAGAAGACGAATCTAAACTTTAAACTTGAAATCGAAAGAACGAAATTAAATTAAGGAATTTAAACGGAGCAATTAAGAAAACGAATCTAAAACGAAAGCAAGCAATTAAAACGAATAAACGAAAGCAATAAAAGAACTTACGAAAATTGAGACGAAGAACGAAGAACTTGAATTAAATAAACGTCTTGAATTAAATTGCAATAAACGAAGAACGAATCCAGATCCGAACAATAGAAAGCTAAACTAAAGTATTTGAATCTGAAAACTAAAGCTAAACAATGATAAAAGGTGTTCTAATTCGTGTACAAGGGATAGTATATATAATAGGTATGAAAACCTAATTATATAAGGAAACTCCAGCTGGTCGGAACGTTGGACGGTCGTCCAACGTACGTTGGACGCTCGTCCAACGTTGCACTCGCTGTGCGCTGCTTTTCTTCTCTGGACGCTCGTCCACCGCAGGTGAGCGCTCGTCCAGCGTACTCTGGACGGCCGTCCAGAGCCTTGGACGGTCGTCCAGAGCCATGCTCGCTCCATGCTTGATTTTTCCTCAACTTTTCGCTCTTTTCGACCCGTTTCCTTCCATTTCTTCCACCTAATGATCCTACACGTACCAAACTCCAAACAACCGAATCATAGCAAAAGATAAACAAAATGACACAAAAACACAACGAAAACGGACTCGAAAACACTACGAAAATACTAACATTTACACACCAATCAAACTCCCCCACACTTAGACTTTTGCTTGTCCTCAAGCAATACAAAAACGAAATAAACAATAGACTCAAGTATTGTGAACTATATAGGCCTCAAAACTTTTCGAAAACAAACTTTCATGATCATGATCAAAACTATGCACACAACCTTAGCATCAATCAACACAATCCACTCAACTAATTCAATGTATGCTAATCCATCAAAGAACACTTTCCAACATGTGAAATTTTGTATATGAAAGTGAACACTCAACTCTCTTAAAGAAAAGATGTAATATAATGTACATCAAGAGGGTTCACTCAACATCAATGCAATACAACATATTTACCATAGACTTGCCTTCAATCTCAACATCTCCACCTAATGTAATACTTACAAACTAGGATCAAAAAGGTCTTTGTATAAGCTTGTAATGTAGGGACATTGGTTAAGGTAGGGAATATATAGGCTAAGTGACTCAAAATGCTCTAAATCATCAACTTATTTTTCAACTCCAACCAAAGTATGGATTTTTATCTCCAACTTCTACCCTCCAACACACCAAATACAAACTCAAAGATGCTAAAATATCAACTATACAAATCAAAGCTAACTATCCCCTTATGCTTATTTTTTTCTCTTTTTCTTTTCTTTTCTTTTTTTTTTTTCTCTAGAGCTCAACTAATACATGTTCTTTCTAATTTGAACAAAGGCTCTATTTTTTTCTTATCTCTTTTTTTTTCTTTTCTTTTCTCTTTTTTTTTTTTTTTTTTTTTCTAAGCTCATAGGGATAGCTAACTACACGTAAACAAGCATCTAATTTTTTTCTCTCTTTCTCTCCTTCTACACTACAACAAATACTTTTCAATTATCTCCTCCATATCACCAACTACAACTAAGGATACCCATAATCATCCAAACCTCCTATCATCCGGTTTCACAAAGAACGGCTAATAAAGGCTCAAAAGGGGTAAACAAAGGATTATGAACAAGATTAGTGTATAGGAATCATGTGGCTACGAAAGAATGGCCTAAGATCATCTCCTAGTTCGTAAATATACTAAGGTCTTGATGGAGAAACAAGGCAAATTCTAGAAACAATGAAGCATGCACGATCACTCAATCAAAGAATAGGCATAAATATGCACAAATAGCTCAAATCTCACGGGTTCAAACTAACTAGTTCCCGACATCATAGCATACATCAAATTCATCAAATAAAATGCGTCGCTTCGCCAAGGTTCCATGCATAATAAAGATCATGAATTTTCCGAAAAATCAACAATTCTCTATCATTGGCCAAGTCCACAATACTATCATCACATGCTTACTTGACTCAATTAACACCTAATGACTCAACAAAATTAAAAACTACATGCCAAAAGTTCAAAGACCCCCCCCCCCCCCCCCCCCCCCCCCCCCACACACTTAAAATCAAGCAATGTCCCCATTGCGAGAAAATAAAAAGGAAAGGGATAAAGAGAACATATCGCAATATGACGAACACAAATACTCAAAATCTCGAGAGACTCCAAGTATCACCTACAAAACAAACACAAAACACAAATACCAAAGCGTAAAATCGAACAAAATAAAAAGAAAACAATAAAAGACTCAAACAAAAATAAAAGACACAAACATGCTATGGGTTGAAGAAACCTCGAAAACGTGGATCATTCCATCGGGGATCGTAAGGAGACCACCAACGAGGATCGTTCGGGTCCGGTGGAGTAGAGGTAGAGGTAGAGGCCACCGAGAAGTCGGTAAAACGAGTCAAGTGACTCTCCATGTTGGACACCCGACTATTCAACCCCGTCACTTGGGTCGACAAATCATCGAACCGATTAAACACATTCTCTTGGAATTGTGTAAAATCGGTCCTAAAGTCGGCCCAATAAGGGGGAACCTCGGCCTCCATATTCTGACGAGCCCGGACGCGATCTCTCCTAGTGTAGTAGTGAATCAAATGCTCGTTGTCGTCCGGGACGTGCTGCTGCTCCTCCTCGTCTCCATCCTCTTCTTCGCCCTCGTTGTGCTCCTCATCATCTTCTTGCTCCTCATCATCGTCTCCGTCCTCATATTCCTCCTCCTCATCCCCCGACTCTTGACTTGGGAGACCATGGTGACGACGAGCTGCATGATAGGCAATAACAGACGCTCTCTCCCGAACGGGAACGAACTCGGTCGCCCCTCGCATGAGATGAGCGTTGATAAGCTCGTTGAGGGTAATCTCCTTGCTTCGAGTTAAGCCGGCGCTTTGAGATCCACTCGCTAATGGCGTGCCAAACCTGTAGCCACATAACTCAAAGTAGGGTGTGCTCCACTCTTGGTTTGCACATTAGTAAGTTGGGACCATATAAATGGAGCCATACACACCCTAATATTGTTAGAAGCACAATGGAGCAAATAAATTTCTAACGCATTCACCTTATTATGCTCTTTCTTACCAGTAATCATGCAAGACAGAAAATGATGAAGAATTAATAAAGCATGATCTTTGATAAAAGCACTCGGCACTCCAGAAGCTTTATAATTAGCAACACCCGTCAACGCAAACCAAGCATTAGACACATTGAAATCAGACGGCATGAACTCAGACAAACCATCACCCAAATGAAAACCAAACGCTTCATGCATCACCCGCCTAGGAATTTCCCACAACTCACCCCTTAAAGTTGCATACATACAAAGCTCATTCTCCTCATTACGTTCTAACCTAAAACTAGAACACATTTCAATACACAAGCTCTCATGACCCTCCCAAGCATGCGTAATTAAATTCATAAGGCCCAAACAGTCTATGTATCCTCTAAGCGTCTCCCAAATAGGTAAGCGACGAAGAAAATCCACATTGAAATGCCTAGGAGGTCTAATATCCTTGCCACGTAAACGGTGATAAAAGTTCGTAGTTTCAAACCTCTCCGTCGGGAAGGGAACGTTCCGTTGACGGCCATAAAGCTCTGGAGAAACTCCGGACGGGTGGTAGTCGGGGCGGCGATGCAACGGAATGCGTGCATCGGTGAGAGGGCGGGCTTCTCCGAGCTCTCCACGAACCATGGTAGTGACAGGGGTGGAACGGGAATGAGACGGGGTAAATTGATGGCGAAAACGGACCGGAACGGGCCGAAAACAAATTGGGCAGCAGCCGGGTTGGACGCTCGTCCACTGCTCCTTGGACGCTCGTCCAAGGCAAATCTGGTGCTGGGCGAGCGCTGGACGTGGGCTCGTCGGCGGCGAGCGACGGCGACAGTGGGGGAAGGCGGCTGCAACGGCGAGCTGCTGTGCTGGCGTTCGGAATGGCGGCTGGAACACGGCGGCAGAACAGCGGCAGCGACGGCGGCGGCGGCGTCAGATTCCGGCGGCGGTAGCGGCGGCGGTGGCAATTACAACGGCGGCGGCTGGAGTTCTTGGTGGTCGTTGCTGCACTGTGGAGGAGAATTTGTGAGAAAGAGAGGGATGGGATAAGAGGGTTAAGTGAAAACCTAGGGGAATACGAGTTGAAATCGAATTGGGGGCCCGTCATGCGCTGGACGCTCGTCCAATGTACGTTGGACGCTCGTCCAGCGCCACACTCGCTGAAAATTGAAACTTAATTACGTTGGACGCTCGTCCAACGTGACCCTCGCTGAAAATTTCTGGCAACTCAAAAATACGCTGGACGGTCGCCCAGCGTGCGCTGGACGCCCGTCCAAAGCGGCCCTCGCGGAATTGTGCTCAAATTCTCCATTTTTCTCCCTCTCGAAGCCTTCCGTGCCATTGCAATCCTTAAGAACCATTCCCTGCACAAACACTTAAGGAAATACGAACAAAAATAAAAAGAACAATAAATCCTATGCTACTAAAATAAAATAGAGAAAGTGGGTTGCCTCCCACCAAGCGCTTGTTTAACGTCATTAGCTTGACGTACCAAAAACTCAAGAGAGAAGTGGAGGGTCGGAGATGAGAATTGTTTCCACCGTGTGAGGCAATGTCGTCCCTTCGATATATGGCTTCAATCGTTGCCCGTTGACCAAGAAAATGTATCCCGAATCCTCGTTCTTGATTTCCACCGCACCATGGGGGAAAACTTGCACCACCGTGTATGGACCTCCCCACCTAGACTTAAGCTTACCCGGAAATAAACGAAGACGAGAGTGAAAGAGAAGTACCTTCATTCCGGGTTTGAACTCCTTGAAGGCTATGCGTCTATCATGTAGACGTTTCACCTTGTCCTTGTAGATCTTGGCATTGTCGCAGGCTTCATTCTTTAGCTCGTCAAGTTCCTCCATTTGCAAAATTCTCCGATCGTGAGCATCGTCGAGGTCGAAGTTGATGCGCTTGAGAGCCCAATATGCCTTGAACTCGATCTCAACGGGCAAATGGCACGACTTACCATAGACGAGCCTATAGGGACTCATCCCAAGCACGCCTTTGTAAGCCGTGCGATATGCCCATAGAGCGTCGTTCAACTTGTCGGCCCAATCCTTCCTTGATGGTTTCACCGTCTTCTCGAGGATCCCTTTGATTTGTCGATTGCTCATCTCCGCTTGTCCCGAAGTTTGTGGATGATAGGGAGTCGCCACCTTGTGTGTGATGGCGTTCTTCTTCATGATCTTGGCGAACAACTTGTTGCAAAAATGCTTTCCCCCATCACTAATGATCACACGAGGGAAACCAAACCTACACAAGATATTTTCCTGCACAAACTTCAAGACAACGTGAGAATCACATGTCTTCGTGGGTATGGCTTCTACCCACTTAGACACGTAATCGACGGCAAGTAAAATATATTCGAATCCATGAGACTTGGGAAAAGGACCCATAAAATCAATTCCCCATACATCAAATACCTCAACCACCAAGATAGGATTCAAGGGCATTTCATTGCGCCGACTAATCGAGCCAACACGTTGACAACGATCACAAGAAAGGTAGAAGGCTTGGGCATCCTTAAAAAGAGTGGGCCAATATAACCTACTTTGAAGTACCTTATGTGCAGTCTTTTGCCCACCAAAATGCCCTCCACTCGGTTCCTCGTGACAATGTCGCAACACCTCGGTTTGCTCGTGGTCGGGAACGCACCTTCGAATCACCTCGTCCTTCCCAAGCTTGAATAAGTGAGGATCCTCCCAATAGTATTGCCTACACAAACGAAGAAACCTTTTCTCTTCTTGAGCGTTAAGGACGGGTTTAGTGTCCTTATCGGCCAAGTAATTAGCAATATCGGCAAACCAAGGAGTAGCATTCACTTCATTAACATTCTCAAAAGGGAAGGAATCACAAATATCATCAAGAGAAGCATAAGGGGGAGGTGAATCGAGACGAGAGAGGTGGTCGGCCACAAGATTATCACTACCTTTCCTATCACGAATTTCAATGTCAAATTCTTGCAATAATAAGACCCATATAATCAACCTAGGTTTGCTTGGGCTTTAGTCAAAAGATGTTTAAGAGCACCATGATCACTATAAATAATCACCTTAGACCCTATGATGTATGATCTAAATTTATCTAAGGCAAAAACAACAGCAAGCATCTCTTGTTCGGTGGTGGTGTAATTCACTTGAGCAGGATTAAGAGTTAAACTAGCATAGTAAATCACACGAAGCATCTTATCGACTCTTTGACCCAAAACAGCCCCTACGGCATTATTAGACGCATCACACATAATCTCAAAAGGCAATGACCAATCGGGACCGACTACAACGGGAGCAGAGATGAGTTTTTCTTTTAAAGTGAGAAAAGCATTCATACAAGACTCATCAAAGTGGAAAGGCACATCTTGAGCAAGCAAACGACAAAGAGGTTGGCTAATTTTAGAAAAATCCTTAATGAATCGTCTATAAAAGCCCGCATGACCAAGGAAACTCCTAATACCTTTGACATCACTAGGTGGTGGCAATTTTTCAATCACCTCCACTTTCGCTTTGTCGACCTCTATGCCCTTACTCGAAACTATATGGCCTAAAACAATTCCACTTCTAACCATAAAATGACTCTTTTCCCAACTCAAGGTAAGGCCACTCTCAATGCATCTCTTAAGGACTCTCTCTATTTTCATCAAGCAATCATGAAAAGACGACCCAAAAACAGAAAAATCGTCCATAAAAATCTCTACAAAATCACCGATAAATTCCGAAAAAATAGACATCATGCATCTTTGGAACGTACCCAGTGCGTTGCAGAGACCAAATGGCATCCTCCTATAAGCGTAGGTCCCAAAAGGGCTTGTGAAGGCCGTCTTTGCTTGATCCTCCGGAGCTATCGCTATTTGGTAGTAACCTGACAAGCCATCTAGAAAACAATAAAATTCTTGCCCGGCTAACTTATCAAGCATTTGATCAATAAAAGGGAGAGGAAAGTGGTCCTTTTTGGTGGAAGCTTTAAGCTTCTGATAATCGATGCACATCCTCCAACCGGTAACCGGGCGCGAGGCGACCAACTCGTCCTTCTCGTTCTTGGACACCGTGATTCCTCCCTTCTTTGGAACGACGTGCACCGGGCTAACCCACTCACTATCGGCGATGGCATAGATAATACCCTCCGCCAATAGCTTGTAGATTTCCTTGCGCACGACCTCCATGAGCATTGGGTTGAGCCTCCTTTGTCCATCTCGTTTGGGGCGGGCGCCTTCTTCGAGATTGATGCGATGCATGCACGTGGCCGGGCTAATTCCTCGTATATCCGCCAAGCTCCATCCAAAAGCGAGCTTGTTCTCCTTGAGTATGCCCACCAAAGCTCCTTCCTCTGCAAGAGACAAAGAAGAAGAGATGATTACGGGTTTTTGATTTCCTCCCTCTAAAAATATATATTTCAAATGCGATGGCAGCTCTTTCAACTCCAAAGGCTCCGGAATCTTCGAGCCGGGCTCGGGGTCTTGAGGGGGAAACGGGAGTTTGATCCCGATGTCTCTCTCCATTCGCTCCCACTCCATTTGATCTCCGGATCCCCAACACACCTCCTCGGTGTCAAAATCCTGCACAAAAGAGCACTCGGCCAAGGCATCAACCTTATTGATGAAAGAACAATTATCAATTAAATTGACCGATGACATAGGCCGACTCTTATGCACAGAAAACGAGACATCCTCTCCTAAATCGGACATCTTAATCACACCACTCTTCACATCAATCAAAGTATTAGTAGTAGCCATGAAAGGACGACCTAGCAAAAGTGTGTGCTCAATACCATTTTCTTGTACCTCACCTATCTCTAAAACCACAAAATCAACGGGAACAATCAAACCCCCTACGCGAACAAGAATATCCTCAATAATACCTCTAGGGTACCTAATAGACCTATCCGCCAATTGAAGGCTCATGCGAGTGGGTTTAAGTTCTCCTAACTCTAATTGCTTAAAGATAGAATAAGGCATAAGATTAATACCGGCACCTAAATCTAGCATACCACATGCTTCCTTACCATTACCTAAGGAGATAGTGATAACGAAAGAACCTGGATCTCATTGCTTAGGTGGAAGAGGGTGTTGCATAATTGATGTCGCCACCTCCGATACCGCAATCGTCTCCATCTCATCGAACGGCTTCTTCCTCGATGTCAACTCCTTCACGAACCTCACGAACGGTGGCACATTGCGAATGACATCAAGGAGAGGCAAGTTCACGTCCACCTTTGAAAGAAGCTTGTACAAATCCATGAATTGTTGATCCCGCTTCTTGTTCTTCACTCGACTCGGATAAGGAATGGGGGGAACATAAGGATTGGACGTCTTGTGTAGAGGTTGGGACTCTTTCTCAGCTTCCTCGGACTCCGTGCGCGCGTTCTGGACGTTGGACGATCGTCCAGTGTGCTCTGGACGCTCGCCCAAGGTGGCTCTCGCATTCTGCTCCTCATCAGCGTTGGACGGTCGTCCAGTGTGCGCTGGACGCTCGTCCAGCGCAGGCTTTGCTGAAAAGTTTTCTGGCGCTCGTCCAGGGGCAGGCGTGGCGGTGGACGGCCGTCCAACGTTGGACGGTCGTCCAGAAACGCTGGACGGTCGTCCAGAAACGCTGGACGGTCGTCCAGGGTGATGTTCTGCCCGATTTTGGCTCGATCCCCAACGCGAATTCGGGCTCCACCTATCATTCGAACGGCCTTGAGGCGGCATTGTGACTCCATTATCCACGTGCCTCCCGCTCCGCAACACCGAGACAGCTTGGGCTTGATGCGGTGGAAAAGGAGGAACATATGGGGGATATTGCACCTCGTTAGCTTGTTGTGGTTGAATCCCTTGGCTCGGAATCCGCCCCGGTTGTTGCATCAAGTGCATAGATCCAGAAATTTGGCCAATGGCCGTCTCGAGCCGCTTTATGTTTGCATCAAGTGCATGGAAACGATCCTCATCGGCGGGAGGCTTTTGTGGAGGTCCTTGAGGACGAGAGTTTGGGTATGGTGGTGGTGGTGTAGGATTAGATTGAGGAGGGTAGTATGGAGGTGGTGGATAATATGGATTTGGAGGATATTGAGGGGGTGGATAATATGGTGGAGGTTGAGGGTAGTAGGGATTTGGTGGAGGAGGATAGGGGTTATTATATGGTGGAGGACGCCTATTCGGATAGGTAGGGGGGTTACCTTGCCCTTGTGTCGGCCTCGGATTTTGGTAGCGTCCATTGTATCCCCCTTGATATCCTTGATGTGGTACTTGAGGTGGGTATCCTTGAGCGGCGTAGACCTCGGCTCCTCCTTCGTATGGAAACTCCCCCATGTTGTGGCACACCTCCTTGATGTGACCAAGTTCTCCACAAATCTCGCATTGGTCGGGCTTCCTCTCTTTCTCCTTCGGGGCCGGTGCACTTTGCTTAACCTTCAAATTCTCGAGATCCCTATACATGTCGGCAATTTGCTTCTTCAAGTCGGGGCTCATCGAAATTGCACTCGCCTCCACTTTCCTCGGTCTAGCTGATTTTTGTTGAGAACTCGCAGCAAGCGTCTCGAATATATCCTTCAACTCTTCAGCCGTCTTGACCGCTATGTTGCCTCCGGCCGAACTATCCACCATGAATTGGCAAGTTTGGTTGAGGGCGTCGTAGAAATATTGCCAAAGCAACTCCGGTGCCATTTGATGATGAGGGCATTGTTGAAGTAGATCTTGGAACCTCTCCCATGCTTCGTGAAACGGCTCATCGTTGTCTTGGGAGAAATTCATAATCTTTGACCGCACCTCTTGAGTCTTGCGGTTCGGGTAGTACTTGAGCATGAACTTCTCGCATACCGCATTCCATGTGGCGAGAGAGTTGGCCGGGAGCGCCAAATACCATGACTTTGCTCGATCCTTGAGGGTGTACGGGAAGCACTTCATCTTCAAGTTGTCCTCCGTGAGTCCCGAGAGTGGGAAAGTTTGCACCACCGTGCAAAACTCTCGAATGAACGTCAAAGCATCCTCGTTGGCCAGCCCATGGTAGGATGGAAGCAACGCCATGTGGTGAGGTTTAAGCTCATGATTCCTGACCGCTTCCGTCAGGACAATCGCCGAAGTGGTGGCTGTGAATGTGGGGCGAGCAAAATCGCCCATGACTCTAGCTGCCATGGCTTCGGGCTCTGCAAACAACAAGACTAAACCAAAGTCTTGAGAATCGATCTCCTCCTTCTCCTTCGCGGCTAAGATCGCTTTCCTTTGATGGATGTTGTCGACGTAGGGCGCTAAATTCCTTTGAAGACTTCGGCGACCATGCATAAACAACACTCAACAAACGGGTTAAACGCACCGAGTGGGAGAGATAAGAAAATCGAAGAAACACAAATAAAAATAAAGCAAATAAAAATACTACACAATAAATCGCCTAAAGTTTTCCCCGGCAACGGCGCCAAAATTTGTTTCACTAAAAAGTGTTCGCAATAGACGAAATCTATCGTAGCACTAGCAAGTAAAACCTAAGTATCGAATCTCAAGGAAAACTTAACAGGGCAATTACTTACGTAGTAAAGATCTAATCTAAGAAAGCAAGTAAAGAATATTTTGGGGTTTTTGTTTTTAAATCCTAGACAAGAAAGTAAAATAAAGCAATAAATAAAAGCAAGTAAATACTAATCTAAGAACAAGAAATAAATCTAAGAGTAAACTACAGAAAAACGATTAATCTACCTAGGCAAGAATCGAAAAGAAAGCAATAAAGGAAGCAACAAAGGAATCGAATGCAAAGAAAGAAGCATAAATAAATCTAGACATGATGAATTGAAATCTGGAAATTAAAGGCAAATTAATCTATCTTAAAAACTTTGAAAAACGAAAGAGAATTGAAAGCAAGAAGACGAATCTAAACTTTAAACTTGAAATCGAAAGAACGAAATTAAATTAAGGAATTTAAACGGAGCAATTAAGAAAACAAATCTAAAACGAAAGCAAGCAATTAAAACGAATAAACGAAAGCAATAAAAGAACTTACGAAAATTGAGACGAAGAACGAAGAACTTGAATTAAATAAACGTCTTGAATTAAATTGCAATAAACGAAGAACGAATCCGGATCCGAACAATAGAAAGCTAAACTAAAGTATTTGAATCTGAAAACTAAAGCTAAACAATGATAAAAGGTGTTCTAATTCGTGTACAAGGGATAGTATATATAATAGGTATGAAAACCTAATTATATAAGGAAACTCCAGCTGGTCGGAACGTTGGACGGTCGTCCAACGTACGTTGGACGCTCGTCCAACGTTGCACTCGCTGTGCGCTGCTTTTCTACTCTGGACGCTCGTCCACCGCAGGTGAGCGCTCGTCCAGCGTACTCTGGACGGCCGTCCAGAGCCTTGGACGGTCGTCCAGAGCCGTGCTCGCTCCATGCTTGATTTTTCCTCAACTTTTCGCCCTCTTCGACCCGTTTCCTTCCATTTCTTCCACCTAATGATCCTACACTTACCAAACTCCAAACAACCGAATCATAGCAAAAGACAAACAAAATGACACAAAAACACAACGAAAACGGACTCGAAAACACTACAAAAATACTAACATTTACACACCAATCAGTCACGATCGCTTGATTCTTTTCCACAGCCAATCGCTTAAGTAGTTGTGGCAGTTTGGTCAGTGTCTCCTTCTTGCTGAAGAGGAATACAACCCAAGTGTAGCGAGAGAAGTCGTCGACTACAACTAGAGTGTACTTCCTTCCATTTACACTAACTGGAGTAACTGGACCAAACAGATCCATGTGAAGCAGTTCGAGCACTCGCTTTGATGAAGCTTCTTCAAGACTGGCGAAGTGCTTCTTCGTCTGCTTCCCTCGTTGGCATGGTGAGCATGGATGGTCTTTGATGAAGACTTCATTTGGTATGCCTTGCACCAAACCCTTTCGAGCTAAGCGATTGATGGCTTTGAAGTTGAGGTGGTTCAAACGTCTGTGCCATAGCCATCCAATTTCTGTAGCACTTCTTGCATCTAGGCAAGTTTCCTCTTTGCAGCTGTCCCATTGTGCTATGTAGACGTTCCTTTGCCTAATTCCAGTGAGCACAATCTGAGACGTGAGTTTGCTCTTCACAATGCACTTGTTGGAGATGAACTCCACCCTGTACCCCTTATCACAAAACTGTGAAATGGACAACAGGTTGTGCTTGAGTCCTTCCACATAGGAGACTTCTTCAATTGTGAGCTTTCCAACTCTCAGTGTGCCGTATCCCCTGGTGCTTCCTCGAGAGTTGTCACCAAAGGTTACGTGTGGACCCTTCTTCTCTATGTAGTTGTGAAGTAGAGCTTTCATGCCGGTCATGTGTCTTAAACATCCACTGTCCAAGTACCAAACTTGTTGACCCTCACTTGGCATGGGATCCACGACGCTCACCTGCAATTAGACAGATTTTGGTACCCAAATCAGTTTGGGTCCTTGCAGGTTAGTTCCCTTAGGTACCCACACTTGCTTCACTCTCTTTTGAGATGAAGCTTGTGTCTTGGGCTTCTCGACCTTCGAAAACTGTGATCTCTGCTTTGAAGCAGCTTCACACGTGCAACAGTGTGTGCAAGAGGGGTAGCGGCTCGCTTTAGACTTACCTATGCTCTTCCCATTTTGCTTATATCCTGAAGCGACTCGCTTTGGATTAGCTTTGGGTTTAGAGACTGACTTAGGGTATCTAGTCTGTCGAAGCGGCTCGCTTGGTTTCCTAGAAGCGGTCCAACTAGGGTTTTGACCCCGACTCGCTTGAGAAACCTGGGGAATCTGAAGCGACCCAGTGGAAGCTTCAAAATCTTCCCCCTCAACGTTAGTCCGGTTGGACCATCTCCAGTCCGGATAACGTGACACATAGACATTACTCCTCTTTTTAGGAGGTAGATCCTTTGTCTCTCGTGTCTTGGCTTGAGACTTAGAAGCTTCAACAGTTCTCCCTTTACCCTTGGATTGGTAAGACTTAGCATGTTGAATGCTAGGGTGTCACGCCCCGCCCCGCTAAAACTAGCTGAGCGAGGTCGCGACTCAAGAAAAGGGAAGTAAATAAAAATGAACAAACGACATGAGGGAAAAACGGTGTGAAAACATGGCTTTGAATTACATTCGAGCTCTCCATCATTCGTCGAGAATGAAAGGAGGAGGTACTAATCATCAACGGAAGCGTCTTACATGAAATAAGCGGAAGCGTTGTTCGTAAAAAGAAAAGCAATGTCGATAACTGGACCGACATGTTGCTAGATACACAAAATAAGAATTTGCCTATCTACTCATGGATCACAGCGGAAGAACGTGAGATGCATGTATGGAGACATGCACCACCAAGAGGCTTCAACACTTTCCATGCTCGACAAAGCTCTTTCCGGCACCTTCACTTCATCCTGCTTAACCTGCACATGGGAAATATGTACAGGGCTGAGTACTTTGAAGTACTCAGTGGACACATGCCAAAACATTTTAATTGCCAGCCATTCAAGTGAAACATAGGGGTTTTCGGAAAAGACCTATGATCACTAAAACATTTTCATTTACTAAAAGCGTCTGCGCAGACTACGTTTTCTTGGTGTAATCCGTCATATCTGACCTTGTAAAAGTGTATCCGGTAAGGGTGGCCACCCTTCCCGGATACCTCGATCGGCCAATACGTAGCTCACGATCGACCTTGCAAAAGTGTATCCGGTAAGGGTGGCCACCCTTCCCGGATACCTCGATCGGCCAATACGTAGCTCACGATCGACCTTGCTGAGTGCACTTAACTCATCGAGGAGTGACCCCGATGAAATCTTGTGGCCGAAGCCCTTGTGTGGCCGAAGCCTTCTAGGCCGAAGCCTCTCAGATAGACATCATCATACAAAACAAAACATTTATGGCATGACAATTCTTTTAAAAGAACATAACATAAATAAACATTTTCTTTGTACGAAAGCCCACCTCGATAGCTTTCCTTTCCTGGTCATAATTCATATAACTCTGAGCGCCGCCTTAGTCTCGGCCTTTCCTTTCGCCTAACCTCGTTCAAAGAACGTAAAATAAGAGACTTGGAATCAAATCGATAATCTTATCGATCTATGCGAAGGTTATCTTCTATCGAGGTTATGTTCTCTTTTACTGATAACGTTATCATGGTTATCCTTTTAATCGAGAGCTTCTCGATTATCATTTTGAAATCAATCACTTCGATCGATTCTTGTGTCTTATAGTTCTTTCATCCTCGACAAGAATCGTAGGATGCTTGACTTAATCATTAGTAGGGCTTCATGATTACATGTTATAAGTGGTCTACACTTATAAGATCATTATACTTGAACTTGGTTGATTAAATCAACTTTAATACTCATTACAGGCCCAATAGAAGTATTAGGGTTTTAAGCCCAATTTGCTTAAGTTCGGGAATTTAAATTAAACCCGAGAAGTCGTCACATTTGACTTTCGTTTCTTAACTTAGTATTGGCCCATTAATTTTTGGTTATATCGTTACATACTTGTCGGCCCATCATGAATTAGAAATCCGGTCCAATCGGTTGGCCCGGCTTATCGAATAATTTAATCGGCCCAATCGGTTGGCCCGATTCGTTAAGTACATTATTGGCCCGTTAGATTAATTAATCGGCCCAATTGGTTGGCCCGATTCGTTAAGTAAATTATCGGCCCATTAAGTATTTTATCAGCTCATTAAGTATTTTTTTCTAGGCCCAATTAAATAATTAACCCGATCCATGAGAGTCGTTAACTCGGCCCGTAAATAAATTCTTCGGTTTATGAACAATTCCTTGGACCAAAAGCTTGCTCGGCCCGACTGGAAAAATAACTCCGGCCCGTTTCCATACTAGGCAAAATTTCCCCAAATCTCTCTCTCTCTCTCTAATCGCGATATCTCTCTCTCTTCTCCCCCTTTCTCTCTTCTGGCCGAACTCGTTGTCGGCAGTCCTCGCCGCCGCCGTCCGTCCTCCCGCCGGTGTACATCGACCGGCGGCCTCCTTCTCCGTCGGTCATCTTCTCTACCCCCTCTCGATTTCGTCCGGGGAGGCCCTAATTAGAAAAGTGCAGTAAGTTGGGGAAAATTGGAACCCGTCGGCTGTAATTCCTCCGACGCCGGCTAACTCCGCCAGTCGCGTCGCCGCCGAGTCCTCTTCCATCGATACCCTAGCCCTTGTGGCTAGGGTTCGCCTCTCGGACCTGCTGCCCTGCCTCGAGTCGGCTGCTGCCGCGCCGTCTATTGCCAATGCCGGCCTCCATTCCCTGTCCTCCCTCTCTATTCCCTATGTCTACTCTCTCATCTGACTTCCTTCCTTGTTTGCAGGCCTACTCAAGAAATTCTGGAGCTGCAGTGGCACTACCAAGCCATCGTTGGCTGTGGCAGCCTTCTCGGCTTCTCTCCTTCTTCCGGTAGGTTCGTTCTTCATCACTTCCCCCCCCCCTTCGTTTCTTTTATTCAATTTGATTGAAGCTTATACTTGATTCGGTAATGGTTAATGCTAGATATTTAGAATATATGTACAAGCCAATTTTGGTTGATTTAGGGTAGAGTTTTCAGATTCTTCTTAAGCATGCTTGAATGGTGATCTTGTTGGATTAAATGGCTCATTTGGGAGACATTTTGGGGCTGTTCTTGCCTTGATGATTTACGCATTACTTGGGAATGGATTTCCAGATTTGGTGTTCTTTACGGTTAGGGTATGTGTTGTATTGAATGGTTAGATGAGGGATTGATGTACATGCATTGTCTTAGACTTGTATGTTGGGGAAATTAACATTCTTGTGTCGTGTTGCATAATTTGAATGTTAGGGGTGTTTCATTTGTGGCAGCGTTTCGCATCATGTCTTAGCTAAATAGAATGTTTTATGCACAAAGAAAATATGAGATTTCTACTTCTCATTGCTAGGTTTATGTTTGGTTTGTTAGCTGATGGTTTAGGGATTAAATGAGGCTTACAATTCTGATTTTCCAGGTTTCCTACACATGCATTGGCTCCTACGTTTTCATGCTTTGCTTCTTCGAGCTTAAACTTGGTTTTTACATGCTTTAGGTCTTCCACATTAGGGCAGCCTTTAAGTTGAGTTCTAGGGCCATTCTAAAAATGATTTCCATGCTCGTTGTTCATCTAAATCTTAGGGAGTGCGTGGGAATACTTACTTGGTTCGTATCAAAATCGAACTTGGAGTTTCCTTGGTGCATGAGGGCTGTCCTTCTTCGTCTCCTCTCCCGAATCCTATTACTTGCAATCTAGAGACATGCATCTATTTTTTTATACATCTCAAGCTTAGATAATCATTCTAATGGGAGGGTAGGGGCTCATTCTTACCGTAATGAGTATGAAAACGAATCCTAAGCTTTGAAAACAAGGCTGTCCCCTCTTCGTTCTTTGCTTCGTTGGCCTCCCCCTTCCCTCGTTTTTCTTCCTAAAGGTAGAGATTGAGACTCTAGTTAATGCATGCAAGCTAGGCTCTTGAAGGAAGAGTGTTAGGGGTATTACCTAGAGAAAACTTGCAGGAATTCAGTGTTCGATTGGCTGTCGTCGGGCTGTTTTCCGGCTACTCCCTTGGCTGGAAATCGGCTCCCTTACTTGCCCTCTCTCTCTACCTTGCTTTCTATGTTTGTGTGATTGAATGAATGATGTGTGAGTAGAGCTGTTTTGGTGGTATTTGTGTGCAGGTAAGGGATGATTGAAAGGAGAAGAAAACGCTGCTCTTTTTGTTTTCTTGCAGGGGAAGAAAATAATAGTGATGGTGTGTTTAGCTTCTTCTCACGAGGTGCTGTGGAGATGGAGTGTGGAAATTGACAAGTATTGGAGACAAGGGGAAAAAAATGGGCGCCTGTGGTTTTCATTCTGCCGCTCCCTTTCTTTTCTTTTCTTTTATTTCTCTTTTATTTTATTCCTATTATTGTATAAATACATATATATGTAAATATATATATACATGGAAATACCATGGGCTTAAGATATTGGTCTTGGGCCTTTATTATTGTTGGGTATTTAAATCCATAATGGGTTCTCTCTCTCTTGGGCCAAAAACAATTCGTGCAATTAAGTCGAACTAATAATCGTGACGTAGGTCTCGATCACTAAGTGGGCATCGGTCCTTAATTAAAACTAATCGATTCGTTTCATCGGGCCTTCCTTAAATAATTCTACTTTCGTTTGGGCCATACTAATACTACTAAATGCAACACTACCAATAGTAGTACTAAAATTTTATTTTACTCATAATATTAATAATACTAACACTCTAAATTTTAAAATAATGCCGAAGTTTTTATTTAATCACTAAATAAAACTGCGGCCATTACATCCTACACCCCTTACGAAAAATTTCGTCCCGAAATTTACTTACCTTCTACAAACCAATCGGGGTATTTCCTTTTCATTTTGTCTTCCAACTCCCACGCGGCTTCCTCCTGTCCGTGGTGCTTCCACTGCAACTTTATTAGAGGGGTTTGCTTATTCCTAAGCTGCTGAATTTTCCGATCTACTACGGCTTTAGGTTTTGCTCTATGACCGCCTCTCCTTAATGTAGCACGTGTTTAGGGTTAAGTACTTACTTCCTTAGTTGGGACATGTGGAACACGTTGTGGACGTTTCCTAGGTTCGGAGGAAATGCTAACATGCATACCGCAGGTCCTATCCCTTCTAAAGCTTCGTGAGTTCCAACGAAACGAGGTTTCAATTTACCTTGATTCCGAATCAGGTCCCTTGGTGGGGAAATTTTCAGGGAGACTTTATCCTCTACTTCGTGGGCAACTCGGACCTACGTCGTCATCGTAAGACTTCTATATACTATACGCTTCTTTTATCATATATCTAATTTGGCACATTATCTCAATCGTCCTTTGATCACACACCGATCCTAATTCTTTCTCATCTCCCTCCTCGTCTCCATAGAGGGGTGGGCTACACTTTATTCTTTGTGCGGTGCATTGCACGATACTGGGTCTATGGTGTACGGTGGAGCTTAAGTAATTGAGTTAGGGGTTATATCGTTTTCTAGTCTCCGTCTCCATCATGTACCACCTCCTTAAACAGGTCTTCGAAGTTTGACGGAACTGCTATGCTAACCTTCACGATGTTGGTCTTATTTTCTCTAGGTACTCGTAGGGTCCAAATAGACTATTGTTGGTCTTTCCTTTCGTGCTAGATCTAACTATTGCATAAAATGTGGAACTTTTTGGAAGGTTTGTTCTCCTAATCCGAATCGTAATTCAACTTGTCGGTGTTAGAATTAGTTCGCGAGCGTCTAGACCTTCTTCGTCGGCCTTAGGCATTTTCCCAAATTTGAATCCACCTTAATCATATACTCAAGTCCATATATCCTTCTATTTACTTCATTCACGAGTGTAATCCGGTTTCACTGATAATACTAGGGTAGGAAAATATTAATCGTTTCAAAATTTGTACTTCGTTCAAGTCTATTTCCTCCTTGGTCTTTACGCTAGTGTAGCCATGACCTACCCTATGTACTATAGTTGACTCATAAGTCGCGGTATTAACAACCGTCAAATAGATATTCCTGTTTTAACTCGTTGGAGGAGGTCAATCATCTATGGATTACTCGTAGTACTTCACATCTTTATTCACACTTGTTTGTGTACGGTAGTGATAAGTACCGTACCTATACTTGTCATACGTGTTATATCGACAATCTTAACACTCGTCGTAGAGGTGTCACTATGGCTATATTCCCTATAGTAGGAATGTGGTTTATATATCAGCCGTTTTCTCTCCCTAGAATTCGTGGTATGTATTCTTCAGTCTATGCAGTTCTTTCCTACTGATTGTTGGTTCTGGGTGTTGCTCTATTATTGTAAGACCAAGTGTTTTCATTTCCTCTCATAGTCGTTTATGAATCTAGGGTATCTAGATGTAAGGTCTCATAAGTCCGGCTGGTGTCATACTTAACTGGTCAATTAATCTTGGTAACGAAGGTGATAGCGGCTCATTCGTTATTCATCCTCGTATAACTATACCACCTTTAAGGCATCATGTGCGGGGGTCTGTTTCTAGGGGAGATCTCATGGGTTCTATTGTCTACCCTCCTTGATGTATTGTCTTATCTTTCATAAGTTGTAGAGAGGTATTCTCGAATACTAGCAGGTTTCTTCCTTTCTGGGTGTTACTCAAGGCTTTCAAGGTTTCATTGTAGGGCTTTAGCTCATCTATTCCCTTTTACTACCTGGGTGAATACTCGAATTGATTTCATCAACCATATAGGGAATACACCATATGACTTTGATTTTCCTATAGCAGGACATTCTAGTTTGAACATAATCTCGTACTCAAGCTTCATGATATACGTGCACGTGACTCGTAGTTTTATCTTTAGTCGTTTATTGTATGCACTAGTGTACTTCGATGTTACCTTGGACCAAATGTTCTAACTTCTATTACCATTCTTCTCGAGGCTAACTTACACACTTGTTGGAGGTCTCGGAAATCCTCAATAGGTAGTCTTGCGGTTTCAATTAGTAAGCTTTGATATCGGCAATAATTACTTCTTTGAATAATGCTAAGTTTTAATCGTATAGTTTTTCTACTTAATAAAACATTTCTTCTATGTGTTTTAACTGCCTCGTGTGTTTGTACCTCACATACCAGTAATTCTGATCTTGGGACACTTAAGATATGGATCCTTATTAACCTAAGGAATTTACGGAGATAATACTATGGTTTTCAATTATCTATTCAACCTCTCGGTATGTATTGGGTATCTTGGTACGTCGAATGCTCACACTACTTCTTGGTGAAAAACTTGATCTATATGGCTTTCGTTCGATCTTTACAAACCTGAGGATTCTAGGATAAAATTTATCTTCCATTAACATCTTTTCTTATGACGTGATTAAATTACCCCAATTAAAAATTGAGTTCATCTCAATTTAATACTCCTTACGACTTGTTGGTTAGTGATCAAAGTCACATCTTAATATTCTTTACGTATAAGTTAACCGACTTCTTAGACGACCTTAGCTTTTCTTAAAAGAAATTTGTTCCTCATATATTTCATCGGGTCATTTCTATTAATGTACTCTTACACTAGTTCTCGTCCAACTTGGTTCCAACGTGCATCATTTCCATCGGCGTACATTTCACTCCTTCCTACCATCGAGTTGTGGTCTTTCAGGTGACCCATAGGCCATAGCCATGTTTAGACCCTTTAGACTTACGTCTCATTCAATGCTTATTCTTACTTGTGTTTCCTATGTTCTTTTATCTATTTTGTACACTTCTTGTGAAGGGAACTACACCAACTTTGCGATAAAAGCAAATCTTATACTACTTACTTGAAGGCGGTACCTATGGTTGTGTACATTCATTACATGAATATCCCTACTACTTCGGTGCTTCGAGGTATCATGCCTATGTGATTACATAGTTAAAAATTCATTATTCTTAGTTTACTTGTAGTTTAGTCTCGGTAGTTACGATCTTAGTGTACTTATCCTTAGGTTCTTTCAAAGGTTATGAAACATACGATGGTCTCGTTCTATGCTTTTCCTGATAAATTTTTCTAACTCGTGCTTTACCCCAATCCTTCTTATTTATGACTTGTTCAAGGCTTCTCGTTCCATATTATTTATTATGGGGAAGGTTCTTCCAACGTTTTTCTTCCCTAGCATCGGCTAGCATCTCATATCCCGTAGTCTGTTACAATTTGTTACTATGTCTGGCAAACTAATGTCATACTATAATTAATCCTTTCTTGGTGACTAATTTAGGTCCCATCATTTTCACATAACTTAGTTCTAGTGAGAATTAAATTCTAGTCTGGTCCACGAGCTAGGGGAAATCCAAAATAACGTCAGGTCACCGACCTCAATCATGGGATACTGTCTTTTCTTTAGTTGCTAATTTAATCTGAATCTTAAGGATGACAATTCATCATGTACTTAACGCGTGTAGTGCTCGACTTCGGGTCATTTATTTTCTAATATCCTTACCATTTTCAATCTATCGGAAGATTTTAAATTTTCATATCCACGAGGATTTCATCTATTTAATAGGTTTTCTACCCTTGGTCTAGTCAGACTCTAATATTGTTAGCTCTTAGTGTTGGACTTATCGACCTTCAGTGTACTTTTCTTGGGGAACCCCTTAGAGTATTTATCTTATGAGTTTTGCATTTAATCATTATATTTCCTTTTTCTAGGTCTTTTTGGAGGGCCTGGTTAGTTTTACGCTACTTACCGTTGTGCTCGTCGCAATACTTGTTTCTATCTTTTAGATTCTTGTTTCACCCATCATACTTCTTAAGTCCATTATAAGCTTTCATTTATGGGTTACAACATGTAAAATTTTCCTTAGAAGGTGGGGAAGTCTCTGCTTTACCGGCATATGTAAACTAATTAGCACCGCATTGTCAACCCCTAGTCTTGTGTAATACCCTTAACGGCCTATCCATCATCCATCCTCTTATGCGTAAACATCCGACACTCAAAGAGTGTGAGACCTTAAGTCATATTCTATAACTTATAATAATCTAATCTTCGTAGTCTTATCGCTTTAGGATGACCAATTGGATCATAACGAAACAAGGATATCGTGGTCTGACTATGAGAAATAATAGTACGAGGGTCCAAGTGGGAATATCAATTATCCAAAATAGCTCATCAAGGATTCTCCAGACAAGTTTAGAAGAAATAACCAGAGGGTAGAAATGAAGTGACAGGGGTCGGGGGGTGGGGGACCCCTATTTTGTCGATACCCGTCCGATTTCTTGTCTGTTGGTGACGCTACCGAGAAAGAGATTATATGAGATGGCCAGTCCCACATATGCATCTTTCCGGTCACATGAAAGAAGGTTGTTTCTCGTATACTGGTGACTCTTGATTCAAAAAGATACAGAAGATCGAACAAAGCTTGGTAACAATTCTTTGGTTTTGAAATTCCTGGACTTCACGTATATTACAAAGGACTTCCTGGTTTCAAAAGGTTCAAAAGAGGATTTCGAACATGCAATGCATCAGTACGTAGGGTCTCTTCTAATCTAAGTATCTTCGTGCACACTTCTAGTACTTCGCACTTGCGTAAAGGACCTTGTCCTACGGAATTTCGACTTACTTGTTAGCGTTAGTAACGTAGAGTTATTTCTAAGGACAATCATAATTCTTCCATGGCTTGTCTTCTGATATCCTAATGGAATAGGATGTTAGGTCGCGGTCCGACTAAATACAAATTTCGTTCTACAGTCTCTTAGTCTGTGGTGGGAGGTTTCTTTACACTTCCTCAAGTTGTACTTGGGATGTTACATGCTAATGGTTCGTTGTTTTTGCCATTTAATGGCACGCCTTAGTCTCTTTTGTCGTATAGTCTAGTCCCATCACCCATGAAAATTAAGCATATTATATCGCTTCAACTTCTACTCTTATATTGGATATCAATATCCATTTTACGGGTTCATCAATAGGCATGGTTAATGGTCTTACTTACCACATTCTTCAAGCATGATCCTCTACTCGGGAAAGTAGAGGCTAACACGTTTCATCGTAGTTATTCTTGTGGGTACAACATTTAGAAGTCTGAGATTTTAACGTTTATTTGCCCGAGATTTCTATATTGGTTAGGGCCTTAACCTTTCTTTGACTTCTATCTTTAATTCGTAGTAACCTTTTCTTCTTTTAACCATGGATGCGGAAACATCCAGGAAACTCTAGTGGACTTATCATTATTATGCCACCACATGAAACTTTTATTCTTGGTAAGGTTCTGGGATCATCTCTCACTATCATTAGGAAGCATTAATAAATACGTTTTGTTCCTTGCCTCATGGAGGCGGAAAAGTTAGAGACTTATGTCATTGATTCGAACAATGCTTGTCCAGATCTTCTTGCACTCCTCGACTTAGTTTTTCTTGATCTGACGTATTCTTTATTCATGTATTAGCCCTTTTTGGAAAGTTATCACTGCTTCTTTGAGTTGGCATTTCTTGTAGAGCTTCACTTGCTTCCTTGTCTCATCGTCCTTCTTGTATCATAATCGAGGTTAGAATAATTTCTTTTGCTTTAGCACTATCTTAGTATGTGATAGAGGGAAAGCACTTAATTTAAGCGAGCTATGTTCTCTAGAAAGGCCTTGGCTTTTCTACTACATGTGAGCTCTATGTTATCTTGACTATGCTCTCATACTAGCATGTGATAGTTACCTCTTCTCTTTCATGGTCCAGCATGATGTCGTGAAGTGCCGAGCTTTTGTCGAGAGCTATATGAAGTCTAGCGAAGCAAGTCTAGACTTTACGATGAAGAAGAAGACTCTTGGATTTCAGAGCGAACCAAATGCTCTGATACCACCCTGTCACGCCCCGCCCCGCTAAAACTAGCTGAGCGAGGTCGCGACTCAAGAAAAGGGAAATAAATAAAAATGAACAAACGACATGAGGGAAAAACGGTGTGAAAACATGGCTTTGAATTACATTCGAGCTCTCCATCATTCGTCGAGAATGAAAGGAGGAGGTACTAATCATCAACGGAAGCGTCTTACATGAAATAAGCGGAAGCGTTGTTCGTAAAAAGAAAAGCAATGTCGATAACTGGACCGACATGTTGCTAGATACACAAAATAAGAATTTGCACTCATGGATCACAGCGGAAGAACGTGAGATGCATGTATGGAGACATGCACCACCAAGAGGCTTCAACACTTTCCATGCTCGACAAAGCTCTTTCCGGCACCTTCACTTCATCCTGCTTAACCTGCACATGGGAAATATGTACAGGGCTGAGTACTTTGAAGTACTCAGTGGACACATGCCAAAACATTTTAATTGCCAGCCATTCAAGTGAAACATAGGGGTTTTCGGAAAAGACCTATGATCACTAAAACATTTTCATTTACTAAAAGCGTCTGCGCAGACTACGTTTTCTTGGTGTAATCCGTCATATCTGACCTTGTAAAAGT
Organism: Thymus mandschuricus; assembly: GCA_029379335.1. Taxonomy (NCBI): domain Eukaryota; kingdom Viridiplantae; phylum Streptophyta; class Magnoliopsida; order Lamiales; family Lamiaceae; genus Thymus; species Thymus mandschuricus. The sequence goes on from CM057072.1 coordinate 24,153,564, forward strand.
GTATCCGGTAAGGGTGGCCACCCTTCCCGGATACCTCGATCGGCCAATACGTAGCTCACGATCGACCTTGCAAAAGTGTATCCGGTAAGGGTGGCCACCCTTCCCGGATACCTCGATCGGCCAATACGTAGCTCACGATCGACCTTGCTGAGTGCACTTAACTCATCGAGGAGTGACCCCGATGAAATCTTGTGGCCGAAGCCCTTGTGTGGCCGAAGCCTTCTAGGCCGAAGCCTCTCAGATAGACATCATCATACAAAACAAAACATTTATGGCATGACAATTCTTTTAAAAGAACATAACATAAATAAACATTTTCTTTGTACGAAAGCCCACCTCGATAGCTTTCCTTTCCTGGTCATAATTCATATAACTCTGAGCGCCGCCTTAGTCTCGGCCTTTCCTTTCGCCTAACCTCGTTCAAAGAACGTAAAATAAGAGACTTGGAATCAAATCGATAATCTTATCGATCTATGCGAAGGTTATCTTCTATCGAGGTTATGTTCTCTTTTACTGATAACGTTATCATGGTTATCCTTTTAATCGAGAGCTTCTCGATTATCATTTTGAAATCAATCACTTCGATCGATTCTTGTGTCTTATAGTTCTTTCATCCTCGACAAGAATCGTAGGATGCTTGACTTAATCATTAGTAGGGCTTCATGATTACATGTTATAAGTGGTCTACACTTATAAGATCATTATACTTGAACTTGGTTGATTAAATCAACTTTAATACTCATTACAGGCCCAATAGAAGTATTAGGGTTTTAAGCCCAATTTGCTTAAGTTCGGGAATTTAAATTAAACCCGAGAAGTCGTCACATTTGACTTTCGTTTCTTAACTTAGTATTGGCCCATTAATTTTTGGTTATATCGTTACATACTTGTCGGCCCATCATGAATTAGAAATCCGGTCCAATCGGTTGGCCCGGCTTATCGAATAATTTAATCGGCCCAATCGGTTGGCCCGATTCGTTAAGTACATTATTGGCCCGTTAGATTAATTAATCGGCCCAATTGGTTGGCCCGATTCGTTAAGTAAATTATCGGCCCATTAAGTATTTTATCAGCTCATTAAGTATTTTTTTCTAGGCCCAATTAAATAATTAACCCGATCCATGAGAGTCGTTAACTCGGCCCGTAAATAAATTCTTCGGTTTATGAACAATTCCTTGGACCAAAAGCTTGCTCGGCCCGACTGGAAAAATAACTCCGGCCCGTTTCCATACTAGGCAAAATTTCCCCAAATCTCTCTCTCTCTCTCTAATCGCGATATCTCTCTCTCTTCTCCCCCTTTCTCTCTTCTGGCCGAACTCGTTGTCGGCAGTCCTCGCCGCCGCCGTCCGTCCTCCCGCCGGTGTACATCGACCGGCGGCCTCCTTCTCCGTCGGTCATCTTCTCTACCCCCTCTCGATTTCGTCCGGGGAGGCCCTAATTAGAAAAGTGCAGTAAGTTGGGGAAAATTGGAACCCGTCGGCTGTAATTCCTCCGACGCCGGCTAACTCCGCCAGTCGCGTCGCCGCCGAGTCCTCTTCCATCGATACCCTAGCCCTTGTGGCTAGGGTTCGCCTCTCGGACCTGCTGCCCTGCCTCGAGTCGGCTGCTGCCGCGCCGTCTATTGCCAATGCCGGCCTCCATTCCCTGTCCTCCCTCTCTATTCCCTATGTCTACTCTCTCATCTGACTTCCTTCCTTGTTTGCAGGCCTACTCAAGAAATTCTGGAGCTGCAGTGGCACTACCAAGCCATCGTTGGCTGTGGCAGCCTTCTCGGCTTCTCTCCTTCTTCCGGTAGGTTCGTTCTTCATCACTTCCCCCCCCCCTTCGTTTCTTTTATTCAATTTGATTGAAGCTTATACTTGATTCGGTAATGGTTAATGCTAGATATTTAGAATATATGTACAAGCCAATTTTGGTTGATTTAGGGTAGAGTTTTCAGATTCTTCTTAAGCATGCTTGAATGGTGATCTTGTTGGATTAAATGGCTCATTTGGGAGACATTTTGGGGCTGTTCTTGCCTTGATGATTTACGCATTACTTGGGAATGGATTTCCAGATTTGGTGTTCTTTACGGTTAGGGTATGTGTTGTATTGAATGGTTAGATGAGGGATTGATGTACATGCATTGTCTTAGACTTGTATGTTGGGGAAATTAACATTCTTGTGTCGTGTTGCATAATTTGAATGTTAGGGGTGTTTCATTTGTGGCAGCGTTTCGCATCATGTCTTAGCTAAATAGAATGTTTTATGCACAAAGAAAATATGAGATTTCTACTTCTCATTGCTAGGTTTATGTTTGGTTTGTTAGCTGATGGTTTAGGGATTAAATGAGGCTTACAATTCTGATTTTCCAGGTTTCCTACACATGCATTGGCTCCTACGTTTTCATGCTTTGCTTCTTCGAGCTTAAACTTGGTTTTTACATGCTTTAGGTCTTCCACATTAGGGCAGCCTTTAAGTTGAGTTCTAGGGCCATTCTAAAAATGATTTCCATGCTCGTTGTTCATCTAAATCTTAGGGAGTGCGTGGGAATACTTACTTGGTTCGTATCAAAATCGAACTTGGAGTTTCCTTGGTGCATGAGGGCTGTCCTTCTTCGTCTCCTCTCCCGAATCCTATTACTTGCAATCTAGAGACATGCATCTATTTTTTTATACATCTCAAGCTTAGATAATCATTCTAATGGGAGGGTAGGGGCTCATTCTTACCGTAATGAGTATGAAAACGAATCCTAAGCTTTGAAAACAAGGCTGTCCCCTCTTCGTTCTTTGCTTCGTTGGCCTCCCCCTTCCCTCGTTTTTCTTCCTAAAGGTAGAGATTGAGACTCTAGTTAATGCATGCAAGCTAGGCTCTTGAAGGAAGAGTGTTAGGGGTATTACCTAGAGAAAACTTGCAGGAATTCAGTGTTCGATTGGCTGTCGTCGGGCTGTTTTCCGGCTACTCCCTTGGCTGGAAATCGGCTCCCTTACTTGCCCTCTCTCTCTACCTTGCTTTCTATGTTTGTGTGATTGAATGAATGATGTGTGAGTAGAGCTGTTTTGGTGGTATTTGTGTGCAGGTAAGGGATGATTGAAAGGAGAAGAAAACGCTGCTCTTTTTGTTTTCTTGCAGGGGAAGAAAATAATAGTGATGGTGTGTTTAGCTTCTTCTCACGAGGTGCTGTGGAGATGGAGTGTGGAAATTGACAAGTATTGGAGACAAGGGGAAAAAAATGGGCGCCTGTGGTTTTCATTCTGCCGCTCCCTTTCTTTTCTTTTCTTTTATTTCTCTTTTATTTTATTCCTATTATTGTATAAATACATATATATGTAAATATATATATACATGGAAATACCATGGGCTTAAGATATTGGTCTTGGGCCTTTATTATTGTTGGGTATTTAAATCCATAATGGGTTCTCTCTCTCTTGGGCCAAAAACAATTCGTGCAATTAAGTCGAACTAATAATCGTGACGTAGGTCTCGATCACTAAGTGGGCATCGGTCCTTAATTAAAACTAATCGATTCGTTTCATCGGGCCTTCCTTAAATAATTCTACTTTCGTTTGGGCCATACTAATACTACTAAATGCAACACTACCAATAGTAGTACTAAAATTTTATTTTACTCATAATATTAATAATACTAACACTCTAAATTTTAAAATAATGCCGAAGTTTTTATTTAATCACTAAATAAAACTGCGGCCATTACATCCTACACCCCTTACGAAAAATTTCGTCCCGAAATTTACTTACCTTCTACAAACCAATCGGGGTATTTCCTTTTCATTTTGTCTTCCAACTCCCACGCGGCTTCCTCCTGTCCGTGGTGCTTCCACTGCAACTTTATTAGAGGGGTTTGCTTATTCCTAAGCTGCTGAATTTTCCGATCTACTACGGCTTTAGGTTTTGCTCTATGACCGCCTCTCCTTAATGTAGCACGTGTTTAGGGTTAAGTACTTACTTCCTTAGTTGGGACATGTGGAACACGTTGTGGACGTTTCCTAGGTTCGGAGGAAATGCTAACATGCATACCGCAGGTCCTATCCCTTCTAAAGCTTCGTGAGTTCCAACGAAACGAGGTTTCAATTTACCTTGATTCCGAATCAGGTCCCTTGGTGGGGAAATTTTCAGGGAGACTTTATCCTCTACTTCGTGGGCAACTCGGACCTACGTCGTCATCGTAAGACTTCTATATACTATACGCTTCTTTTATCATATATCTAATTTGGCACATTATCTCAATCGTCCTTTGATCACACACCGATCCTAATTCTTTCTCATCTCCCTCCTCGTCTCCATAGAGGGGTGGGCTACACTTTATTCTTTGTGCGGTGCATTGCACGATACTGGGTCTATGGTGTACGGTGGAGCTTAAGTAATTGAGTTAGGGGTTATATCGTTTTCTAGTCTCCGTCTCCATCATGTACCACCTCCTTAAACAGGTCTTCGAAGTTTGACGGAACTGCTATGCTAACCTTCACGATGTTGGTCTTATTTTCTCTAGGTACTCGTAGGGTCCAAATAGACTATTGTTGGTCTTTCCTTTCGTGCTAGATCTAACTATTGCATAAAATGTGGAACTTTTTGGAAGGTTTGTTCTCCTAATCCGAATCGTAATTCAACTTGTCGGTGTTAGAATTAGTTCGCGAGCGTCTAGACCTTCTTCGTCGGCCTTAGGCATTTTCCCAAATTTGAATCCACCTTAATCATATACTCAAGTCCATATATCCTTCTATTTACTTCATTCACGAGTGTAATCCGGTTTCACTGATAATACTAGGGTAGGAAAATATTAATCGTTTCAAAATTTGTACTTCGTTCAAGTCTATTTCCTCCTTGGTCTTTACGCTAGTGTAGCCATGACCTACCCTATGTACTATAGTTGACTCATAAGTCGCGGTATTAACAACCGTCAAATAGATATTCCTGTTTTAACTCGTTGGAGGAGGTCAATCATCTATGGATTACTCGTAGTACTTCACATCTTTATTCACACTTGTTTGTGTACGGTAGTGATAAGTACCGTACCTATACTTGTCATACGTGTTATATCGACAATCTTAACACTCGTCGTAGAGGTGTCACTATGGCTATATTCCCTATAGTAGGAATGTGGTTTATATATCAGCCGTTTTCTCTCCCTAGAATTCGTGGTATGTATTCTTCAGTCTATGCAGTTCTTTCCTACTGATTGTTGGTTCTGGGTGTTGCTCTATTATTGTAAGACCAAGTGTTTTCATTTCCTCTCATAGTCGTTTATGAATCTAGGGTATCTAGATGTAAGGTCTCATAAGTCCGGCTGGTGTCATACTTAACTGGTCAATTAATCTTGGTAACGAAGGTGATAGCGGCTCATTCGTTATTCATCCTCGTATAACTATACCACCTTTAAGGCATCATGTGCGGGGGTCTGTTTCTAGGGGAGATCTCATGGGTTCTATTGTCTACCCTCCTTGATGTATTGTCTTATCTTTCATAAGTTGTAGAGAGGTATTCTCGAATACTAGCAGGTTTCTTCCTTTCTGGGTGTTACTCAAGGCTTTCAAGGTTTCATTGTAGGGCTTTAGCTCATCTATTCCCTTTTACTACCTGGGTGAATACTCGAATTGATTTCATCAACCATATAGGGAATACACCATATGACTTTGATTTTCCTATAGCAGGACATTCTAGTTTGAACATAATCTCGTACTCAAGCTTCATGATATACGTGCACGTGACTCGTAGTTTTATCTTTAGTCGTTTATTGTATGCACTAGTGTACTTCGATGTTACCTTGGACCAAATGTTCTAACTTCTATTACCATTCTTCTCGAGGCTAACTTACACACTTGTTGGAGGTCTCGGAAATCCTCAATAGGTAGTCTTGCGGTTTCAATTAGTAAGCTTTGATATCGGCAATAATTACTTCTTTGAATAATGCTAAGTTTTAATCGTATAGTTTTTCTACTTAATAAAACATTTCTTCTATGTGTTTTAACTGCCTCGTGTGTTTGTACCTCACATACCAGTAATTCTGATCTTGGGACACTTAAGATATGGATCCTTATTAACCTAAGGAATTTACGGAGATAATACTATGGTTTTCAATTATCTATTCAACCTCTCGGTATGTATTGGGTATCTTGGTACGTCGAATGCTCACACTACTTCTTGGTGAAAAACTTGATCTATATGGCTTTCGTTCGATCTTTACAAACCTGAGGATTCTAGGATAAAATTTATCTTCCATTAACATCTTTTCTTATGACGTGATTAAATTACCCCAATTAAAAATTGAGTTCATCTCAATTTAATACTCCTTACGACTTGTTGGTTAGTGATCAAAGTCACATCTTAATATTCTTTACGTATAAGTTAACCGACTTCTTAGACGACCTTAGCTTTTCTTAAAAGAAATTTGTTCCTCATATATTTCATCGGGTCATTTCTATTAATGTACTCTTACACTAGTTCTCGTCCAACTTGGTTCCAACGTGCATCATTTCCATCGGCGTACATTTCACTCCTTCCTACCATCGAGTTGTGGTCTTTCAGGTGACCCATAGGCCATAGCCATGTTTAGACCCTTTAGACTTACGTCTCATTCAATGCTTATTCTTACTTGTGTTTCCTATGTTCTTTTATCTATTTTGTACACTTCTTGTGAAGGGAACTACACCAACTTTGCGATAAAAGCAAATCTTATACTACTTACTTGAAGGCGGTACCTATGGTTGTGTACATTCATTACATGAATATCCCTACTACTTCGGTGCTTCGAGGTATCATGCCTATGTGATTACATAGTTAAAAATTCATTATTCTTAGTTTACTTGTAGTTTAGTCTCGGTAGTTACGATCTTAGTGTACTTATCCTTAGGTTCTTTCAAAGGTTATGAAACATACGATGGTCTCGTTCTATGCTTTTCCTGATAAATTTTTCTAACTCGTGCTTTACCCCAATCCTTCTTATTTATGACTTGTTCAAGGCTTCTCGTTCCATATTATTTATTATGGGGAAGGTTCTTCCAACGTTTTTCTTCCCTAGCATCGGCTAGCATCTCATATCCCGTAGTCTGTTACAATTTGTTACTATGTCTGGCAAACTAATGTCATACTATAATTAATCCTTTCTTGGTGACTAATTTAGGTCCCATCATTTTCACATAACTTAGTTCTAGTGAGAATTAAATTCTAGTCTGGTCCACGAGCTAGGGGAAATCCAAAATAACGTCAGGTCACCGACCTCAATCATGGGATACTGTCTTTTCTTTAGTTGCTAATTTAATCTGAATCTTAAGGATGACAATTCATCATGTACTTAACGCGTGTAGTGCTCGACTTCGGGTCATTTATTTTCTAATATCCTTACCATTTTCAATCTATCGGAAGATTTTAAATTTTCATATCCACGAGGATTTCATCTATTTAATAGGTTTTCTACCCTTGGTCTAGTCAGACTCTAATATTGTTAGCTCTTAGTGTTGGACTTATCGACCTTCAGTGTACTTTTCTTGGGGAACCCCTTAGAGTATTTATCTTATGAGTTTTGCATTTAATCATTATATTTCCTTTTTCTAGGTCTTTTTGGAGGGCCTGGTTAGTTTTACGCTACTTACCGTTGTGCTCGTCGCAATACTTGTTTCTATCTTTTAGATTCTTGTTTCACCCATCATACTTCTTAAGTCCATTATAAGCTTTCATTTATGGGTTACAACATGTAAAATTTTCCTTAGAAGGTGGGGAAGTCTCTGCTTTACCGGCATATGTAAACTAATTAGCACCGCATTGTCAACCCCTAGTCTTGTGTAATACCCTTAACGGCCTATCCATCATCCATCCTCTTATGCGTAAACATCCGACACTCAAAGAGTGTGAGACCTTAAGTCATATTCTATAACTTATAATAATCTAATCTTCGTAGTCTTATCGCTTTAGGATGACCAATTGGATCATAACGAAACAAGGATATCGTGGTCTGACTATGAGAAATAATAGTACGAGGGTCCAAGTGGGAATATCAATTATCCAAAATAGCTCATCAAGGATTCTCCAGACAAGTTTAGAAGAAATAACCAGAGGGTAGAAATGAAGTGACAGGGGTCGGGGGGTGGGGGACCCCTATTTTGTCGATACCCGTCCGATTTCTTGTCTGTTGGTGACGCTACCGAGAAAGAGATTATATGAGATGGCCAGTCCCACATATGCATCTTTCCGGTCACATGAAAGAAGGTTGTTTCTCGTATACTGGTGACTCTTGATTCAAAAAGATACAGAAGATCGAACAAAGCTTGGTAACAATTCTTTGGTTTTGAAATTCCTGGACTTCACGTATATTACAAAGGACTTCCTGGTTTCAAAAGGTTCAAAAGAGGATTTCGAACATGCAATGCATCAGTACGTAGGGTCTCTTCTAATCTAAGTATCTTCGTGCACACTTCTAGTACTTCGCACTTGCGTAAAGGACCTTGTCCTACGGAATTTCGACTTACTTGTTAGCGTTAGTAACGTAGAGTTATTTCTAAGGACAATCATAATTCTTCCATGGCTTGTCTTCTGATATCCTAATGGAATAGGATGTTAGGTCGCGGTCCGACTAAATACAAATTTCGTTCTACAGTCTCTTAGTCTGTGGTGGGAGGTTTCTTTACACTTCCTCAAGTTGTACTTGGGATGTTACATGCTAATGGTTCGTTGTTTTTGCCATTTAATGGCACGCCTTAGTCTCTTTTGTCGTATAGTCTAGTCCCATCACCCATGAAAATTAAGCATATTATATCGCTTCAACTTCTACTCTTATATTGGATATCAATATCCATTTTACGGGTTCATCAATAGGCATGGTTAATGGTCTTACTTACCACATTCTTCAAGCATGATCCTCTACTCGGGAAAGTAGAGGCTAACACGTTTCATCGTAGTTATTCTTGTGGGTACAACATTTAGAAGTCTGAGATTTTAACGTTTATTTGCCCGAGATTTCTATATTGGTTAGGGCCTTAACCTTTCTTTGACTTCTATCTTTAATTCGTAGTAACCTTTTCTTCTTTTAACCATGGATGCGGAAACATCCAGGAAACTCTAGTGGACTTATCATTATTATGCCACCACATGAAACTTTTATTCTTGGTAAGGTTCTGGGATCATCTCTCACTATCATTAGGAAGCATTAATAAATACGTTTTGTTCCTTGCCTCATGGAGGCGGAAAAGTTAGAGACTTATGTCATTGATTCGAACAATGCTTGTCCAGATCTTCTTGCACTCCTCGACTTAGTTTTTCTTGATCTGACGTATTCTTTATTCATGTATTAGCCCTTTTTGGAAAGTTATCACTGCTTCTTTGAGTTGGCATTTCTTGTAGAGCTTCACTTGCTTCCTTGTCTCATCGTCCTTCTTGTATCATAATCGAGGTTAGAATAATTTCTTTTGCTTTAGCACTATCTTAGTATGTGATAGAGGGAAAGCACTTAATTTAAGCGAGCTATGTTCTCTAGAAAGGCCTTGGCTTTTCTACTACATGTGAGCTCTATGTTATCTTGACTATGCTCTCATACTAGCATGTGATAGTTACCTCTTCTCTTTCATGGTCCAGCATGATGTCGTGAAGTGCCGAGCTTTTGTCGAGAGCTATATGAAGTCTAGCGAAGCAAGTCTAGACTTTACGATGAAGAAGAAGACTCTTGGATTTCAGAGCGAACCAAATGCTCTGATACCACCCTGTCACGCCCCGCCCCGCTAAAACTAGCTGAGCGAGGTCGCGACTCAAGAAAAGGGAAATAAATAAAAATGAACAAACGACATGAGGGAAAAACGGTGTGAAAACATGGCTTTGAATTACATTCGAGCTCTCCATCATTCGTCGAGAATGAAAGGAGGAGGTACTAATCATCAACGGAAGCGTCTTACATGAAATAAGCGGAAGCGTTGTTCGTAAAAAGAAAAGCAATGTCGATAACTGGACCGACATGTTGCTAGATACACAAAATAAGAATTTGCACTCATGGATCACAGCGGAAGAACGTGAGATGCATGTATGGAGACATGCACCACCAAGAGGCTTCAACACTTTCCATGCTCGACAAAGCTCTTTCCGGCACCTTCACTTCATCCTGCTTAACCTGCACATGGGAAATATGTACAGGGCTGAGTACTTTGAAGTACTCAGTGGACACATGCCAAAACATTTTAATTGCCAGCCATTCAAGTGAAACATAGGGGTTTTCGGAAAAGACCTATGATCACTAAAACATTTTCATTTACTAAAAGCGTCTGCGCAGACTACGTTTTCTTGGTGTAATCCGTCATATCTGACCTTGTAAAAGTGTATCCGGTAAGGGTGGCCACCCTTCCCGGATACCTCGATCGGCCAATACGTAGCTCACGATCGACCTTGCAAAAGTGTATCCGGTAAGGGTGGCCACCCTTCCCGGATACCTCGATCGGCCAATACGTAGCTCACGATCGACCTTGCTGAGTGCACTTAACTCATCGAGGAGTGACCCCGATGAAATCTTGTGGCCGAAGCCCTTGTGTGGCCGAAGCCTTCTAGGCCGAAGCCTCTCAGATAGACATCATCATACAAAACAAAACATTTATGGCATGACAATTCTTTTAAAAGAACATAACATAAATAAACATTTTCTTTGTACGAAAGCCCACCTCGATAGCTTTCCTTTCCTGGTCATAATTCATATAACTCTGAGCGCCGCCTTAGTCTCGGCCTTTCCTTTCGCCTAACCTCGTTCAAAGAACGTAAAATAAGAGACTTGGAATCAAATCGATAATCTTATCGATCTATGCGAAGGTTATCTTCTATCGAGGTTATGTTCTCTTTTACTGATAACGTTATCATGGTTATCCTTTTAATCGAGAGCTTCTCGATTATCATTTTGAAATCAATCACTTCGATCGATTCTTGTGTCTTATAGTTCTTTCATCCTCGACAAGAATCGTAGGATGCTTGACTTAATCATTAGTAGGGCTTCATGATTACATGTTATAAGTGGTCTACACTTATAAGATCATTATACTTGAACTTGGTTGATTAAATCAACTTTAATACTCATTACAGGCCCAATAGAAGTATTAGGGTTTTAAGCCCAATTTGCTTAAGTTCGGGAATTTAAATTAAACCCGAGAAGTCGTCACATTTGACTTTCGTTTCTTAACTTAGTATTGGCCCATTAATTTTTGGTTATATCGTTACATACTTGTCGGCCCATCATGAATTAGAAATCCGGTCCAATCGGTTGGCCCGGCTTATCGAATAATTTAATCGGCCCAATCGGTTGGCCCGATTCGTTAAGTACATTATTGGCCCGTTAGATTAATTAATCGGCCCAATTGGTTGGCCCGATTCGTTAAGTAAATTATCGGCCCATTAAGTATTTTATCAGCTCATTAAGTATTTTTTTCTAGGCCCAATTAAATAATTAACCCGATCCATGAGAGTCGTTAACTCGGCCCGTAAATAAATTCTTCGGTTTATGAACAATTCCTTGGACCAAAAGCTTGCTCGGCCCGACTGGAAAAATAACTCCGGCCCGTTTCCATACTAGGCAAAATTTCCCCAAATCTCTCTCTCTCTCTCTAATCGCGATATCTCTCTCTCTTCTCCCCCTTTCTCTCTTCTGGCCGAACTCGTTGTCGGCAGTCCTCGCCGCCGCCGTCCGTCCTCCCGCCGGTGTACATCGACCGGCGGCCTCCTTCTCCGTCGGTCATCTTCTCTACCCCCTCTCGATTTCGTCCGGGGAGGCCCTAATTAGAAAAGTGCAGTAAGTTGGGGAAAATTGGAACCCGTCGGCTGTAATTCCTCCGACGCCGGCTAACTCCGCCAGTCGCGTCGCCGCCGAGTCCTCTTCCATCGATACCCTAGCCCTTGTGGCTAGGGTTCGCCTCTCGGACCTGCTGCCCTGCCTCGAGTCGGCTGCTGCCGCGCCGTCTATTGCCAATGCCGGCCTCCATTCCCTGTCCTCCCTCTCTATTCCCTATGTCTACTCTCTCATCTGACTTCCTTCCTTGTTTGCAGGCCTACTCAAGAAATTCTGGAGCTGCAGTGGCACTACCAAGCCATCGTTGGCTGTGGCAGCCTTCTCGGCTTCTCTCCTTCTTCCGGTAGGTTCGTTCTTCATCACTTCCCCCCCCTTCGTTTCTTTTATTCAATTTGATTGAAGCTTATACTTGATTCGGTAATGGTTAATGCTAGATATTTAGAATATATGTACAAGCCAATTTTGGTTGATTTAGGGTAGAGTTTTCAGATTCTTCTTAAGCATGCTTGAATGGTGATCTTGTTGGATTAAATGGCTCATTTGGGAGACATTTTGGGGCTGTTCTTGCCTTGATGATTTACGCATTACTTGGGAATGGATTTCCAGATTTGGTGTTCTTTACGGTTAGGGTATGTGTTGTATTGAATGGTTAGATGAGGGATTGATGTACATGCATTGTCTTAGACTTGTATGTTGGGGAAATTAACATTCTTGTGTCGTGTTGCATAATTTGAATGTTAGGGGTGTTTCATTTGTGGCAGCGTTTCGCATCATGTCTTAGCTAAATAGAATGTTTTATGCACAAAGAAAATATGAGATTTCTACTTCTCATTGCTAGGTTTATGTTTGGTTTGTTAGCTGATGGTTTAGGGATTAAATGAGGCTTACAATTCTGATTTTCCAGGTTTCCTACACATGCATTGGCTCCTACGTTTTCATGCTTTGCTTCTTCGAGCTTAAACTTGGTTTTTACATGCTTTAGGTCTTCCACATTAGGGCAGCCTTTAAGTTGAGTTCTAGGGCCATTCTAAAAATGATTTCCATGCTCGTTGTTCATCTAAATCTTAGGGAGTGCGTGGGAATACTTACTTGGTTCGTATCAAAATCGAACTTGGAGTTTCCTTGGTGCATGAGGGCTGTCCTTCTTCGTCTCCTCTCCCGAATCCTATTACTTGCAATCTAGAGACATGCATCTATTTTTTTATACATCTCAAGCTTAGATAATCATTCTAATGGGAGGGTAGGGGCTCATTCTTACCGTAATGAGTATGAAAACGAATCCTAAGCTTTGAAAACAAGGCTGTCCCCTCTTCGTTCTTTGCTTCGTTGGCCTCCCCCTTCCCTCGTTTTTCTTCCTAAAGGTAGAGATTGAGACTCTAGTTAATGCATGCAAGCTAGGCTCTTGAAGGAAGAGTGTTAGGGGTATTACCTAGAGAAAACTTGCAGGAATTCAGTGTTCGATTGGCTGTCGTCGGGCTGTTTTCCGGCTACTCCCTTGGCTGGAAATCGGCTCCCTTACTTGCCCTCTCTCTCTACCTTGCTTTCTATGTTTGTGTGATTGAATGAATGATGTGTGAGTAGAGCTGTTTTGGTGGTATTTGTGTGCAGGTAAGGGATGATTGAAAGGAGAAGAAAACGCTGCTCTTTTTGTTTTCTTGCAGGGGAAGAAAATAATAGTGATGGTGTGTTTAGCTTCTTCTCACGAGGTGCTGTGGAGATGGAGTGTGGAAATTGACAAGTATTGGAGACAAGGGGAAAAAAATGGGCGCCTGTGGTTTTCATTCTGCCGCTCCCTTTCTTTTCTTTTCTTTTATTTCTCTTTTATTTTATTCCTATTATTGTATAAATACATATATATGTAAATATATATATACATGGAAATACCATGGGCTTAAGATATTGGTCTTGGGCCTTTATTATTGTTGGGTATTTAAATCCATAATGGGTTCTCTCTCTCTTGGGCCAAAAACAATTCGTGCAATTAAGTCGAACTAATAATCGTGACGTAGGTCTCGATCACTAAGTGGGCATCGGTCCTTAATTAAAACTAATCGATTCGTTTCATCGGGCCTTCCTTAAATAATTCTACTTTCGTTTGGGCCATACTAATACTACTAAATGCAACACTACTAATAGTAGTACTAAAATTTTATTTTACTCATAATATTAATAATACTAACACTCTAAATTTTAAAATAATGCCGAAGTTTTTATTTAATCACTAAATAAAACTGCTGCCATTACATAGGGACTGTTGAACTTTGCTTGCCCTTAGGATCTGCCCATAAAGATATAGACATCTTCATAGGCTTCCTTTTAGGGTTCTCAGCCATTTCGCCTTTATCTTTGTTAGTGGTCGCTTTGGATGCAGTGGGCAATTCCAAAGTGACTGATGGTGTAGTGTGTGATGCACCAACAAAGACAGTCGGCTTGGGAGGTGATCGCACTATTTCTACCACACAAAATAGGTGTAATATAATGAAGTACGAGTATCGTATCCACAGGGACTGATAAACCGAAAACGCACACAATACCTCTACTCTAGAATTAAACTGATGTCTAGGCAAATAAGAAATTGAGATTGTGGTATTTATAACTAGGCAAATAAATAAAAGACTCAATTAAACATATAAGGAAATAAATAAACAAGGAAATAGCTAGCCAAATAAAACAAATTAGGACACAAGCAATTAAATAAATAAGGAAAGTAAACAATTGAGGAAAAGTGTTGATTCTAGGGAAGCCTACCTAATCAAATATATGCAAGCAATTAATGAGTACAAGTAACCAATTTAATCCAATCTAAATGTGATACATGCAAAAATAACCTACACCCTAATTAAAGCAATGCAAGTTGTCACCTAACAAGATCCTAATATTCTTTCGAATTGTAAGAATCAAAATCAAGTGCAAAATAGAACAAGTATCAAGGATATAATCAACTAGGTTCAACTAAGACACCAAATCAATTATATATGAACATATAATAATTCAATTATCAATTAAGACAAATCAAACTATCATATCATGTATTCATGAGATCTATTATGCAATATCCTAATCAAGGCATATGAACATAACTATGCATACACAATTAGTGATCAAGTAATCATGCATGAGAATAAGCACCATGATAACATGCATCTAGATTGGAAGGCTAATTGTACACAAGAACACTTACATAAATTCAATTAGGCATTCAATCCCTAAAATCAACTAAGGAATTTAGCTAGACATAATTAAAAGAAAGGTAGAAAGAAGATTAAACATAAGTAAAAACATAAAGTAAAAGAGAAAGGGATAGAAAACTCTTGAATCTTGAATAAATCTTCAATCTTCAATGGTCTTCATACATAAAATAAATCTAGATCTAAAGTATAAAAGTATGGAGAAAAGAATAAAAACTAATCTAAAGAATGTAGGACTAATGTTGGCTCTATATTGTTGGCTTTACAATGATAGGTTTAGAGGTATTTATAGGGTAGAAGTTTACATCCAATACCTAATTGTACAAGGAAACCAAGAAAAAGTCAAAAATTGCCTTTTAAAAGAAATCCCGTCTGACACGGAGCGAGCGCTCCAGAGGGTTGGAGCGAGCGCTCCAAGATAGCTGCGCTTTTTCCCTTCTTAATTTGACTTGGAGCGAGCGCTCCAACACCTTGGAGCGAGCGCTCCAATGCTGGTTCGCTGGGACTGCGCGCGTCTTTCTTGTTTTGGCCGTAACTTCCTCGTCCGAACTCCAAATTGACCTCCGTTTTCGCCTACGTGCTCCTATCGAACTCCTCTTCAATACTATGCTTCCAATTTTCCAGAATAACACTTTTACAAAATCGTGAAAAGTCAGATCTTGGGATCAATACTTCATCTCTTCCTTGGTTTCATCGCCTCTTGTCTTATCTTGGGTTTTCTCGACTCAAAAGCCCTAAAAACACTCAAAACAACCCAAAAGCGTAATCTAGCTCGAAATAACATAAACAATATAAATCATGAGCTAAACTATCAAAATACGACAAGAAAACGATAATATAACACTTAGATGATAGGGTAAAAATGCACCCTATCAAAATCCCCCAAACTTAAACATTGTTCGTCCCGAACAATAACAAAAACGAAATAAACAATAGACTCAAGCATTGTAAACTATGTAGGCCTCAAAACTTTTTTCAAAAACAAGCTCATGATCATGATCAAAACTATGCATACAACCTTAGCATCAATAACACAACCTATTCAATAAATCCAAATCATGCTATTCAATCAAAGAACACTCTCAAACATGTGAAATTATATGTGTATAAGTGAACACTCAACTCTCTCAAAGAAAAGATGTATAAAATAATGCACATCATAGGGTTCACTCAATATCAATGCAATGCAACATGTTTACCATAGGCTTGCCCCTAATCTCAACATCTCCACCTAATGTAATATTCACAAACTAAGATCAAAAAGGTCTTTATAAAGCTTGTAATGTAGGGACATTGGTTAAGGTAGGGAATGTATAGGCTAAGTGACTCAAAATGCTCTAAATCATCAACCTCTTTTCAACTCCAACCAAAGTACGGATTTTTACTCCATCTTCTACCATCCAATACACCAACTACAATACAACAACATATCAAAGATGCAACCAATACCAACTATACAAATCAAAGCTAACTATCCCCTTATGCTTATATATTTTTTTCTTTTTTTCTTTCTTTTTTTCCTAGAGCTCAACTAATAAATGTTCTTTCTAATAATGAACAAGGGCTCTATATTTTTTTTTCTTTTTTTTTTCTAAGCTTATAGGGATAGCTAACTATACTTAAACAAGCATCTAAAATTTTCTCCTTTCACACCACATCCAAATTTTCTTTTCAACTCCTTCCATACTACCAACCACAACAAAGGATACCCATAATCATCCAAACCTCCTATCATCCGGTTTTACAAAGAACGGCTAATAAAGGCTCAAAAGGGGTAAACAATGGATTATGAACAAGGTTAGTGTATAAGAATCATGTGGCTAAAGAAAGATGGCCTAAGATCATCTCCTAGTTCATAAATATACTAAGGTCTTGATGGAGAAATAAGGCAAGTTCTAGAAACAATGAAGAATGCATGATCACTCAATCAAAGAATAGACATAAATATGCACAAAAAGCTCAAATCTCACGGGTTCAAACTAACTAGTTCTCGATATCATAGCACAATTTAAATTCATCAAATAAATTGCATCGCTTCGCCAAGGTTCCATGCATAATAAAGATCATGAATTTTCTCCAAAAATCAACAAAAATTTTCTATCATCGGCCAAATTCACAATACTATCATCACATGCTTATTTGACTCAACTTAAATACCTAAGACTCAACAAAAAAATAATAACTACTAATAAAATATCCAAAAATTAAGCTACAATCCAAGAACCCATGTAAACGAGTTAACAAAGCCACACTTCCCCCTCCCCCAAACTTATTTCGAATCATGATGAAGGAATAAGTTTAAGAAGAAGGAGTGGTTAAGTTAACGAGCGTACCTTTCACCGAAGCTAGCTTACTATAGATCTTCTCTTCTAGCCAAAACCTCATCGAGAAAACCTACAACTCACAAGCTTCGCAAATTCTTGGATAAAAAGCTTAATAAAAGATAAGACTCAAACAAAAACAAAAACAAATAAAACGAAAACTGAAAATTAAAGATAGAGTTGGGTTACCTCCCAACAAGTGCTACGTTTTACGTCTTTAGCCCGACGATACCTCTTATCAAGGTGGATCAAAATGAAAGTTCTTCTCTCCCCCATCATCGAGTTTCTTCATGGCTCCATCAATTGATCTCTTGAATTCGGCTAACTTCAATGGTGGAATGGCTTCCAACTGATTTAAGAACTCGAGAATCTCCTCGCAAGCTCCATCGGTGCCGGCGGTATAGGTGGTTTCAAGACTTGAACGGCAAAAACATCCTCTCGATGATCATCGGGTCTCTTCATTGCTTCATAGATGGAAATCTTCAATTCCTCTCCATTGACTCTAAATGTCAAATCTCCATCTTGAATATCGATCAAAGCTCTCCCCGTAGCTAAAAATGGCCGTCCTAAGATCAAGGGTTGATTTTCATCCTCGGGCATATCCAACACTACAAAATCAGCCGGGAAAACAAGATTCTGAAATTGTACGAGCACATCTTCAACTATCCCCCTTGGATAAGAAACTGATCGATCCGCCATAAGTAGGGAGATAGTTGTCGGCTTCATCTTTCCAATCTTGAGCCGGTTGAAAATAGAGAGGGGCATCAAATTGATGCTAGCACCAAGATCGCATAGCACGTTTTGGAAGACTTGATCACCGATCTTGCATGATAGTGTAAACCTCCCGGGATCCTTTTGTTTCAACGGAAGCTTCTTTTGTAAGGCCGCGCTACACTCCTCCGTGAGGTTGATCGTCTCGAACTTAGCCCACTTCTTCTTCCCCGCCACCGCGTCCTTGATGAACTTCATGTGGTTTGGCATGTCTCGGAGAGCATCGAGAAGTGGTATGTTGATGTTAACCTTTTGAAGCATCGCCAAGAAACGTTGATACTTCTCATCTTGCTTTGGCTTGGTCAATCTTTGCGGGAAAGGGACCTTTGGAGTGTAAGTCGGAAATTGGGGCGGCTGCTGGGCCTCTCGACCGACCTCTCGATCGAGAGAGGTGTCGAGAGGTCCCTTCTGACCTCGATTCTTGACCTCTCGATCCACCTCTCGATCGAGAGAGGTGTCGAGAGGTGGATTCTGCATCAGCTCGTCGTGGGCCTCTCGATCCCCCTCTCGATCGATAGGGGTATCGAGAGGTGGATTCTGACCTCCAGTATTGACCTCTCGATCGACCTCTCGATCGAGAGAGGTGTCGAGAGGTCCTCGCCTCGCCACTTGGATCCTCGTTTCTTCGTGCTCCACATTCTTGAAGCTCCCAACTCCTTTATTCTCTGTTTCCAAGGATGGATTTGTGTATGTTGTGCCACTCCGAAGCTCAATAGCATGGACATGATGGTTGTTCTTCGGGTTTTGCTCGGTGTTGCTTGGGAATTGGCCGGGCTTATGGACTCCTCCTTGAGCGTTGGCTATTTGACTTATTTGTGTTGCATTTGCTTGGTCAACGCATTGATGCTACTTGCCAAGTTGTTGGTTGAGGTGCTTTGAGTAAGCTCCAATGTCCTCAACTTCGCATCTTGTTGTGTCATCCTCATCTCCGACTGTGTCATCCTCATCTCCGACTGAGCCATATATTGACGAATCAAGTCGTCGGTAGACATTTCCTTCTTTGGCTCTTGGATGACTCCGTTCTCAACATGGAAGCCGGTAGGTGGTTGCAAGGCATTGTTCGGATTGGCATAGGAGAAGTTCGGATGATTTCGGTTGTTGGGAACGTAGGGCTTCTTGTACCCTCCTTGGTAAGTCGAACCTCCTTGTCCTCCTTGCCAATTATTTCCTTGATTTTGTTGCCACTTGCCACCTTGTTGCATGAAATTGGCATCTTCTCCTTCGGGTTGGGGTGCTTGTTCATCAACTATAGCATCGAACCGAAGCACTACTTTCTTGATGTTATCCAACTCCTTTGCTGTTTTTGTGTACTTCTCCATCAAGTCTTCATAAGCATCGATTCCAATGTTGGCAACTCTCCTTCTTCCAATGCGACGGTCAACAGCCTCCTCATAGCTTGAATTCACGGTCAGCTCAATAATCTCCATGGCCACGTCATACTCGTTGTTCAAAAATCCGCCTTTCGAAGCGTAGTCGAGCTCCTTCCTACACATCTTGTTCAAACCACGATAGAAGTTCGTGATTTGATCCTCCTTGCTAATTCCATGATTTGGGCATGCTCGTAGTAGCTTCTTGAATCTCCCCCATGCCTCGTAGAAGTGCTCATCCTCGAATTGTTGAAACTGTATGATCTCATTGATAAGCTTTTGAGCCCTCGAAGGTGGGAAGAACTTGTTGAGAAACTTGGTGCACATGTCAGCCCAAGTAGTGGCCTCCGTCTTGTCCAATCCATCTAACCACTCCCGAGCATCGTCCTTGAGAGACCACACGAAGAGGCTGAGCTTGAGGTAATCCGAAGACACTCCATTGGCCTTGTATGTAGCACATATGTCCAGAAATTGCTTCAAGTGTGCGTTCGGATCCTCCGCCGGTGATCCTCCATATTGATTGTTTTGCACCATGTTGATGAGGGACGTCTTGAACTCGTAGTTGTTTGCATCGGTAGTCCCCCATCCACCTTGCTGAAATTGATCAACGACCGGCTTGTAGCGGTCGTTCAAAGTCTTCCTCACTTGATCCCCCATTGAATCGAAACTCCTTGGTGAATCGGGTGGTGAAGAGAGTGGTGTATTGATCTTACTTGCCTCCTTTCCTCGCCTCAACGCCCTTAGAGAGGGCTCTAACTCCAAGTCCAACGGAATAGGATTTATCCCTTTAGACCTTGTGGTCATGCACTACCTAAAATCAAAGAGAGGAGAAAAGGAAATCGTTAGATCAATAAACCGAAAATAGAAAATTAAAGCGCCTAAATCACCTATTAATTCTATTTCAAAATATGTATGTGAAATCTAATCAATCCCCGGCAACGGCGCCAAAATTTGATCGCACTATTTCTACCACACAAAATAGGTGTAATATAATGAAGTACGAGTATCGTATCCACAGGGACTGATAAACCGAAAACGCACACAATACCTCTACTCTAGAATTAAACTGATGTCTAGGCAAATAAGAAATTGAGATTGTGGTATTTATAACTAGGCAAATAAATAAAAGACTCAATTAAACATATAAGGAAATAAATAAACAAGGAAATAGCTAGCCAAATAAAACAAATTAGGACACAAGCAATTAAATAAATAAGGAAAGTAAACAATTGAGGAAAAGTGTTGATTCTAGGGAAGCCTACCTAATCAAATATATGCAAGCAATTAATGAGTACAAGTAACCAATTTAATCCAATCTAAATGTGATACATGCAAAAATAACCTACACCCTAATTAAAGCAATGCAAGTTGTCACCTAACAAGATCCTAATATTCTTTCGAATTGTAAGAATCAAAATCAAGTGCAAAATAGAACAAGTATCAAGGATATAATCAACTAGGTTCAACTAAGACACCAAATCAATTATATATGAACATATAATAATTCAATTATCAATTAAGACAAATCAAACTATCATATCATGCATTCATGAGATCTATTATGCAATATCCTAATCAAGACATATGAACATAACTATGCATACACAATTAGTGATCAAGTAATCATGCATGAGAATAAGCACCATGAAAACATGCATCTAGATTGGAAGGCTAATTGTACACAAGAACACTTACATAAATTCAATTAGGCATTCAATCCCTAAAATCAAGTAAGGAATTTAGCTAGACATAATTAAAAGAAAGGCAGAAAGAAGATTAAACATAAGTAAAAACATAAAGTAAAAGAGAAAGGGATAGAAAAACTCTTGAATCTTGAATAAATCTTCAATCTTCAATGGTCCTCATACATAAAATAAATTTAGATCTAAAGTATAAAAGTATGGAGAAAAGAATAAAAACTAATCTAAAGAATGTAGGACTAATGTTGGCTCTATGTTGTTGGCTTTACAATGATAGGTTTAGAGGTATTTATAGGGTAGAAGTTTACATCCAATACCTAATTGTACAAGGAAACCAAGAAAAAGTCAAAAGCGAGCGCTCCAGAGGGTTGGAGCGAGCGCTCCAAGATAGCTGCGCTTTTTCCCTTCTTAATTTGACTTGGAGCGAGCGCTCCAACACCTTGGAGCGAGCGCTCCAATGCTGGTTCGCTAGGACTGCGCGCGTCTTTCTTGTTTTGGCCGTAACTTTCTCGTCCGAACTCCAAATTGACCTCCGTTTTCGCCTACGTGCTCCTATCGAACTCCTCTTCAATACTATTCTTCCACTTTTCCAGAATAACACTTTTACAAAATCGTGAAAAGTCAGATCTTGAGATCAATACTTCATCTCTTCCTTGGTTTCATCGCCTCTTGTCTTATCTTGGGTTTTCTCGACTCAAAAGCCCTAAAAACACTCAAAACAACCCAAAAGCGTAATCTAGCTCGAAATAACATAAACAATATAAATCATGAGCTAAACTATCAAAATACGACAAGAAAACGATAATATAACACTTAGATGATAGGGTAAAAATGCACCCTATCAGGAGGTCCACCCTCATATCCAAGGCCAGCTTTCCTACCAAAAGGCAGAAGTGAGCCCTCTAGTGCCTGCCTAGCATATGATGCTTTGTTCAAGTTGGCAACTTGAGTGGACTGGGTTTCATACCTTCCCTCCAAGCTTTGATGTCTAGCGAAGAGATCCTCGAACTTACTAGTCATAGCCCTTAAATTGAATTTGACTTCGTCAAGCTCACGGGCTAGCTTTCGGTTCTCCTTCTCTCTTTGCGACAGAGCTTGTTTTACCACTTCGTGGTCGCTTGACAATTTTTGGTGCTTGTCAAACAACTCACTCCATGTAGAGGATTGTTCTTCCTCATTGACAGTGTGTGCTAATGTAATTGAAGTGATTGAAGGATAGAAGAATACCTCTCCTGTTTCTTCGTCGGTGAGCGCCATAAATCCAAGATCCTCACCATCACTGGAGTTTGGATCTGTGAATGCATCTGAGTCGCTTGGTGGATCTTCAGTTGTAGCGACCGGCACTTCACTCGCTACGAGCGCTCGCCTTGGAGTATCCCTCTTGGCCATCAATTCTTCGCGCTCTTTGGCACTCAGCTTTGGGCAATCGGATTTGTAGTGGCCCATCTTGTGGCAGTGGTAACACTCCACTTCCATCATGTCGCGCGGGATCGTCTTGGTCGTCTCTTCTCTCTTTCCTTTTCCTTCTCGAGCATCAGTGCTCCTCCCTTTGCACTGCTTGTAGAATCTTTTGTATTTGCCCACTCGAGAGTTCATTTTGTTGAAGTTCTTGGACAAGAACGCAATATGTTCTTCCAATTCTTCCCTCGTCATCTTGGCTAGCGACTGCTCGCTTGGCCCTTCGGCAGCTTTGAATGCTACTCCTTTTGACGTAGTGAGTGCTTCATCCTCTTCGTCGAGGTTCATTCGATTCAGATCGAATTCATGAGCTTTGAGTTCGGAGAACAGAATCTCCGGTGTGAGCTTTGATAGATCCTTGGTAGCTAGGTACAGCTCCTTCATAGTCTGCCATTTCCTGGTGAGAGCTCGGACAATCTTCAGGTTGACTTCCTTATCTGTGAGTTCCTTCCCAAGCGAGTTGAGAGTTGCAGTGATGTTTGTAACCCTCAGCTCGAAGGCGTCAATGGATTCTCCTGGCTTCATTATCAGACTTTCAAACTCCCGCATCTGAACGGCGAGCTTGTTCTCCTTGATTTTGTCTGTGCCTTGAGAAATGAGGGCTAGGGTTTCCCACATTTCCTTTGCCGTTGCACATTTCCTTATTCGTGGTAGATAGGCGTCCGACACGGTGCTCTGCATCGTGTGGCGTGCAATCTTGTCGAGGTTGGCAACTTTGAAGTCATTTGGAGTATACTCATCCTTATCCTTCTCCACGTATTGTTGACGAACGTGGGCTGGACGACCTTCAGCGGCTGGAACATCCACAGATATGGCTTTCTTGATCTCGATTGGTCCGTCCTCAATGACTTCCCACATCCGGTCGTGGATGGAGCATAGGAAGCTCTCGACTCGGAAACTCCAAATCTCATAGCCTTCAATTGAAAACTGTGGAAGACTAGAAGCACTGTATGTAGACATGGCAAACAGTCAGTTGTATATGCAGTGTGCGTGGGTGAGGTTTTGATGCACTTAGGAAAATAGGATCCGGTTCTGTGAGACAACGTGAAGCGAGTGGGGACTCGCTTCGGATATGCAAAGCAGAGGCTCGAAAGAACCGCTGCTCTGATACCACTTGTTGGTCCCGGTTTGTTAATGGGAAAATACGTAGAGGGGGGGGGGGGGGGTGAATACGTATTTTGAAGTTTTTCAACTTCAAATCCCTTAACTCAGAGTAACAAGTAAAGAGCTCGCTTGAAACTTATGACCTAGCTGAAGCTAGATCTACAGTCCGTAACTTGCCTACTTGACCGAAGTGAACACTTGATCAAGAGGGAGTCTTTACTCGTATATGCGGAATTTGGTGAGCTAAGATCTTTCGTAAGTAATTAAAGAATCAAGTTTGTTTGTTTAAATGCACGTGCAATGAATAATCAAATATAGTAAAGAGATAAGGGTTAGAGAGATACGACACAAAGATTTATAGTGGTTCGGAGATAAAGCTCCTACGTCCACTTGTTGCACGACGGCAACTGTTCTCTTCACTCAAGAACTTGAAGGTTGCGGGTCCTTCAAAAAACCTGGTCAAGATCGAGCTTCACTCGCTTGGATCTGACAGACGCTGGGTGATTCCGGGTTCACACCAAAAACCTAACTAGACTGGAAGCTTCACTCGCTTCAGTCGAACAGACAGGGAGATTACGGGCTCTCCTTACAGCCTAGCTTCGATCGAGCTTTACACAAACGATGTAGGTGCAAGCTTGGATCTAAACTCTATGATCGAGGCTTCTTCAATCGGTGAAAGAAGGGCCTTGGATCGAAACAACCTAACGACGACGAACACAAAAACCTAACAGACAGATTTAGGGTTTTTGGTTTTACGACGACACACTATGAAGAGTTCTTTACAGTAAATGCAAAGATGGCTAGAGTTCTTCTTCTAAGCTTGGATATGGAATGGGCTTAGACTCTAAGTGTGAAGGTTGTGAAGACGAGTTCCGATGAACTGGAAACTCGGAGAACACTGGAAAACAAAGACTCGAAGATTTGCTCGAAGGCTTGGGAGTGTTTGTTTGCAGTAGGCTCGAATGCTCAAGTAGTGTTCTACTTCTCTTCGTCTTCATCCTTCACTATTTATAGGCGGAGAGATGGCCGGGATCCGTTGCTTGGTTGATGGCCTTGTCCCTCCTCCTCTCGACAGTACTTGCGCAGGCTGGCACCTTTTTCAGACGCGCAGTTTTGGATTTTTGCCGGAATTGGCTAAGTTCCAATTTCAACAGTAACTGGAGCGACCCAGTACTGTTACGGCGCCTTGTCGGCCTGGCAGTCAACTCTTCTGCTCCTCTCCGCTTTCGACACGTGGAGATCTCGTAATAAATGCGGAGATCTCCAGTTGACTGGAGTTCAAATTTGGAGCGGGAAGTATGCTGTCGCTTTCTGGTAGGTAGTGGCCCGCTTCGTTTTGAAGTCGTAGCGTCCGCTTTAGTTGAGTCACTTCGTAGTCATTCTGTAGTGAGCCGCTTCGGGGAATAACGTTCCCTAGTGACTACTTTGGAAATTGCTGACTAGAGTTGACTAGCTTTGACTTTGCACTGTAGCGCTCGCTTCGCTTCGCTTTGGCTTTGAACTGTAGCGCTCGCTTCGCTTCGCTTTGGCTTTGAAATGCTTCGCTTCGAAAAACACACTCAAGCAAGTGGTCTTGACTTGAAATTTTGAAGCCTAAAATCTAAGCAAATTAAAGAGCCATCCTAACAGAGTAGGCTTTAGAAAAATTCTAACTTATCAACTACATCAAAATGGGTCGCTTGGGAACAGAACGCTTTGGGGTTTTGGGATCATATCAAAACACTAAGATATCCCTTATAGGTTCCCCCTTAACACATTCGTTCTTAACAATTCCCAACATTGTTCGAGGCGGAGACACGAATCGACGACGACAGCTCGAACGGTTTGAGTCGTTCCCCCACGGTGGCTCGAACGGCGGACTAAAGTGAACACAAACTTCTAGCGAATAGGTGGTGTGATTAAGGGTGGCTCGAACGGAGAATAAAGTGATCACAATCTTCCGATCCGGCGAACAGGTTGCACGAACAGGGTTCGAACCACTCAAATGACGGTGGCTCGAACGAACGACGGCGGCTCGAACGACGGTGGCTCGAACGAACGACGGCGGCTCGAACGACGGTGGCTCGATTAAGGGTGGCTCGAACGGAGAATAAAGTGATCACAATCTTCCGATCTGGCGAACAGGTTGCACGAACAGGGTTCGAACCACTCGAACGACGGCGGATCGAACGACGGCGGCTCGAACGACGGTGGCTCGAACGAACGACGGCGGCTCGAACGACGGTGGCTCGAACGAACGACGGCAGCTCGAACGAACGACGGCGGCTCGAACGGTGAAAGGTGCACAGATTTGCTGCTCTATTAATATAAATCAAAACCTAGATTTTCTATTTTAAATGGAAATTATATTTTAGTTTTAATTAGTGAGGGTTTTAATTAGTGAGGGTAAATTAGTCTTATTAGATAGTAAGGATGGCTAGTTTTTATAATTATTAAGTTGGTGGCTACTATTTGTCTTTTGTTATCTATAGTGGCTAGTTTACATAATGCCCCATATATCTTTATCACAAACAAAAAAGTATTAAATGTGATCTTCGCATAATTTATTAATTTATGAATCAAAGTAATATGTCACTACTACAAAAAAGCACATAGACAACGGTTAAAAACCGTTGTCTTTCTCGTTTTCGAACCGTTGTCCTAGGCAGTGTTGTCGTAGATACGCGCTCATAGACAACGGTATGTTGAACCGTTGTTGTTATGTATTACCACAACGGTGTTTCAACTATTGTCGTAGACTGTTGTTGTTTGTTAGAATGACAACACCATTTAACATCAGTTATAAACCTGTTGTCGTATACACCAGAATCGACCACAGTTTAAAAACCGTTGTCGTATATGTGAAATTTAACATTGTCGTTTTATTTAATTATTACACATATTTTTATATATATAATTCAGTAAAGCAATTAAATCTAAGATAAAATAAAATCAGATTACATAAATTTGAAATATTATAAATAAAAAAGTAAGATGAATACAATCATTCATTACAAGGTCTCCAAGTTTTAGTCATAGTCAATTTAAAAAAAAAAAAAAACCATAACAAAAAAGATTACTCTTGGATTGACTGATCCTTCAAAAGCCATAGGATTACTGGTCATCGTCTCCAAACCAGCACCAATGCCTAATCCATAACAAAAAGCCAGATAAGAAACAATGTGATAATTGCCTCTCATTTTCGGGGTATGTCAAAGGCAGATAGGTCTTACCAATATCATAAAATCCAGCTTTAATAGCTGCAGCAACATCAGCGACAGCTTGAAGACCCGATGAAACAAAAAAAATCAAGAGTTGGTAACAAAACCTAATCATTCCCCCATGAACTACTCCCTTTGGACCTTCTTTCATGTGGTACAGATCTTGGATTATGTCTTCTCTATGAGCTTGTGCAGAAACAAGCGCTCTGTACTTTGTTACTTCAGACCAATCCATTGACGCAACAACCTGCACATAAGGATATGTCAAGTTTATATAATGTCTTTTTCAAGAACAAAAAAGAAAAATAAGAGATTCATATACTGCAGCTATCGAGGGGCTTGAATCCTCCCCTGGTTGAGGATGAGTAACATCTGCATCAAAAATAATGGTGGGACGATCAGTCAAGTAAGGCATTCTCAAAATTAATCCTAAATCCGACTATCCACCTCAATCCCTTAACAACAACAAATCGATCATATCAAAATTAATCCTAATCGCATCCTCCAGTCCCTTATGAATCAAGCCGTCGTCGATGATAGAACTACTCAGCTTCTTAAACAACTCATACAATGCCTCCACTTCATTTACAGTAACTGCAAATTCAACCAAAATCAATTTCAAAAAAGAAGAAAGTAATTCCGAATTCAGTAAACAAGCAGAGGAAGAGAATTCAACATCGAGATTCTGCTCCAGATTCGCTCGAGTAGAACAGCGGAACCGACTAGATCTGCTCCAGATTCGCTCGTCGTAAACCGTCCGCCGCCACTCCCGGCCGACGCACGCTGCCTTGGCCAGAGTGGGGCCGTCGTCGATACGCCTCCGACTCCTTGGACATCTTCCTCGCTGTTCTGCTCGATCTTCTTCTTACTAGTCGTCGGCGGAGGATTCGCCGCTGCCTGAGGCGGCGTGCTCGGGGTCTCCGCCGGCGAAGGGAACGACGTGCGGCCCGGTGTTGCTCTGAGAAATTGAGAGAGAGGGTTCTGGTCGCCTAATAAAAACTAAAAGATAGGGAAATTGGGGGAAAAAAATTGGGGAAAAGTCTTCTAAGTTTTTTTCTTAATTAATAACTCAAAAAAAATTGATTTTTTTTTTTATAAACAACAACACAAGCATACAACAACAGTTAAAAAATATGTTGTTATAAGTTACGACAACGCGAAACGACGACACTAAACTACATTGTTGTGATTTTTACATACAACAACACCAAACAACAACGGTTCATAAAACACTGTTGTCTATGAGCGTACTCCGTCGCTCATAGACAACGCTTTTTTAAAACGACAACACTTTTCAGGGATATAACAACAGGAATTACACGGAACCGTTGTCGTAGATGTGTTGTCTATGTTCGTTTTTGTAGTAGTGTGTGATGTTTGAGTAAATTCTCTTATACATGATTTCATGTAATGAAAAATAGAGCTATACCAAATTATGAAAAATAGAGTTATATATTAATTTGATTCTTTTTATTATATTTAGATGAACTTGTGTAATGAAATAACATGGTTCTCATATGATTCAACATATTTATCATAAAAATTAATTCTGGTCCGTCTAATATCATTTTCAATATGTAATTTTACGCTTCCACTTTTCGAGTCCTAGCTCCGCCCCCAAACATGTATATCTATATTGTGCATGTGTTGACAAATGCATATTATATATCCCTTGGCCTAAAAGAATGAGTAGAGTCTTATATGTTAGTTTCTTTTTTTAAAACGATTCGTAGAAAATTTAAAAACCACTTCACGAAAATTCGAACTTGAAACCTCTTTGTCTAGGATATTAAACCTCATTCAGCAATGATATAATTCAACCTTTGTAGCCATTATTACATCACACACACACATACACACATGACAGAAGTAATTAAAGAGAGCGAATTAATTAAAAATGCATGAATATATCATCACATTTCCAATCCCAAACCACTAGAGCCAAGTAACTTGGTGAGGCCAAAGGTGATCGCCATGGCCATCCACCCTCCCACCACCACCCTCACGCAGGTTACCACAACCCTAGTCCTCCCTAGCACCGCCCCGACGCACCCGAACACGACAAGACCGACTGTGGTTGCCGCCACCACCACCCCAAGCCTCACCTCGTGATTGGTTATGAACGCAGCCGCGAGCAAAGGCAGCATGGCTCCCAACGAGAACGCGAGTGCCGAGGCCATGGCAGCCTGAATAGGGCTAGGGAGCTTCTCCTTCTCCTTCTCCTCTTCAGCCTCGCCATTTTCAGCATCTCTCTTCATCTGGGCTCTCTCTATGTCCAACTGCGTGTAGACGGAGACGAACTCACCGATCGCCATGCTACACGCGCCAGCGAAAAGACCTGCAAAGCCGGTTAGGATCATTGCCCTGGCGTCGTGTTTAAGGGCTCCTATTCCCATCATCAGCGACGCGATGGAGACTAAGCCGTCGTTGGCTCCGAGGACTGCAGCTCGGAGCCACTGAGCCCTTTGAGAGTAGTCGATTTTGTCTTCGTCCACTTTAGGAAGAGTGGGATTTTCTTTGGGTTTTGCACGATCGGGAGCTGGTTTTGGGCAGCCATGTAAGGTTTTATAGAAATTAGGGTTTGGTTTGCAAGTAGAAATGGTTAGAATTAGCTAGCCAGTTGATACACAATTAGGCTAACACAGAGTACTTATTTATAGGGAGTAAAAGACTTGAGTATTAAAATAAAATGAAAAATGAAAATGAAATGATAGGAAAATATGTGTAAAAATAAAGATAACTTTAGTGCATGCCTTATATTTAGTGGTACTTAATTATATTTCTAGAGAAATAACCTAAGAAAGTTTGGTCTAGTTACAAATGACGAACCAGATCCTCTATTGTAGTATCGTGTTGCATTGTTAATTGCGTTAATTGATGATTGTCACGTATTTAACTTTATTTTTTCAATTAGCAATCTTTTTATTAAATTGTTCAATTGTTACTAGTTTTCGAAATATTTTAACAAATGACAATTATCTATTGATACAATAGAAGATGAAATACGGACGTGCAATAAAAAAAATCCAATTCAATGGAATTTTCCACATTATTAAAAGATTGCTACCAAACAAACCATGCATGATACAAGATGTGGATTGATTAAAGAATATGAGGAGTGTGCTCTCCACACAAAAGTAAGCAAATTTAAGAATAAATTATTTGAGGGAGTGTGCTCTCCACACACACTTACATATATTTAGTGATATTAAGAGATAATGGAGAAAGTGGTTGGTTTAACAATTGGATTATTTCTTCCACTTTGATATCACCTTTATTAATTGTTCTATATAAGTTAGGTCACTCATAGATGGATTAGTTCTTTTATAATAATGAATGAAAAAATAACTGATGAGTGATGCAAAAGTGAGAATTAATGCGTAGTACTCAGTCAGAATGAAAATAGGATTGGATTTATTTGAATGATTTCGAATTCATTAGTCTTTTAATCAAATTAATTTTGTTACGTAGTTTATGAATTCAATCTACTAATAACAAGTTCCAGTATTTGAGTCATTCTAGATCTCACTCTCTAACTAGTATTTGTTTACTCACTAAGTGATGCTGATTGTCTGCAAGGAAAACAACACGGTAGCCAATGCTTCTACAGATAATAAACTTTATATTATACTCCATTAGTTGTGAGATTATGATTTTATTTTTTTTCATTTAGATAAATGAATAATTAAATGTAACATTCCAATAAGGAAACATAGACAAATACCATGGGATGAGTTGAGTATTAGTTATGGGATAAGGTATATAGGGAAGTATTCCCTCCGGCTCATGATTTCTGACACTACTTTCTTTTGGGGCCGTCGTCTCACAATTTCTGACACCTTTCTTTCTAGAAAATAATTAGCATACTAATTGTACAATTAGTTTTTCTCTTATTACAATTAACTTTTGCTAATTAGAATTATTTTTAAAAATCATTTAATCACCAAAAATACAAATACAAAAACAAAGCTAAATATTTTTTATATTAAATTAAATACATAGATTAATTCAATTAATTACAAAAAAAAAAAAATCTCCATTTATTTCAATATACAATACAGCTAAATACATATATTATTAAGTACACTATATCTCTAAACACAGTTCATTTTAAAGCCTAAACATAAGAGTTATGGGAATGTAAAAAGACACTTATAACCCAATTTATGAGCCAAAAACAATTAAAAAAATCAAGAAAATAATATAAACCATTTAACCTAAATACATAAATTATAACCGTTAGATCAAGAGAATCAACGAGTATGATTCGTTTCTAAATTGCACACACTGTTAGTTTTAACCTGTTATATTTCTTTTATATATATATATATATATATATATATATGGAGTGGTTCACATCAAAACTTATCCCATGAGATAACTACATGAGATAACTAGAAACTCATCCAAACCATTGATACATATATATTCGGGGGATGAAATTGAATATTAGTATAAAGACATTAAAATAAAACGGCTAACCAAAATCTAGTTAACTCATCCAAACCATTGATACATCCACATAAATGGGAATGAGATTCGATATTAGTATTAAGACATTCAAATAAAATGGCTAATTAAATCTAGAATTTAATGTGTATTCACCATGTAGGGGTAAGTGTGTGAATTTAATTCGCTCACTATTTAATTTCTTCATGTTTATTAAGAAACGCTCTCATACTCACTGTGGACATTTTAAAGATGCTCGCTGACACTGGCGATGCCAGTATGGAGCAAAGAGGTACAACGGTATCCCCAAAATTTTTGCAAAATTTCTACTAGTATTACATAGGTAATTTTTTATTTATAATAATTAGGAATAATAGTAATAGAATATTGGTTTTAAGAATTATTTTTGATTGATTCTGTAATAGAATAATATTAGAATACTAGTTTTTTTCTCACCAAATTAGTATTAGGTATTAATTTTTCCGGTTGCTAGCATAGAAGTATCAAGAGTGTATTTCGAACAACTTATTTCAAAAAGAAAATCTTAAAATATACAATTCATAATTAATTAAATGATTGTTTGATCACTTTCATTAATTAGAGAGATGTGTCTCTATTATTTTATTTTTTTGAAGATGATGTCAATTTTTATTTCATTATTTTTATATACCCTCTCTGTCTCATTGATATAATGATAATATTTTCTCGGCATGAGAATCAAGACGAGAGTGCTAATATTAGATAAAATAGTGTGAATGAGTTTTAATAGGTTAAAATTTTCCCGTTTTAGGTATCCTTATATCACTGAGATTGACGAAAATATAATTTATCTCCAGTGGAACAAAGCGAGTAATTATTTTTCGCACCCCCGAATTTTAAATCCTGGAGTCACCACTGCTCGCTGATGCGGCGGTGTTAGGGTTTTCTTTATTAGATAGATTATGATATATTTTAATTATTTTATTCACAAATAGTATGTCATGTCATTTATGGGTACATTAAAAATATCCACGGTGAGTAGGGGAACCTTCCTCTTTTTATACTTGGGCGGCATACATTGTTCAATTCAACTTTTTTTTTTTTTTTTATACTTTTATTGATTAATTAAAATGTTTATTCTTAATATATTTATTAGTGATTACTAATAATGTTAATGCTCATTAGTTACATGCTTATTGCTTGTATTCTTACTTTTTGTTGCGTATTAGCATTTTGCTTATACTAGTTATGTACCTGTGCGATGCACGGGGCTAACTAAATGTGTTTATTATAAAGTTTTGATCATAATATCTCTAAAAATATGAAATTTATATTCATTTGTATATTTTTGTTTAATTTCAATATAATGAATTTTTTGATGCATATTATTTACTTAATATGTACGTAAGTCATAATTCAATTGATTTAATTTTTTTTATGAACAGAACAAATATCAAACGTAATATAACAAATATATTTTTAAATATCCAAATAAAATAAAATCTCAAATATGAATTCTTATATTCATAAATTATGAAAAACTTCCTTATATACTACGTTCGTAGTACTTGTGTTGTTGCTATCTTTGTCGCATATCAATATCTTGAGTCCACTACGACTTCTTGCCCTTGAAACAGCAACATAAAGCTGGCCATGAGAAAACACTGGTTTTTTAAGAAAAAGACCAACATGTGACAGGGATTGGCCTTAACTTTTATTGATCGTCATAGCATACGAAACAATAAGTATTTCTTTCGTTCAAACTTAAATGGCATACGCTGATCAGATGAATTATAAGTCATTCTCGGAATGAACACTTTTTGGCCAGAATTATCCCCAATTAAAATCTTAGCCTCTAAGACATGATTGCCCAATCTCGTGATAGAATGGTCGATATTTGTTAGCAAAATAACTAGTGTACCAACCTTTAGATTAAGCTTGTGATTCAGCATTCCTGAACATTTCAAACCATTTAAATATTCAAGTGTGTTGAGATCTCATATAACATCGAGCACCCCATCTGATTTGCATGGTTTGTCTGAACTTAAATATTCTTTGCTCTCAATGTTATTCATGGAAATCATATACTGATTCTCCGAATCGACTACATCTAGGGTCAGTGCGAGTACCTCTCTATCTTGAAGAAAAGACAAATCATCGAGCGTGCCTACCGATGATGGATATGTTTCATTAACAATTGCTTCAATTTTGATCCCCGGAGAATTTTAACAGTATGTCATCGGGGATATCAATAATTGCATGTCTGTCATTAGCACCACCAAGAATTCCATCTCCTATTGCTGCCACCCAATCAGAGAACTTTTGTAATTCCTTTGACTCACTTTCAGAAGTCACTGTGTGGAGCCTCATGTTTTTTGTCAGTCTCGGAACTTTCACATCCTTCCAAATATAAGAAGAGTTGATACTTGCATTCACGACTTGTTGTCTGGTTCCCTTCGGTTTGACGGGCAATATTTGTCTGAAATTACCCCCAAATACAATTGTTTTACCTCCAAATGGAGATTGAGATCCTAAAACACTTTTGAACCGCATTAAATCTCTCAATGTTCTGTCCAGTGCTTCAAAACAATGTTTGTGCATAATAAGTTCCTCATCCCATATTATGAGCTTGCTTTGAATAAGCAGTTCAGCCAATGGAGTTCCTTGTTTGATGTTGCACACTGAATCTGCGTTTAGATCCACAGGAATAAAGAAACAGGAATGTGCGGTCCTTCCACCTGGCAACAATAAAGATGTTATGCCACTCGAGGTTACATCTAATACAATGTCACCTTTTGATCTAATCGTCGTAGATAATGTCTTCCAAACAAATGTTTTTCCTGTCCCACCATATCCATACACGAAGAAAACATCACCTGCGTTGGAATAAATGCTATAGATTACCTTATCGTAAACATGACGTTGTTCTTCCGTCAGATGTGTCATTAATGAAGCATGTTCTATTGCCAAATCTGATCGATTATATCGCAGCTCATCATTTATCAAAGTATTGCATGACTGGACTAAATACTCGGTATCGGGATATGACATCTCACTAAAATCACGAAGACTACGGCCAATTTTGCGGAGTAACTTTTCCAACTCTGCCAATGCATAACTTTTCAACTGCTCTTTGTTCAAATGAAGATCTGCATTTGATGAAATTTCATTCATGTACAAATTTTATATATTATTGATTTAAACCACATCAATCGAAAACGTACCTGGTTGGTGTAGACGCTTCCGCTGCATGTACAGAATATCATCCGAAAGATATTTCCAGCATTTCTCCAAACAGTCTCCGGTCTGTTCATAGATTTGGCAAACAATAAATTCGTAAACAATTGTCTCAACGAATGTCCTGAACCCCACTGGCTTGCCTCTGTTATACTATCAATATACTCTTTATCATCGTCCAATAAACCATATGCATAACATGCATCTCGAAATGAATAATATTGTACACCACGTACGCATCTTATATCTTCGTAGCATGTCGGTCCACGTACAATATTCAAAAGCAATCTGAAATAGTATATCTCACCACTTCCAAGATGTATGTAGAAAATCCTCCCTATTGAAAATCCTTGCTTTCTGGGTTTCCACTCTCGAATATCATGTTTCCATACAAACTTTGTTGGAAATTCATAATATGTCAACTCACGTGCCTCTGGACACTTTATATTAGCTTCAAACCAAGCTAGGAACATGTTATGGCCTGTGGAGGGTCGATTAACAATATCGCCAATTGTTGCATTCTTAGAGAATATTACCGGCTGCTCATTAGGTAAGTGAAAGCCTAATCGCTCAACAGGTGGTTGCCGAAATTGAATATCATAACCGAATGTCCTCCATGCTGCTTCACATGGTGAAATATATCTACAGTCGTAATACAAATCCACCTCATCCACAACTTTGCCTTGAGCTTCATCTTCACTGCCTTGACAGAATGTTGTCGTTACCCGATCGTTTCCTTTATTTACATACTTAAATAAGTACTTTATGGATGACAATTGGTTGCACCACTCAACATTGATATAAGCACCATAAGTCAACAATAGATATTGATTATGTGGAACAACATATCCATTGTCCAGGTTGACACCACTCTTCCGAATTGAGCGTCCATTATCTCTTCTTTTATAGATAGGATAATCGTCTTCATCAATGCTGGTGGTTTCAACGAACTTTATTGGGAAATACTTTGTGCATTTACCTTCATCCATGCACGGAGCATCTTTTCTAGCAGTGCCGCATGGTCCATGCATCATGAATTCACGAACACAATTATAGTACGCCTCTTCCGATGTCTGATCATGTATTTCA
Source organism: Thymus mandschuricus (assembly GCA_029379335.1). NCBI lineage: Eukaryota > Viridiplantae > Streptophyta > Magnoliopsida > Lamiales > Lamiaceae > Thymus > Thymus mandschuricus. The sequence goes on from CM057072.1 coordinate 24,189,167, forward strand.
GCTGAAATAATGCGATCAATATCTTCCCCGGTCGGAAACTTGTTCCCAGGTGACAAAAATATAAGAATATGTGCATGTGGAAGACCTCTTTTTTCGAATTCAATGGTGTAAATGGCTGCAATATGAATAATAAAAAACTACTTATAAGAATATAACAAAATAAATCATATAACATTAAATTTTAAATATATAAAATGGTTAATCGATAACTAAGAAACCTTAATTAGATTTACAGCATACACCTGCACGAACAGTACCAAATATTTTATTATGCCGAATATCTTTCATCAGTTGATCCAACTTCATTTTGAAAACATGACAAATAATGTCCGTTCTGTCTTTTGGCTTCAACCCACGAACTTCCAAATATCGAGTTATCTCGGGCCACTTAGGATTACATGTAAATGTTATAAACAAATCTGAAGGGAGGGAAGATTAATTAATTATAAAAACTTATCAATTACTCATAAATAAGGGACAATATTTGTTTTGAAATGGGGGACCATATTTTTTTGAAACGATGTTAAAAACTTATCAATTACTCATAACTTACTGAATTTAATGTTAACATTTATTAGACATAAATAAATTATTATTTTGATTCTTTTAGAATTATTTCGATATATTAAAAATTGTGCTTTACATAATATTAAAAATTGTATCGAAATTGTGATAATGTATTTATTCTTAGTTCCTACATGTACAATTCTATAATCTGTACTATATTTTATACAATTATTTTTTTCCCACTATTGTAATCGTATTACGTTTTACTCCCCCGTTTCAACATATTAAATCGTTTTAATATTTTAATATATATATATATATATATATATATATATATATATATATATATATAAATCACTATGTAACTAATTTATATTTAAAATTAATAAATCACTATCTAAAATTTAAAACCTAATTTATATTTAAAATTAATAAATCACTATCTAAAATTTAAAACCTTAAAATATTAATGAAATAAATGCACATAAATACTATTAATTAATGAACTAAAACATTCTATCTATAAACTGAAATCCACAATCAATAAACTCAAATTACTAAAAATATATCCGGGCTTACTATTCTATATAGCATTGACTAGTAATTTTCTGGTGCGATGTACAAGGTATCTAAATAAGTTAAATAAAATATATAACTATTTTTACTATATTATTAACAACAACAACTAAATTTATATCCATCAGTTTTATTTGAAATGTATTTTATTCAGAATATTCAGTATATTTATCTATAAGTTGTTTAGATAAACTGTAGAAATAGGTAAATAACATTTAAAAATGAAATACTAACAACACAATTTTAAATACAAAATAGTATATAATTTTGAATTTTTTTTTTTAATGATGAAAAACTTATTTATATACTATATTCGTCTGAAGTTGTTATTATCTCAATCACATATCAATATTTTGAGTCCAATTCGACTTTGTACCTTTGAAACAGTATAAAGTTGACCTTGAGAAAAAATCGATTTCTTAAGCAAAAGCCTAACATGTATGAGGAGTTGTCGTTGATTTTTGTTTAAGGTCATGCACACTAAACTATAAGAGGGAATTGTCTTCGTTCGAACTTAAATTGCAAACACAAATCTATGTGACATCCTTGGGATGAATATTTTTTAGCCATAATTATTTTCAGTTAAAATTTCAGCCTCCAAAATATGATTCCAAGTCTCGTAACTACCAAACGTGTGTTGTTGGGAATTGTTAAGGATTTCAAGTTAAGGGGGAACTCATATTGAGAGGATTTTAAATTATAGTGTGTATTTTGATTGGATCCCAAAAACCTCTAAGTATCCTATTCCCAAGCGACCCTAATTGATGTAGAAATAGGATAGAATTTTCTAAGCCTATACTGTTAGGATGGCTCTTTATTTTGCTTTAGTCGCTTAGATTTTAGACTGCAGGAACTTCAAGTGAAGGGCCACTCGCTTGAGTATGTTTTCCAAGCGAATCAAGTCTAGCGAGCCGAAGCGAAGCGTGCCGAGGAATAGCGAAGCGAAGCGAGTGCTACAGTAGAATCGAAGCGAGTCTGCTTAAAGCGAAGCGAAGCGAGCACTACAGTGACAACCCAAAGCGAGTCAACACAAGTCAACAATTACTAAAGCAGTTACTCGGAAATTTATTTTCCAAGTACTCACTACAGTATGACCTTGAAGCGACTCACTTGAAGCGGATGCTACAATTCTAAAGCGAAGCGAGCTCCTACCTAACAGAAAGCGACAGCACAATTCCCGCTCCAATTTGAACGTAGAGTCCAAACTCCAGTCAACTGAAGATCGCCACATTAATTGCAAGATCTTCACGTGTCGATTGAAGAGAGGAGCAGCGGAGTTGACTACCAGGCCGACAAGGGCGCCGCAACAGTACTGGGTCGCTCCAGTTACTGTTATATTTGGAACTTAGCAATTTTCGGCAAAGTGCCAAATCTGCGCGTCTGAAAAGTAGCCAGCCTGTGCAAGTACTGTCGAGAGGAGGAGGGAAAAAGCCACCTACCAAGCAACGGATCTTGGCCAACCCTCCGCCTATAAATAGTGAAGGATAAAGACCAAGAGAAGTAGAACACTGCTTGAGCTTTCAGCGCCTACTGCAAACAAATACTCCCAGCTTTCAGCATCTTTCGAGTCTTTGTTTCCAAGTGTTCTCCGAGTTTCAGTTCCATCAAAACTCGTGTTCGCAACCTTCACACTTAGAGTTCTAAGCCCATTCCATATTCAAGCTTAGAGAAGAGCTCTAGCCATCTTTGCATTCTTGTAAAGAGCTCTTCATTAGTGTGTCTATCGAGAAACCAAAAACCCTAACCCTAAAGTTTGTTAGGTTTTGTGTGTTCGTCGAGAGGTTGTTTTCGATCCAAGGCTCAACTTTCCTCGATAGTAGAAGCCTCGATCATAGAGTCTAGATCCAAGCTTACACTTTCCTTGATTGTGTAAAGCTCGATCGAAGCTTAGGTTGTAAGGAGAACCCGTAATCTCCCTGTCGTCGGACTGAAGCGAGTGATGCTTCAAGTCCAGTTTAGGTCTTGTGTGGTGAACCCGTAATCACCCAGTCGTCGTCAGATCCAAGCAAGTGAAGCTCGATCTTGACAAGGTTTTTGAAGAACCCGTAATCTTCAAAGTTCTTGAGTGAAGAGAACTAGTTGCCTAGTGCAACAAGTGGACGTAGGTGTTTTATCACCGAACCACTCTAAATCGCTGTGTCGTATCTCTAACCCTAATCTCTCTATATTGTTTACTGTTTGATTATTCATTGCACAAGCATTTAAACAAACTTAAACTGAAGCTTTCAAATACTTAGGAAAGATTAGCTCACCGAATTTCCGCATCTTGAGTAAAGTCTCACTCTTGATCAAGCTTTTGCTTAGGTCAAGAGACTAGCTTATACTATAGATCCAGCCCTCGGCTAGGTCTTAAGTTTCCAAGCGAGCCTAGTTGGAGGGTTCGTGGAAATTCTAGTTACAGTGATGTTGGTCGTTTATTTGGCATCAAAGACGTTCGGAATTTCATCTCTGATGATACTTTTTTAGTTAGGGATAGTAATGGAGACAGTTATTCTATCTATTTTGATATAGAAAATCAGATTTTTGAGATTGACAGCACTTTACTTAAAACTCTGAGTTTGAGGAAAAAGAAGTTGAAAAACTTCAAAACTCGTATACCCCCCCACCCCCCCCCCCCCCCCCCCGCGGTACGTGTTTTTCCTCTAAAAAGGGGGGACCAACAAGTGGTATCAGAGCAGCGGTTCTTTCGAGCCACTGCTTTGCATATCCGAAGCGAGTCCCCTCTCGCTTCACGTTGTCTCACTGAACCGGATCCTTTTTCCTAAGTGCATAAAACCCTCACCCACGCATACTGCATTACTGCTGATAGGTTGCTATGTCTACATACAGTGCATCGAATCTTCCGCAGTTCTCTATAGAAGGGTACGAGACATGGAGCTTTCGAGTAGAGAGCTTCCTCAGTTCCATCCACGACAGAATGTGGGAGGTCATAGAGGAAGGACCGTTCGAGATCAAGAAATCCATATCTGTGAATGTCCCAGCCACCGAAGGCCTTGCAGCCCACGTCAGGCAAGAATACGTGGAGAAGGACAAGGACGAGTACAACTCCAATGACTTCAAAATTGCCAACCTCGACAAAATCACACGCCACACAATGCAAAGCACTGTGTCGGACACCTATCTGCCAAGGATCAGAAAGTGCGCAATGGCGAAGGAAATGTGGGAAACCCTAGCCCTCATTTCTCAAGGAACGGACAAGATTAAGGAAAACAAACTAGCCGTACAAATGCGGGAGTTTGAAAGCCTTATAATGAAGTCAGGAGAGTCCATTGATGCCTTCGAACTGAGAGTCACCAACATCATTGCCACTCTCAATTCACTTGGGAAGGAACTCACAGACAAGGAGGTGAATCTCAAGATCGTTCGAGCTCTCACACGAAAGTGGCAGACCATGAAGGAGCTGTACCTGGCAACGAAGGACTTTTCAAAACTCACGCCGGAGATCCTGTTCTCCGAGCTCAAGGCTCACGAGTTTGATCTGAATCGTATGAGTCTTGACGATGAAGATGAAGCTCCTACACCTTCGAAAGGGGTCGCTTTCAAAGCCGCAGAATGGCCAAGCGACCAGACACTCGCTAAGATGTCAAGAGAAGAGCTGGAAGAACACGTTGCATTCTTATCAAAGAACTTCAACAGAATGAACTCACGCGTGGGGAAGTATAAGAGGTTTTACAAACAGTACAAGGGAAAGAGTGATACGATCCTTGATGACCGAATGGTAGACGCACGCGGAAGAAACGAAACTAACTAACGAATGGAAATCCCAATACGTCAATGGACTAAACCTTCCTAAGTACTATAGATAAACCGAAGTCTCTATAACCCAAAGAAACGGTCGCCAAGCCACACGGGGACGATGAATGACACATTTAGGTTTGATTTACTCACTGATTCGCCGGATAATGAATTCGTCTTGGAATAATCAAGAGGAATTCGAAGAACTCTCAAGAGAGAATAAACTCACAATAATATTAATCACACGCGGAAGAAACAAAACTAACTAACGAATGGAAATCCCAATACGTCAATGGACTAAACCCTCCTAAGTACTATAGATAAACCGAAGTCTCTATAACCCAAAGAAACGGTCGCCAAGCCACACGGGGACGATGAATGACACACAACGAGGTTTGATTTACTCGCTGATTCGCCGGATAATGAATTCGTCTTGGAATAATCAAGAGGAATTCGAAGAACTCTCAAGAGAGAATAAACTCACAATAATATTAATCACACGCGGAAGAAACGAAACTAACTAACGAATGGAAATCCCAATACGTCAATGGACTAAACCCTCCTAAGTACTATAGATAAACCGAAGTCTCTATATCCCAAAGAAACGGTCGCCAAGCCACACGGGGACGATGAATGACACACAACGAGGTTTGATTTACTCGCTGATTCGCCGGATAATGAATTCGTCTTGGAATAATCAAGAGGAATTCGAAGAACTCTCAAGAGAGAATAAACTCACAATAATATTAATCAATAATCTGTCCAATTTTCGTCCACAAAGACCCCCTTATATAGAGAGGCAAATAAAACCATCTAAACCTAATCTAACTAGGAAATAACTGACCTAAAGTCAAAGGCATGGCCCAACCCATTAACCAACATGATAAAAACCCAAAAACAAGTCTTTTAAGGCCCAAAAACGTGGCCTGAACCAAAACATACGAAAATTAAAACTAAAATAAAGTCTTCAATCTTCATCCCATATCATCTATAATTCTGGGCCTCCGGGCTTCGAACCACGACTTACGGGCTCCATCATTCCCCTCCTCTTGAAGAGGATTTGTCCTCAAATCCTGGCCGTCTCCTACGGCAAAAGGAAAGAAATTTTGTTTCTTGATCTCTTCACATATCTCCAACTCATTCAGTCCTTCGAACTCGATTTGATGTTCACTTCCTTTAATTGATAATACGCCATGAAATGTATCTTTGGAAGAAACATCATCGAATGCCTGCACAAATGAATAAGTAGAAGAAAATAGACAATCAAGATCATTAATGGACGAAACATTCGCCTTCTTCCACTTTGCCTCCATGGACTTCTCCTCATTCACTATCCACTCCAAAGCACTACTCTGATCAAGTAGAGACTCATGCATCAATCCATTCTCGTTTGTCTCTACTTTCTCTTCCTTGGACTTCACCATCTCCACCTCCTTTGACAGTTGCAATTGATCATCCTCATCCACTTGCGTTGGAGTAAGAGAAACAAACGACACTTCATCTTCGACATGAATGATGTTCTCTTGCTGCTCTCCATCACACTCCTCATTTTGCACACTCTGATCAATATCATCAAATAAACTAAGAAGTGGTCCAGGAGGTGCTTCGATTTCTTCTACCTCCTCATTCAGTTTTTCCACATCATCTCGAACCGGAGTGAACGTACTCTTAGCATCTGACCTTGGCTTCACAAATGGACGTGTGTACTCCTTCGGCTGCTCTTCTTTCTCCCAAAAGCTTCTCTTCGAATATGAAACAGTAGTAGCTTGGGACTGCCTCCAACTATTTTGATTCCCACGATAGAATTGGAAAGGTGCAAAATGTTTCCTCATCACCGCCTTCATCTCTTTCCAAGTCATGATTGGCTCCACTCCATTCCTTCTTCTACTCTTAGCCAATCGATCCCACCAAGTTAGAGCATAGTCCGATAACAACCTGGATGCCAAGTTCACCTTCTTGAACTCAGAATAGTTATGATGACAAAAAGCTATCTCCATATTTCTCTCCCATTGAAGATACAACTCTGGATCATATTTCCCTTGAAAGTAGGTAATGTCCACTTCTTCGTCCTCACCAAGATGACCACGTTGGTTGTATTGTCGGACTTTTTCTTTGTAATGACCTCCACTCTTCGAACAAATTAACACCGACTCAGACCTCATCTCCTCGCCCCATTGTTTCACCATCGCCTCTATCATGGATTTCGTTTGTGAATCAAGCTCTTCATCCGACATTCCTGCAAAAGGTTAGTAAAATAGGATCCTCACAACCTCACAAGCACTCGTGTATCACTCAAAGATAATTCACTCAACACTCGTGTATCACTCAATATGATGGCTTTTACCCTCTTTTAATCTCACCTCTCCTGCCTTTTTCCACTCAATTCTCTCTCAAGAGGCTCAAATTCCCTTAATCTACCACAAAAATCACTATTAACGAACCAAGAGTACTGAAAGTAGGAAGACAAGATGACTGAACTAAGAAACCCTAAATCGAAAGACACGAAAAATTTACCGAAAACTTCGACGGACGATTTGACCCTTTAAACGACCTTTTTTGGCAAAAATAACGAACCGCTTCCGACATAGTCGGAACCACCGTATAGAACTTTTCGAGAGCTTTCCGAAAAGGTATTATGGAGCAAATCAGAGTTCGTATGCAAAAGTTATGGCCGTTTTAGTGTTGGCCGACGAAAAAGACGAGAAAAAGACGAAAACTCACAGAAACGAATACACAACTGATATCCCAATGAAGAAACACGCTAGAACCAACCCAGAAAGCACAATGACACACTAGGGCTTCGAATATATCTCTCTGTTGGTCCCGGTTTGCTATAGGAAAAATACGTAGAGGGGGGGGGGGGGGGGGGGTGAATACGTATTTTGAAGTTTTTCAACTTCAATTCCTTAACTCAGAGTATAAAGTAAAGTGCTCTTTGGAAATACTAAGACCTAGCCGAGGGCTAGATCTAAGGTATTCACGAATCTCTTAACCCAAGCTTAGAGCTTGATCAAGAGTGAGACTTTACTCTTTGTGCGGAATTTGGTGAGCTAAATCTTTTTTTCTAAGTAATTGAAATTTCCAGATTAAGTTGTTTAGATGCACGTGCAATGGATAAACAAAGTAAAGAGTTTAGGGTTAGAGAGATACGACACGAAGATTTATAGTGGTTCGGAGATAACGCTCCTACGTCCACTTTGTTGCACGACGGCAACTGTTCTCTTCACTCAAGAACTTGAAGGTTACGGGTCCTTCAAAAACCTGGTCGAGATCGGGCTTCACTCGCCTGGATCTGACGAACAGTGCAGTGATTATGGGTTCACTACTAAGACCTAAACTGGACACGAAGCTTCACTCGCTTCTGTCTGAACAACAGGGAGATTCCGGGCTCTCCTTACAGCCTAGCTTCGATCGAGCTTTACACAAACGGTGTAAGTGTAAGCTTGGATCTCAACTCTATGATCGAGGCTTCTTCAATCGATGAAAGAAGAGCCTTGGATCGAAACAACCTAACGACAACACTCAAAAACCTAACAGACAACTATAGGGTTTTTGGTTGACGACACACTATGAAGAACTCTTTACAGTAGATGCAAAGATTGGCTAGAGTTCTTCTTCTAAGCTTCGGATATATGAAGTGGGCTTAGAATCTAAGTGTGAAGGCTGTGAAGACGAGTTCCGATGAACTGGAAACTCGGAGAACACTTGGAAACAAAGACTCGAAAATTTGCTCGAAGGCTTGGGAGTGTTTGTTTGCAGTAGGCTCGAATGCTCAAGTAGTGTTCTACATCTTCACGTTGTGATCCTTCACTATTTATAGGCGGAGGGTTGGCTGAGATCCGTTGCTTGGTTGGTGGCCTTGTCCCTCCTCCTCTCGACAGTACTTGCGCAGGCTGGCTACTTTTCAGATGCGCAGATTTGGACTTTTGCCGGAAATGGCTAAGTTCCAATTTCAACAGTAACTGGAGCGACCCAGTACTGTTACGGCGCCTTGTCGGCCTGGCAGTCAACTCTTCCGCTCTACTCCGCTTTCGACACGTGGAGATCTCGTAATTAATGCTAAGATCTCCTGTTGACTGGAGTTCAAAATATGGGCGGGAGTCGCGCTGTCGCTTTCTGGTAGGTAGTGGCTCGCTTCGCTTTGAAGTTGTAGCGGCCGCTCTGAAGTGAGTCGCTTCGCGGTCATATTTGTAGTGAGTCACTTGGGAATAATTTTCCCGAGAAACTTTTTAAGTGAATATTGACCCGCGTTGACTTGCTTCGACTTTTCTTTGTAGCGCGCTTCGCTTCGCTTTAGTGGGTTCACCTGATTCCACTGTAGCGCTCGCTTCGCTTCGATTCGCTTTGAACTGTAGCGCTCGCTTCGCTTCGCTTTGCTTTGAACTGTAGCGCTCGCTTCGCTCACTTTGGCAGACTCACTTTGAATCTACTGTAGCGATCGCTTCGCTTCGCTATTCTTCGGCATGCTTCCCTTCGATTTGCTTGACCCGCTTCGCTTTGGAAAACACACTCAAGCGAGTGGCCTTCACTTGAACTTTTGAAGCCTAGTCTAAGCAAAATAAAAGAGCCATCCTAACAGAGTAGGCTTAGAAAAATTCTAACCTATAAACTACATCAAAATGGGTCGCTTGGGAATAGGACGCTTGGGGTTTTGGGATCTAATCAAAACAAATAACTTTATTTATCAAATATCCCATGTAGTTCCCCCTTAACAATTTAGTCCTTAACAATTCCCAACAATTTCCCCCTTTTTGATGATGCCAAAACCCATACGACTTAGATAAAAATAAATCTAGTCTATCTAACCGTGAAGGGAACTCCAAGCGACTGCTTCCTTTGCAGTTTCGTTTGTAATTTTCTTTTAAGTTCCTTTCCCTTTTTTTTCGGTTAAATTAATGAGTTTGTAGCAAAAATGTAAAGTCATTCACAAAGCGAGTAAATGACACAGGAAAGACAGAAATAATAGTGAGATAGATGAACAAGACAGTTCACAAAAAGATATGTTCAGAAGCTTGAAACTCAAGGGTTTCCTGCAGCTTCATCCTTCTTCTCCTTCTCCTTTTCTTCTTCTTCCTCCTTCTCTTCTTCAGCAGCAGCAGTATCCACATAAGCTGATAGAACTCTTGATTCCATAGAGTCTACTGTGTGGATACTAGGATTTCTCCATGCACTCTCCAGCCTAAAGGCTTCAGTCACTTCATCATCTATGATCCCTCTATCTGGAATGTCAGTTCCTGGATGATAAGGCATGGGGAATTCTTTAATAGCAGGAATCTTGACAACCAAGGGCTTGGGCTGAGCCAGTTCAGCTGTGGTGAAGATCTTCCTCCGCATCTTCTCGTCATACGTGCAAAGGAAGTTGCTGAGAGCACTCATTCGAGAGCAACGATCCTGAAGTGGCACTACCTCCCAAAAGTAGTAAGCTTTGATAAACAGGTTCTTGTAGTCTAGCCACAGATCGCGCAGATCCCTCGGAATGAACTCCTCAATCTCCCTGGCATCTGGATGATCAATCCTTCGCTTGGCCAATTCCTCTTCTGTCCTGCTTGATAGTTGAGCCATGACCTTCTTGAATTTTGCTCCCGACTCGCTGTTCCACGACGGACGCTTCGCATTGAGTCGTTTGCGAATGTAATCTTGTTCATCCTTGCGAGGATATCGACCTGACTCAACCATCTCCTTTGTAGTCACGTCGCATGCATCAAATATGGCTTGAGCTTCACATGCTTCGGACTCATCTGGCATGAAGGGAATGAACGCGCTTCGGACCAACGAGGATTGAATAAGCAATACTTCACTGAACTGCTCCTCGATCCGTGCGTCAATCACTTGGAGACGCCTGGCATGACTCCTCTTTTTCCTCTCCTCTTCGCTCCTTCCCTCCTCTCTTTCTTTCCTCTTTCTCTCCTCCCTTCCAGTTTTTGAAGCAGCTGCTTGCTTGGCCTTTTGGCGCTTGGCCTCGGGGTCATCTTGTTTGGAATCTGGAGCAGCTCGCTTCAATGACTGCTTCGGTGGTGGGGGAGGTGGCATGTCCTTCTTGGCAGCACTTGGAGGGACGACTGCTGACGAAGTGAGTGCAGCAGTGGTCGTAGTGAGTGCGGCTGTCGAAGTTGGTGCGGCGTCTGAAGTGGGCACCTTGGGAGTAGCGGCCACTTGGGAGCTAGATGAAGCACCTGCAGCAATAGAATCTTTTGTTAGTTTAAACACCTGCTCCAACTCCCACGCCAAGGCAGCATCCTTCTCCACCTGCACCCTCTTTTCCTCCTTCGTGATCACAGTGACTGGAGGAAGTCGTGCAATAGAAGCACTCAGCACTTTTTCTTGAAGCGGCCTACTGGGCTCTTCAAGTTGTTTCAGTAACTCCTCCTCCGTGAGTTTTGTCTTGCCCATAGACCTCGCTTCATCCACATCCTCCTTCTCACCTGCACCACTTCCACCCTCCAACATCAACTCCACACCGACTCTCCTTCCTCCTGAACCTCCAGCTTCACCTTGTTCTACTTGCCCTTCCCCCTTTTTGGCATCATCACTGCCAGGGGTTAGGATTATAGATTTTCCAGAGAGGGATTGATGTAGTGAATTGACTGTGTTGAGGACAGTCTGAAGCATCTGCTGGGTTTTGTCCATGGATGGCGCCACAATTTCTGCAGTCTTGATAGATATCTCTTCAAGCAGATATTCGCATTGCCTCTCTCGCTCGACAACAGACGCCATCATGCTCTCTAAAGGCTCCACCTCTCTGAAGCGAGCCTCCAGCTCCGCTTCTATGGCTTTGGTGATCTTCTTGGTTTCTTCTTGAAGTGTGAGATCCAAGTGTTCCTTGGACGCTTCAAGTTCTGCCTTCATCACTGCAAGCCTCCTTTCCCTCCGATTGAGAGAGTTGTGAAATTCGGCATCTGCAGTGATCCTAATAGTGAGAGTTTCTTTCAGTCTCTTGACTTTCTGCAGTAGAATGGATAATTCAGCGTTTTTCAAGTCAAGAGCCTGCGCATTTCCCCTCAGGCTTTCGAGCTCTCTTTTGTCAACTGCACTCTCATCTTTGACTCCCTTCAACTCAGTTTGAAGTGAGTCAAGAGCCTTTTTGTTATTGAGGAGCTCGCTTCCCTTCATCACCAGTTCTCCCTCCCTATCCTCCAGCTTCATCTTCAGCTTCTTTACTTCTTTCTCCAGCTCCACTTTCTCCTTGCCAATAGTGATGAGCTTGGCATTAACTTCCCTCAAGCGGCTTCTTTCTGCCTCAAGCAAGCCCTTGAGTTCAGTGATGGTTTTGGTGTTGTCATCCACTAGCTTCACCTGCGCCTCCAGCGCCTTCTCTTTCTCCTCTAGAAGCCTCTCCTTCTCCTCCACCTTATCCACCAATTCCTTCTTCTTCGTGTCAAAGTCTTCTCTAAGACCAATGACCTCCCCCGCCTTCCTCTCCAATTCATCGCTCTTCTTGGTAATCTCGCTTTGGAGACTAGCAATCTCAGCATCCTTCATCTCCATCTCCTCCTTATACTCCCGGATGAGCTTCCTCTCATGGGATGAGGGCACTCGCTTTGGAACTGTGGTGAGTGGATATGATTCCTTCACCTTGGCATCCAGCTTCTCCCAGAAGCTGGTCCCTTCAAGGAAGGCATGGAAGCCATTTTCGCCGATAAAATTGAGCAGTATGGCTTCCATCTGGATCAATTCCTCCTCGGTGAAGGCTTTGAGGAGCCTGAAGATTTTGTAGTATTCTGTTCCTCGGTACGTGATGTACGTCAGAAAGTCTACTACGTTGGTGTAGAAAATGTCGCTCCATTCAACACTCGCGGAGCGAAGATTGTAGCGAAGGTTGATTGTCTCCGCGGCTTGCTCTCTGTCTCGAACATAGCGTTCGAGAGCCCGCTTGTGATCGGTGAGAACAGGGGTTTTGAATTGAGGGATGATGGGAAGTTCTCCGACAGTTTGGGCGGTATCGGCTGTAGCTGCCGATGTCGAGATGGATTGGGTAGGTGATGAGGTTTCTTGGGTTTCGGAAATCTGGATGGTTTCGGTGGGTGGTGGTTGTATCGGCTGGGATTGAAGTTGGGTGAATGTAGTGTAGGCAGCAGCTTCATCTGTGCTGAGGAATGGCACAGTGGGAATGTGGAAAGAAGATGCTGACTCTTCTTCACGGGGAGAGAGGGGGGTATCTGATTTGGTGGTTGTTGGGTTGATGAAGATTGGGGTTCTGGTGTTTGGGTGATTTGGAGTTGTGGGGATTGGGCTTTGGTTGGTGAAGGCTGGGTTTGAGTCACTTCGACGTTCTCAAGCGGCTCCTCCGCCGCCTCGCTTTCTTGAACGATTGAAGCGACTCGCTTCATCTTTTTGCCTCGCTTGGACCTGGCTCGCTTCACGGGTGAAGCGACCTGCCTCGCTTGGCCTTCTTCAGCTTGCCTTTCGGCAACTGGTCTTGCAATGGGCACTTCTACCTCCAGAAGTCCCAAATCCATCAGAACCTTCGTTTTCCTCCACGAATCGTAGAAGATAGTCTGCTTGTTGTATATGACGGTGTCGGAATCCGGATTGGGGGCTGTTAAGATTCGACGGCTGGATTTTCTCCGCCTTTTCCCGCTTCAAATTCAAACGTGTGAACACGCGCCCGTTATTTCCGTCGTTCGTGCACCTGCATTAAATGCACAGCAGAAAGTAAAATTGCACTCGAGTGCAGACAGCTCATACTCGCTTCATGCCCGCTCGCTTCGAGTTGGGCCGCTATGGCTTGACTCGTTTGAGAGGCATTCGCTTGAGTGACTGTTCTGCACTCGCTTGCGATGGCTAGCTTTGAGTGACGAAGCACTCGTTTGGCCATCTGAAGCGACTGGAATAAGAAATTGAATTTCTTTGCTTAATTTAAAATGTTTCTGACTTACATACTTCGAGGATAAACAAGAATGTTTTCCTCTTTGTATTTGTGTCAGATTCACTTTATATTTTCCACGTAGTGAGTGAAGGTTTCTAGCACGCTTCGGCTCACTTAGTGTACTTAAAATTGAAACACTTACCAGTCAATCTCACTCCGTAGGAGATTGATACCACAAATTGAAGACTTCACTTGAATTAGATACCACATGTTGAATGCTACACGTTGAGTTAGATCTTCATGGCATTCATCTTCATGGCATTCATCTTCCTCTACGAATTAGAGAGTCCTCCATCGAAGTGAATGGGGGAGAAAATGAATAAAGTACACAAGCTTACTACAACCCGAAGGGAGCATCACGTAAGTGTACTTATTCACGACGAATGGGGGATGAGTACAAGTCCTTATCTCAGAGCAGAAATGGACAGGATGACAATGAGAATGCTCTGACAAGGCAATCTCGTATTTTACGCAGAAGCATGTCACCAGCCCTGCAACCTTTTGTATAAAAAGGTAAACCTTCAAGCTTTCCTACATCCTAGAGAATGAATCTGCAATCGGCTCGCTTTGACCCAAGCTAGGGCAAATTGAAGCGATGCAGAATTCAAGATAGCAGCATTCTATGCTCGCTTTGGAAGTAGCTTGCTCCGAGAGAAGCATTAGTTCCCCCTTAACCATATACTTAACAATTCCAATAAGTTGGTAGGGAACTTCTTCCAATACTCCACCTTTCTCCACCTAACTTCATATTCTTCAAGCGAGTGGAATTTGAAGTGACTCGCTTGAGTTGGTGAAGATCCGAAGCGAGTGACGCTCAAGAGAACAAGCGAACACTCCTTCGTGCATCCTGGAACTAGCATTCTTCACCAGGGTCTAATAACCCTAATTCCATGCATAGCTGATTGAATCGAGACTCAGCTAGAGGCTTGGTGAGGATATCTGCTCGCTGGAGATCGGTATGGATTTTCTCGAGCTTGATATCCTTCTTCTCGACATGATCACGAATGAAATGGTGTCGAATTTCCACATGCTTGCACCTGGTGTGAAGCATTGGGTTCTGCGAAATACATATGGCACTGTTGTTGTCGCAGAAGATCGGAATTTCATTCGCTTCAACTTTGTAGTCCTTCAACTGCTGACGAAGCCATAGGATTTGAGAACAGCAGCTTCCTGCGGCCATATATTCAGCTTCAGTTGTTGAAGTGGCTACGCTTGTTTGCTTCTTTGAGAACCATGAGACTAGCTTGCTTCCCAAGAACTGACATGTGCCCGAGGTTGATTTCCTATCAACTCGGCACCCTCCGTAGTCAGCATCGGAATATCCAGTGAGCTCCAAATTGTCCTCTGCTGGATACCACAGACCCATGTTGACAGTGCCCTTCAAATATCGAAGAATTCTCTTGGCAGCTTCAAGATGGCTGTGCTTGGGGTTGCTTTGGAAGCGAGCGCAGACTCCTACTGCAAAAGCAATATCTGGCCTGCTTGCAGTGAGATAGAGTAGTGACCCAATTAGGGCACGATAATCTGTAGGATTTACAGATTTTCCTCCTTCATCTGGCTCCATCTTCCAGTTGGTATTCATTGGAATCTTCACAGGTTTAGCATGTTGAACACCAAACTTGGCAAGCATATCTCGAGTGTACTTGGCCTGGTTGATGAAAATTCCATTTTCCTGCTGCTTCACTTGAAGACCTAGAAAGCAGCTCATCAAGCCAATCATCGACATCTCGTACTTGGTCTTCATTAGCTCTCCAAACTTCTCGCTAAGCGACTGGTTTGGTGACCCAAATATGATGTCGTCCACGTAGATCTGGACCCATAGCATATCTTCTCCATGGTTGATGGTGAAGAGAGTCCGATCTATTTTCCCTTTGTGGAAGCCATTGTCCACTAGGAATTGAGAGAGTGTATCATACCAAGCTCTGGGAGCTTGCTTCAATCCATACAGGGCTTTCTTCAAGCGATACACTTTATCTCCCTGCTCGAAACCCGGTGGCTGCTCCACATACACTTCTTCCTTCAATTCACCGTTGAGGAACGCGCTCTTCACATCCATTTGGTACACTTTGAATTTCTTGGCCGCTGCATAGGCTAGAAATAATCGGATCGCTTCAAGACGTGCCACTGGAGCGAAGGTCTCGTCAAAGTCGATTCCTTCCTCTTGGTAGTAGCCTTTGGCAACTAGTCGCGCCTTGTTCCTCACTACGTTGTGGTCCTCGTCCGTCTTGTTCTTGAACACCCACTTGGTGCCAATAACATGCTGAAACTTGGGACGATCCACGAGGTACCATACGTCGTTCCTGGTGAACTGATTCAGCTCTTCTTGCATGGCGATCACCCAGTTAGAATCGGCTAGGGCTTCCTCCACGTTTGATGGCTCAATGTTTGAGAGAAAGCAACTGAACATGGCACTTTCTCCAAACACTTGACTTCTGGTCACTACACCCTTGGATGGATCTCCAATGATTTGGCTAGGTGAGTGATCCTTGAGCCACGCTCGCTTTGATCCGCCAGCTTCATCTTCATCCGCTTCCTTGTCGCTCGCTTCACCATCTGACGCGACTGGATTGGGTGCTCGGCCTGCACTAGCTTCAGGAATCTTGGGGGCAGCTTCGACTTCTCCTTTGGGATCCTGCTCGCTTGAGTCCTTGATCTCATCATCTTCATCAAGCACGTCCCAAGTGAGTTGATTTGAGAGTTCCTTGCTTTGACCTTTTTCATTCGCTTGGGCCTGTTCCTGTGGAAGACTTAAAGAAGATTCATCAAATACGACATGGGGTGATTCCTCCACAATTAGGGTTTTACAGTTGAATACTCTGTAGGCTTTGCTAGACGTAGAGTATCCTAGGAATACTCCTTCATCTGCTTTGCTTTCAAAGGCTTTCAACTGTGACTTCCCATTGTTGTGAATGAAGACCCTACAACCAAAAATATGGAAATAAGAAATGTTAGGAATTCTCCCTGTCCATATTTCATATGGTGTTTTGTCGTGCCGTTTGTTGAGAAGCGTCCGATTCTGTGTGTAGCACGCCGTGTTGGCAGCTTCAGCCCAATACTTCATCGGAAGCTTCGAGTCAGCAATCATGGTGCGAACGGCTTCTTTGATGATTCGATTCCTTCTTTCAGCAACTCCATTCTGCTGAGGAGTGCGTGCAGAGGAAGTTTGATGTGCTATGCCATGCTCCGTGCAGTATGCTTCAATAGTAGAGTTCAGGAATTCTGTGCCTTTGTCGGAGCGAATGGTCACGATAGCTTGATTCTTCTCTACAGCCAATCGCTTGAGTAGTTGTGGCAGTTTGGTCAGTGTCTCCTTCTTGCTGAATAGAAATACAACCCAAGTGTAGCGAGAGAAGTCGTCGACTACAACTAGAGTGTACTTCCTTCCATTTACACTAACTGGAGTAACTGGACCAAACAGATCCATGTGAAGCAGCTCGAGCACTCGCCTTGATGAGGCTTCTTCGAGACTGGCGAAGTGCTTCTTCGTCTGCTTCCCTCGTTGACATGGTGAGCATGGATGATCTTTGATGAAGACTTCATTCGGTATGCCTTGCACCAAACCTTTCCGAGCTAAGCGATTGATAGCTTTGAAATTTAGGTGGTTCAAGTGTCTGTGCCATAGCCATCCAATTTCTGTAGCACTTCTTGCAACTAGACAAGTTTCCTCTTTGCAGCTGTCCCATTGTGCTATGTAGACGTTCCTTTGCCTAATTCCAGTGAGCACAATCTGAGACGTGAGTTTGCTTATCACAATGCACTTGTTGGAGATGAACTCCACCCTGTACCCTTTATCACAAAATTGTGAAATGGACAACAGGTTGTGCTTGAGTCCTTCCACGTAGGAGACTTCTTCAATTGTGAGCTTTCCAACTTTCAGTGCGCCGTATCCCCTGGTGCTTCCTCGAGAGTTGTCACCAAAGGTTACGTGTGGACCCTTCTTCTCTACGTAGTTGTGAAGTAGAGCTTTCATGCCAGTCATGTGTCTTGAACATCCACTGTCCAAGTACCATACTAGTTGACCTTCACTTGGCATGGGATCCACGGCGCTCACCTGCAATTAGACAGATTTTGGTACCCAAATCAGTTTGGGTCCTTGCAGGTTAGTTCCCTTAGGTACCCACACTTGCTTCACTCTCTTTTGAGATGAAGTTTGTGTCTTGGGCTTCTCGACCTTCGAAAACTTGGTGTACTGCCTTGAAGCAGCTTCACACGTGCAACAGTGTGTGAAAGAGGGGTAGCGGCTCGCTTCAGACCTACCTATGCTCTTCCCATTTTGCTTATATCCTGAAGCGACTCGCTTTGGATTAGCTTTGGGTTTAGAGACTGACTTAGGATTTCTAGTCTGTCGAAGCGGCCCGCTTTGTTTCCTTGAAGCGGTCCAACTAAGGTTTCGACCCTGACTCGCTTGAGAAACCCTGGGAATCTGAAGCGACCCAG
Organism: Thymus mandschuricus; assembly: GCA_029379335.1. Taxonomy (NCBI): domain Eukaryota; kingdom Viridiplantae; phylum Streptophyta; class Magnoliopsida; order Lamiales; family Lamiaceae; genus Thymus; species Thymus mandschuricus. The sequence continues at coordinate 24,207,288 of CM057072.1, forward strand.
TGGAAGCTTCAAAATCTTCCCCCTCAATGTTAGTCCGGTTGGACCATCTCCAGTCCGGATAACGTGACACATAGACATTACTCCGCTTTTTAGGAGGTAGATCCCTTGTCTCTCGTGTCTTGGCTTGAGACTTAGAAGCTTCAACAGTTTTCCCTTTACCCTTGGATTGGTAAGACTTAGCATGTTGAGTGCTAGGGACTGTTGAACTTTGCTTGCCCTTAGGGTCTGCCCTTAAAGATATAGACATCTTCATTGGCTTCCTTTTAGGGTTCTCAGCCACTTTGCCTTTATCCTTGTTGGTGGTCGCTTTGGATGCAGTGGGCAATTCCAAAGTGACTGATGGTGTAGTGTGCGATGCACCAACAAAGACAGTCGGCTTGGGAGGTCCACCCTCATATCCAAGGCCAGCTTTCCTACCAAAAGGCAGAAGTGAGCCCTCTAGTGCCTGCCTAGCATATGATGCTTTGTTCAAGTTGGCAACTAGAGTGGATTGGGCTTCATACCTTCCCTCCAAGCTTTGGTGTCTAGCGAAGAGATCCTCGAACTTACTAGTCATAGCCCTTAAATTAAGTTTGACTTCGTCAAGCTCACGGTCTAGCTTTCGATTCTCCTTCTCACTTTGAGACAGAGCTTGTTTTACCACTTCGTGGACGCTTGACAATTTCTGGTGTTTGTCAAACAACTCACTCCATGTAGAGGATTGTTCTTCCTCATTGACAGTGTGTGTAAGTGTAATTGAAGTGATTGAAGGATAGAAGAATACCTCTCCTGTTTCCTCGTCGGTGAGCGCCATAAATCCAAGATCCTCACCATCACTGGAATTTGGATCGGTGAATGCATCTGAGTCGCTTGGTGGATCTTCAGTTGTAGCGACCGGCACTTCACTTGCTACGAGCGCTCGCCTTGGGGCATCCCTCTTGGCCTTCAATTCTTCGCGTTCTTTGGCACTTAGCTTTGGGCAATCGGATTTGTAGTGGCCCATCTTGTGGCAGTGGTAACACTCCACTTCTATCATGTCGCGCGGGATCGTCTTGGTCGTTTCTTCTCTCTTTCCTTTTGCTTCTCGAGCTTCAGTGCTCGTCCCTTTGTACTGCTTGTAGAATCTTTTGTACTTGCCCACTCGAGAGTTCATCTTGTTGAAGTTCTTGGATAAGAACGCAACGTGTTCTTCCAATTCCTCTCTCGTCATTTTGGCTAGCGACTGCTCGCTTGGCCCTTCGGCAGCTTTGAATGCTACTCCTTTTGACGTAGTGGGCGCTTCATCTTCGTCATCGATGCTCATTCGATTCAGATCAAACTCGTGAGCTTTGAGCTCGGAAAACAGCACTTCTGGCGTGAGCTTCGTTAGATCCTTGGTAGCTAGATATAGCTCCTTCATAGTCTGCCATTTCCTTGTGAGAGCACGGACTATTTTCAGGTTTACTTCCTTGTCTGTGAGTTCCTTCCCAAGCGAGTTGAGAGTTGCAGTAATGTTGGTAACTCTCAGCTCGAAGGCGTCGATGGACTCTCCTGACTTCATCACCAGATTTTCAAACTCCCGCATCTGAACGGCGAGCTTGTTTTCCTTGATTTTGTCTGTACCTTGAGAAATGAGGGCTAGGGTTTCCCACATTTCCTTTGCCGTTGCACATTTCCTTATTCGTGGTAGATAGGCGTCCGACACGGTGCTCTGCATCGTATGACGTGCAATCTTGTCGAGGTTGGCAACTTTGAAGTCATTTGGAGTATACTCATCCTTATCCTTCTCCACGTACTGTTGTCGAACGTGGGCTGGACGACCTTCAGCGGCTGGAACCTCCACAGATATTGCTTTCTTGATTTCGATTGGTCCGTCTTCAATGACTTCCCACATCCGGTCGTGGATTGAGCATAGGAAGCTCTCGACTCGGAAACTCCATATCTCATATCCTTCGATCGAGAACTGTGGAAGATTTGATGCACTGTATGTGGACATAGCAAACTATCAGCAGTAAATGCAATATGCGTGGGTGAGGTTTTGATGCACTTAGGAAAATAGGATCCGGTTCAGTGAGACAACGTGAAGCGAGTGGGGACTCGCTTCAGATATGCAAAGCAGAGGCTCGAAAGAACCGCTGCTCTGATACCACTTGTTGGTCCTGGTTTGCTATAGGAAAAATACGTAGAGGGGGGGGGGGGGGGGGGTGAATACGTATTTTGAAGTTTTTCAACTTCAATTCCTTAACTCAGAGTATAAAGTAAAGTGCTCTTTGGAAATACTAAGACCTAGCCGAGGGCTAGATCTAAGGTATTCACGAATCTCTTAACCCAAGCTTAGAGCTTGATCAAGAGTGAGACTTTACTCTTTGTGCGGAATTTGGTGAGCTAAATCTTTTTTTCTAAGTAATTGAAATTTCCAGATTAAGTTGTTTAGATGCACGTGCAATGGATAAACAAAGTAAAGAGTTTAGGGTTAGAGAGATACGACACGAAGATTAATAGTGGTTCGGAGATAACGCTCCTACGTCCACTTTGTTGCACGACGGCAACTGTTCTCTTCACTCAAGAACTTGAAGGTTACGGGTCCTTCAAAAACCTGGTCGAGATCGGGCTTCACTCGCCTGGATCTGACGAACAGTGCAGTGATTACGGGTTCACTACTAAGACCTAAACTGGACACGAAGCTTCACTCGCTTCTGTCCGAACAACAGGGAGATTCCGGGCTCTCCTTACAGCCTAGCTTCGATCGAGCTTTACACAAACGGTGTAAGTGTAAGCTTGGATCTCAACTCTATGATCGAGGCTTCTTCAATCGATGAAAGAAGAGCCTTGGATCGAAACAACCTAACGACAACACTCAAAAACCTAACAGACAAGTATAGGATTTTTGGTTGACGACACACTATGAAGAACTCTTTACAGTAGATGCAAAGATTGGCTAGAGTTCTTCTTCTAAGCTTCGGATATATGAAGTGGGCTTAGAATCTAAGTGTGAAGGCTGTGAAGACGAGTTCCGATGAACTGGAAACTCGGAGAACACTTGGAAACAAAGACTCGAAAATTTGCTCGAAGGCTTGGGAGTGTTTGTTTGCAGTAGGCTCGAATGCTCAAGTAGTGTTCTACATCTTCACGTTGTGATCCTTCACTATTTATAGGCGGAGGGTTGGCTGAGATCCGTTGCTTGGTTGGTGGCCTTGTCCCTCCTCCTCTCGACAGTACTTGCGCAGGCTGGCTACTTTTCAGATGCGCAGATTTGGACTTTTGCCGGAAATGGCTAAGTTCCAATTTCAACAGTAACTGGAGCGACCCAGTACTGTTACGGCGCCTTGTCGGCCTGGCAGTCAACTCTTCCGCTCCACTCCGCTTTCGACACGTGGCCTGTTGACTGGAGTTCAAAATATGGGCGGGAGTCGCGCTGTCGCTTTCTGGTAGGTAGTGGCTCGCTTCGCTTTGAAGTTGTAGCGGCCGCTCTGAAGTGAGTCGCTTCGCGGTCATATTTGTAGTGAGTCACTTGGGAATAATTTTCCCGAGAAACTTTTTAAGTGAATATTGACCCGCGTTGACTTGCTTCGACTTTTCTTTGTAGCGCACGCTTCGCTTCGCTTTAGTGGGTTCACCTGATTCCACTGTAGCGCTCGCTTCGCTTCGATTCGCATTGAACTGTAGCGCTCGCTTCGCTTTGCTTTGCTTTGAACTGTAGCGCTCGTTTCGCTTCGCTTTGGCAGACTCACTTTGAATCTACTGTAGCGATCGCTTCGCTTCGCTATTCTTCGGCATGCTTCACTTCGATTTGCTTGACCCGCTTCGCTTTGGAAAACACACTCAAGCGAGTGGCCTTCACTTGAACTTTTGAAGCCTAGTCTAAGCAAAATAAAAGAGCCATCCTAACAGAGTAGGCTTAGAAAAATTCTAACCTATAAACTACATCAAAATGGGTCGCTTGGGAATAGGACGCTTGGGGTTTTGGGATCTAATCAAAACAAATGACTTTATTTATCAAATATCCCATGTAGTTCCCCCTTAACAATTTAGTCCTTAACAATTCCCAACAATGAAGAAACACGCTAGAACCAACCCAGAAAGCACAATGACACACTAGGGCTTCGAATATATCTCTCTTTTTTTTTTTTTTTTTTTTTTTTTTATCGAAACTTTTGCCCCTAATATGTCACGACAACGTGTAGAAGAGACACTCTAAAACGTGTTATAGTTATGGGATATATATATTCTGATTAAGTTTCCTATTCTTATAAGGAAAGAAATCTTCTACTCCTTAATGACCAAGAAAACAACTTTGGCTGATTATCAAAACGAATCTGAATACTTGACACGAAAGAAAAAGCTACAAAGAAACGGATTTTGACGACTCTATGAACACAGAACACAGATACGAATTTTTTTTTTTTTTGACACCGAACGACTCGAACGAAGAAACAGAACAAGACACGAAAAAAAACGACACGAAAAACACGAACAGAAAGCAACACAAGATACGAAATTCAAGACGAAAAGGATGATAGAACCTGGATGACGTAAGCCTGGCTCTGGTGCCAAATGATACGATCCTTGATGACCGAATGGTAGACGCACGCGGAAGAAACGAAACTAACTAACGAATGGAAATCCCAATACGTCAATGGACTAAACCCTCCTAAGTACTATAGATAAACCGAAGTCTCTATAACCCAAAGAAACGGTCGCCAAGCCACACGGGGACGATGAATGACACACAACGAGGTTTGATTTACTCGCTGATTCGCCGGATAATGAATTTGTCTTGGAATAATCAAGAGGAATTCGAAGAACTCTCAAGAGAGATTAAACTCACAATAATATTAATCAATAATCTGTCCAATTTTCGTCCACAAAGACCCCCTTATATAGAGAGGCAAATAAAACCATCTAAACCTAATCTAACTAGGAAATAACTGACCTAAAGTCAAAGGCATGGCCCAACCCATTAACCAACATGATAAAAACCCAAAAATAAGTCTTTTAAGGCCCAAAAACGTGGCCTGAACCAAAACATACGAAAATTAAAACTAAAATAAAGTCTTCAATCTTCATCCCATATCATCTATAATTCTGGGCCTCCGGGCTTCGAACCATGACTTACGGGCTCCATCAAAGAGCACTGAAGCTCGTGATGGAAAAGGAAAGAGAGAAGAGACGTCCAAGACGATCCCCAGAGACATGATGGATGTGGAGTGCTATCACTGCCACAAGATGGGCTACTACAAATCTGACTGCCCAAAGCTGAGTGCCAAGGAGCGAGAAGAACTGAAGGCAAAAAGAGACGCTCCCCGGCGAGCGCTTGTAGCGAGTGAACAGCCAGTCGCTTCAACTGAAGAAATCTCAAGCGACTCAGATGCATTCACAGATCCCAACTCCAGTGAGGGAGAGGATCTTGGACTCATGGCGCTCACCGACGAAGATACTGGGGAGGTATTTTTCTATTCTTCATCTAGTTCAAATACACTGGCACACACTCACCAAGAGGAAGTTCATTCCTCGACATGGAGTGAGTTGCTTAACAAGCACTCTAAATTGTTAAGTGACCACGAAATGTTAAAACAAGCTATGTCTAATAGCAAGAAGGAGAACCGGAAGCTAGCCACTGAGCTTGACGAAGTCAAACTTAACTTAAGGTCTATGACTAGTAAGTTCGAGGATCTCTTTGCTAGGCATCAAAGCTTGGAGGGAAGGTATGAAACCCAATCCAATCTAGTGGCCAACTTAAACAAAGCCTCATACACTAGGCAGGCACTAGAGAGCTCGCTTCTACCGTTTGGTAGAAAGGGAGGACTTGGATATGAGGGTGGACCTTCCAAGCCCACAGTCTTTGTTGGTGCTTCTAACACAACACCACCAGTTTCTTTGGACGTGCCCATTGCCTCCAAAGCAACCACCAACAAGGACAAAGGCAAAATGGTTGAGAACCCTAAAAGGAAGCCAATGAAGATGTCTATATCTTCAAGGGTAGAATCTAAGGGTAAGCAAAGATCAACAGTCCCTAGCACTCACAATGCAAAAGTTTACCAATCAAAAGGTAAAGGGAAAACTGTTGTTGCTTCTAAGTCTCAGACCAAGACACCAGAGACAAAGGATCTTCCTTTTAAAAAGAGAAGTAATGTCTATGTGTCACGTGAGCCGGATTGGAGATGGTCCAACCGTACTCATGTTGAGGGGGAAGAGTTTGAAGCACCCAAGAGGTCGTTTCAAAACCCAAAGGTTCCTCAAGCGAGTCAGGGTCAAAACCCTAGGTTGATCGCTTCAAGGAAACCAAGCGAGCCGCTTCGAGAAACAGTAAACCCTAAATCAGTCTCTAAGCCAGAAGCTAATCCGAAGCGAGTCGCTTCAGGATACAAGCAAAAAGGCAAGAGCATAGGTGTGTCTCAAGCGAGTCGCTACCCCTCATGCAAACACTGTTGCACATGTGAAGCTGCATCTAAGCAGAAGTCACAATTTAGAAAGGTCGAGAAGCCCAAAGCACAAGCTAACTCTCAAAAGAGAGTGAAGCAAGTATGGGTACCAAAAGGGACTAACCTGCAAGGACCCAAACTGATTTGGGTACCAAAACTTGTCTAATTGCAGGTGGGCGCCATGGACCCCATGCCAAGTGAAGGTCAATCTATTTGGTACTTGGACAGTGGATGTTCGAGGCATATGACTGACATGAAAGCTCTACTTCAAGATTACATTGAGAAGAAGGGTCCACACGTAACCTTTGGCGACAACTCTAAAGGAAGCACCAAGGGTTATGGCGTACTAAAGATAGGAAAGCTCAAGATCGAAGAAGTTTCCTACGTGGTAGGACTGAAGCACAACTTGTTATCCATTTCACAGTTTTGTGATAAAGGATACAAGGTGGAGTTCATCTCCAACAAGTGCATTGTGAAGAGCAAGCTCACATCCCAGATTGCACTCACTAGAGTTAGACAAAGGAATGTCTACATTGCGCAATGGGATAGCTGCAAAGAGGAGACGTGCTTTGTCGCTAGGAGTGCTACTGAAATTGGATGGCTATGGCATCGTCGCTTGAACCATCTTAACTTCAAGACGATCAATCGCTTAGCTCGGAAAGGCTTGGTGCAAGGCATACCTGATGAGGTCTTTGTGAAAGATCATCCATGCTCACCATGCCAACGAGGGAAGCAAACGAAGAAGCACTTCGCCAGTCTTGAAGAAGCATCTTTCAAGCGAGTGCTGGGCTACTGCACATGGACTTGTTTGGACCAGTCACTCCAGTTAGTGTCAATGGAAGGAAGTACACTCTTGTTGTAGTCGACGACTTCTCTCGTTACACTTGGGTTGTATTTCTCTTTAGCAAAAAGTAGACACTGTCCAAGCTATCTCAATTGCTCAAGCGACTTGCAGTGGAGAAGAATCAAGCGATTGCCACCATCCGCTCCGACAAAGGCACAAAATTTCTAAACTCAACCATTAAAGCATATTGCACGGAGCATGGCATAGCACATCAAACTTCCTCAGGACGTACACCTCAGCAGAATGGAGTTGCTGAAAGAAGAAATCGGATCATCAAAGAAGCCGTTCGCACCATGATTGCTGATTCGAAGCTTCCGATGAAATATTGGGCTGAAGCTGCCAATACAGCATGCTACACTCAAAATCAGACACTTCTCAACAAACGGTTCGACAAAACGCCATATGAAATATGGACAGGGAGAATTCCTAACATCTCTTATTTCCATATCTTTGGTTGTAGGGTCTTCATCCATAATAATGGGAAGTCACAATTGAAAGCCTTTGAAAGAAAAGCTGATGAAGGAATATTTTTAGGGTATTCTACATCAAGCAAAGCTTACAGGGTGTTCAATTGTAAAACCCTATTTGTTGAGGAATCACCCCTTGTCGTATTTGATGAGTCTTTTTTAAGTCTTCCACAGGAACAGAACCAAGCAAATGAGGAAAAGTCAAGCGAGGAACCCGTTAATCAACTGACTTGGGACATGCTTGAAGATGATGAAGAAATCAAGGATTCAAGTGAGCAGATTGCCCAAGAGAAGGTTGAAGCTGCCCCCAAGGCTCATGAAGCGAGTGCAGGTCAAGCACCCAATCCAGTCGCTTCAGATGGAGAAGCAAGCGACCCGAATGAAGAAGAAGAAGAAGCTGGTGGATCCAAGCGTGCATGGCTCAAGAATCATTCACCAAGCCAACTCATTGGAGATCTATCTAAAGGCGTGGTGACCAGAAGCTATGTGTTTGGAGAAAGTTCTATGTTCAGTTGCTTTCTCTCAAATATTGAGCCAGCATGCGTGGAGGAAGCCCTAGCAGATTCTAATTGGGTGATTGCCATGCAAGAAGAGCTCAACCAGTTCACCAGGAACGACGTATGGTACCTCGTTGATCGTCCCAAATTTCAGCATGTGATTGGCACCAAGTGGGTGTTCAAGAACAAGACGGATGAGGATCACAACGTCGTGAGAAACAATGCTCGACTTGTCGCCAAAGGCTCGACTGCCAAGAGGAAGGGATCGATTTTGATGAAACCTTCGCTCCAGTGTCCAGACTTGAAGTGATCAGACTATTTCTTGCCTATGCAGCGGCTAAGAAATTTAAAGTCTATCTAATGGATGTCAAGAGCGCGTTTCTCAACGGAGAGCTCAAGGAAGAAATGTATGTGGAGCAGCCTCCGGGTTTCGAGCAAGGAGATAAGGTGTATCGATTGAAGAAGGCCCTATATGGTTTGAAGCAGGCGCCTAGAGCATGGTATGATACCCTATCTCAGTTCCTAGTAGATAATGGATTCCACAAAGGGAAGATAGATCGGACTCTCTTCACCATCAATCATGGAGAAGATATGCTATGGGTCCAGATCTATGTAGATGACATCATATTTGGATCTCCAAATCAGTCGCTTAGCGAGAAGTTTGGAGAGCTGATGAAGACCAAATATGAGATTTCAATGATCGGCTTGATGAGTTGCTTCCTAGGTCTCCAAGTGAAGCAGCAAGATGATGGAATCTTCATCAATCAAGCTAAGTATACAAGAGACATGCTTGCCAAGTTCGGTGTTCAGCATGCTAAAGCTGTGAAGATCCCAATGAACACCAACTGGAAGATAAAGCCAGACCTAGATGGGAAGTCTGTGGATGCTACAGACTACCGAGCCTTAATCGGATCCGGATATAGCATTTGCAGTTGGAGTATGTGCTCGCTTCCGAAGCAATCCCAAGCACAACCATCTTGAAGCTGCCAAGCGAATTCTTCGCTATCTCAAAGGCACCGTCAACATGGGGATGTGGTATCCAGCGGAAGATAATCTGGAGCTCACTGGATATTCTGATGCTGACTATGGAGGATGCCGTGTTGATAGGAAATCAACGTCGGGCACTTGTCAGTTCTTGGGAAGCAAGCTGGTCTCATGGTTTTCTAAGAAGCAAACCAGTGTAGCTACTTCAACGACTGAAGCCGAATATATGGCCGTTGGAAGCTACTGTTCTCAAATTCTATGGCTTCGTCAGCAGTTGAAGGATTACAGAGTTGAAGCGAATGAGATTCCAATCTTTTGCGACAACAACAGTGCTATATGTATCTCGCAGAATCCAGTGCTTCATACCAGATGCAAGCACGTGGAAATCCGACATCACTTCATTCGTGATCATGTCGAGAAGAAGGATATCAAGCTTGAGAAAATCCATACAGATCTCCAGCGAGCTGATATTCTCACCAAGCCTCTAGCTGAGTCTCGTTTCAATCAGCTATGCATGGAATTAGGGTTGCTAGACCCTTGTGAAGAGTGCTAGATTCAGGATGCACAAGGGAGTGGACGCTTGTCCTCAAGCGACCCTCGCCTTGGATCTTCACCAACTCAAGCGAGTCGCTTCAAAATTCACTCGCTTGAAGAAGGAGAAATAAGGTGGAGAAAGGTGGAGTGTTGGAAGACGTTCCCTACCCGCTTACAGGAATTGTTAAGCCATTGGTTAAGGGGGAACTATTGTTTGCTCTCGGAGTAAGCTACTTCCAAAGCGAGCAAGGAAAGCTGCTACCTAGCCTAGGATTCATAGCGAGTGGGTATAAACACTCGCAAGTGCCGTTTTTAGTAACGGTTGTGGGGTCTTGTATCGGGCCTTCCCACGTAAAAATGGTGAAAGCTTAGGCAGGGCTGGCACCTAGACCATGCGTTCTCTTCCCATATTTCCGCCGAAGAGGAGCATGTCTTCTCATCTCCTTCATCGTGGATAAACGTTCATTCCTTACTCACTCTTCATTGAGTTGAGCTGCCGAATGTCTATCCATTCTTCTCCCACTTTGAATTTTGCATCCCTTCAATTTTCCCTATTCTGGGTCAAGCGAGCCGATTGCATATTCATTTTGTAGTCTCTAGAGGAGAGCTTAAAGAGTTACCTTTTACTTCAAAAGGTTGCAGGGCTGGTGACATGCTTCTGCGTAAAAACGAGATTGTCTTGTCAGAGCATTCTCATTGTCATCCTGCTCTGAGATAAGGACTTGTACTCATCTCCCATTCATCGTGAATAAGTACACTTACGTGAAGCTCCCTTCGGGTTGTAGTAAGCTTGTGTACACTATTCATTCTCCTCCCCATTCCTTCGATGGAGGAGTCTCTAGTTCGTAGAGGAAGATGGAAGAGATGAATGCCACAAAGACCAAGCTTGAAGAAAGATTCAACAAGTGGTGTCAGATTCTACAAAGTGGTATCAATCTCCTACAATGTGAGATTGACTGGTAAGTGTATCAATTCAAGTACACTAAGTAATGTGAAGCGTGCTAGAAACCTTCACTTACTATGTGGAAAATATGAAATGAATCTGACACAAATACAAAGAGGAAAACACTCCTGTTTATCCTTGAAGTATGTAAGTCAGAAACATTTTAAATTATGTCAAGAAATTTCAATTTCCTATTCCAGTCGATTCAGATGGCCAAGCGAGTGCAACGTCACTCAAGCGAGCCATCGCAAGCGAGTGCGGAACAGTCACGCCAAACGTGTATAGTACTTCGCAAGCGAGTAAAAGCCAAGCGGCTACACTCGAAGCGAGCGGGTACGAAGCGAGTGTGAGCTTTACGCACTCGAGTGCAAATTTTACCTTTTACTTTGCATTAAATGCAGATGCATGTACAAGGCCGAAATTGTGGGCGCGTGCAATTCACTTCAAATTGAAGCGGGAAAACCGCACAAGATCCAGCCGTCGAATCTCAACAGTTTTTGAATCCCAGCCGCTGGATCGACGCCGTATGAAGAGACGAATCGCAGAAGGCCACGTGGAGTGCCAAGTCCACCTGGCGGCTCACTTTTACTATTGTGAAGCCGGACACGTCAATCAAATCGCCGTTGGCCGCCGTATACAAATAGGATTCTCGGGGAATTTACCGTCTTGCCCTTGCCACGTCAGCCAAACTCTAGATCTATATAAGGACGTCGATACAGAGTGCAGAAACTTTCTTCACCTTCAAAAATTGCCATTCTCGTGCAAAACCTGCAATCTCTCTGCAAACTCACGAGTCTCAAACCCCCCCATTTTAAATCTTCACTCCAATATCATTAAATATTCAACCATGGGAAAGAAACAGAAATCACAGACGATGGAGGAGTTTCTATCCAAAGTCACCGATCACATAAACATTGAGCCCCATCTTGACGCAAAGGTTGTAGAAGCCGATGGCTTCTTCCTCAAGGCTATGACCACGGCCGGCTTGTGGGAGTTCGTCACGGCGGTACCGCAGAAAATTCTGGCAAAAGCTGTAGCAGAAATTTTACTGAACTTGAAGGAGGGACGAAACTCTTCAACGTTCACAGGCCCGGAGGATGGAAGGCCGGTGGAAGTGGATCTGAGTGCTATCGCCGGAGTTTTTAACCTACCGGAAGAAGGACCGAACTCTCTACTGGATCTGGAGCTGTCCGTCGACGTAGAGTTCGCAAGATTCGCCGTCGACAAAGAAGCAGTGTTCGTTGTAAAGAACGGCTGTATAAGAGCAGATCTGGAACCTCCGTTCAACCTCATTTGCGAACTCTTCACCAAATCCATTGCTTGCTACGTCGGAAACTTAGGCCAACTTTCCGATATAAAACTGTTCGCCACCACTGTCATCGTGGACAGTTTGACCGGCACGAAGTTCAACTGGCATGACTAGTTTTTCAACCAAATTCACGAGGCTGCCAAGGACTTCAAGTTCGTAGAAGGAAGCACCGATCAAATTCTTCGAAAGGGAAAACTCAAGTTTTTCTCCAGAATTTCATATGCTCTGGAGATATTGTTCAAGAACAAAAGATGGACAGACACGGCCGACTACAAAAAGAACACAATATTCTTCGACTTGTGGAAGACTAATAAAACTACAGTGAATCTGGGGATCCTTGACGTTGAAGTACGCCCAGCAGCACCTATCGCCGAAAGGCGAAGCGAGGCGAAAGAGGCCAAGCGAACCGCTTTCACCTGCGAAGCGAGTAGGTGCGAAGCGACCAAAGAAAGTGAAGCGAGTAGCTTCGTTGTTTGAAGCGAGTGAGGCTGAGAAGCAGCCGCTCGAGAAAGAAGTTGAAGAAGATCAACCCATCCCATCACCAGCCAAAGATCAAACTCCCCCAGTCCAAACACAAATCCAACCATCCCAAGAACCCCAAACTTCAACAACCGCCCAACCTCAAACCACTAAAACTCAAACCCAGCAGCCACAAGAACCCCAGGCCTCTACTACACAAAAACAAACCTCACCCCATTCTCCACATGAAGAAGTATCCACTTCTTCCATCCAAATCCCTAAAATACCTTTCCTCAGCACCGACCTCGATGCCGCATTTACCATGTTCACTCTATCCCAACCACAGCAACAGGCACCACCTCAAGCCACCCAAGCCACCCAAGCCGAAACCATATAAGCCTCAACACCCAATTCACCATCAGAATCGGCCACTTCAGCTGACACCGCCCAAACAGCTGATACCGATCTCACCATCATCCCACCACCAACTCAACCCCCGCCCCCATCCGCAGAAGAGAAAGCTCTGCCCGGTACCTGAGGGACGGAGAGCTAGCTGCAGAAACCATCCAAAACCGCTATCCCTCCATGGAGATGTCTGAGGACTTCTTCACCAAAGCCGTCGACTTCCTCACGTACATCGCGTACCGAGGAACAGAGTATTACAAGATCTTTAATCTCCGTAAGGCCTTTTCAGAGGAGGTACTTGAAGCAAGGGAGGCGGAGCTGCTCAACTTCATTGGCATGGATGGATTCCATGTCTTCGTCAATGAGACCAGCTACTGGGAGAAGCTGGATGCGAAAGTGAAACGAGCATATCCCGACGCTTCAATCCCAGAGCGAGTGCGGTCTGTGCATGAGCAGAAGCTGGTGAAGGAACACGAAGCGGAGTTGGAGGTAAAGGAGCAGGAGATAGCCAGTCTTCAAAGCGTGATCACGCGGAAGACTGAGGAGTTGGAGAAGAGAGTTGAGGAGGTCAAGAATCTGCGTGCAGATTTTGACAAGTCAAAGATCGAGTTGGAGGCAAAACTCGAGGAGAAGGCGAAGTTGGTGGATGAGAAGGAGAAGTTGTTGGAGGAGAAGGTGAAGCTTGTAGAGGACAAGGAGAAGAATATTGATGAACTCAAGCAGACGCTTCAAGCTGAGAGGAGCCGCTTGAAAGGTGTCAATTCAAAGCTAGTAACTGTGGAGGAAGAGAAGAAGAAAGTATAAAGGAACCTTGAGAGGAAGAAGAAGTTCATAGAGGACAAAGATGAGGAACTGATCAAGCTCGGGAGCGAGTTGACCAGGACCAAGAAGTCTCTCGACACGCTTGAAAAGGAAATGAAAATCCTGAAACTCGAGCGTGAAGAGGAGAAGGGCGAACTGGAGAGCAGACGAAGGAGTGCTCAAGCCGTTGACTTGAAGCAAGCAGAATTGAGCATCAAGATTGATCAAGCACAGAAATTGTTGGTCCCGGAAAAGAGTAATTGGTGTATGGGGGGGGGGGGGGGGGGGAGGGGGGGAATACACCAATGCCAACCGTTTTTGACGTTTTATAAAATCAGGTCGATCAGAAGGTCGATCCTTATCAGAGGCAGATTGATCTATCAAGCTCGTTTGATAACAAGCTTGATTTATCAAACTATTTATGCGGAAGTTGGTGGAGGTTGATTACTCTTTGAAAAATCTTCCTTAAGCCAATGCAGGTTGTTTCATGAAATGCAGGTTGATGCTCGTCAGTTTGATAAGATATTGAAAGAGCGATAAGTAAAGAGAGAGAGAGAGAGAGAGACACCGCGATTTAGCATGGTTCGGAGAAACCCTCCTACGTCCACGTCAGGTCGACTCGACCTGAGAATCCCTTTACCTTTGGATTCAACCTCTCTCTTATTTATACTGACTGAGTATCAGTTCTAAATACACTCTAACTTGAATATATCTAGACACGAGTTTTGGGTCGTGACCCTTACAACCTTTCGTACAGAAACGTACAAACAACCTTTCACTAATTACAGAGCTTGACTAACTCTATAATGGCGAAGAACACAAACCAATCTTTCTAACTTCGAACGGGTTGGAGAAGAAGATGTTTGAATCAACGACAAGCAGCAGTGAACGCTTCGTCGTTGTTGGCTTTTTATCGGAGTAGAAAATCTCTCTTCGTCAAGTGTTTGGGAAACTAATGGGATTTCGAACACTTGAATGGATATGAACTTGAGAGAGATTTTGGCAGAGATTTTGCGTTGATAGCTTGAGTTTCCCATGCTTGAATCCGATAATGGCTGAAGTATATATAGGCAGTTTTGAAAAACTAGCCGTTGGAGTCAGGATGACGTGGCACTAGCCGTTGGATGCTAACTCACTTCTAGCCGTTGGGAAAGTTCGTCCTTGCTGGCACACCACGTGGCAAGGATCAGGTCGTGTTGCTCCATGAAGGCGGAGCATCGACCTTGATATGATAATCCAGCTCTTGAAATCTTCTAAGTCAAAGCAGGCTGGAAGCTTGATAAGGAAGGTCGATAAACAGGAAGATATGCCAGCTCGATCCGAATGAGGTAGGTCGATAAACGACCTTTCTCTTACAGAGTGGATCAAACTTGCATTTAGAACTATAGAGAGCATCGACCTGCACTAACAAGTAGCAGGTCGATCTATCGGCCTTGACCCTAAACAAGTAAAAATGCCTAAGTGTGGTTTCGATAAACATCATCAAAATCAAACTGCAAGGGGTTCCCAACAGAAATTGGCGGGAGACTTTGCCGTCAAGATTGCTGCTGCTGCTCAAGTCAACGTGGCATTGAACAGAAAGGAGAGAAGCCTCACCACTGCAAGGGCAGAACTTGAAGCTGCCCAAAACCACTTTGGACTAATCCTGCAGGAAGAGCGCAGGAAAATTCACGCCGAAACTGAAGCGAAGCTGGATGCTCGCTTCAAGGCAGTGGAGCCACTGGAGAACTAAATGGTGTCCGTGAAAGAAAGGGAGAAGCAGTGCCAATATCTACTTGAAGAAATTTCAACGAAAACTGCAGAAATTGTGCTATCACAAGAGCACATTTTCGCGGAGCGAGCTGAGCGGATGCTCCATGTAGTTTATAACAAGTTCGATGACATTTACCAATCCATCAGCGGAAAGGTAGTTACCACCACCCCCTGCAGTCTTGATGATGCCAAAAAGGGGGAAGATTCTATGAAAAGGAAGGAAGAAAGGGAAAGTGTAGTTCAAGGGGGAAGTGTTGAAGAAGAAAGAGTGGAGTTGATCGAAGGGGGAAGGGTAGTTGGAGAATAGGAGGAAATGGATGAAGCTCGGGCTGAACGAGCAAGGAAGATAGGGAAGGACAAGGTCCTTGAAGAGCCTCGCAAGCCGCTAGCCAGAAAGTTGCTAGCTTCGTCAATGGCTGCTCATCCCGTTGTTTCTACTGCTCAAACCAAGAAGCAAACTGAGGAACAGATTGCAGCAGACGAAGCTCTTGCCGTGGCTCTGCAGCAAAAGTTTGATCTGAGGAAGATATCCCAAGCAGGCGCTTCAGGTTCATCAATTCAAGCGCCCGCTACAACTGCTGCCCTCGCTTCAACTACTGCTGGCGCCGCTTCAGCCAGTCAAGCGATTGTGCCTACAGAAAAGAAGCAGCAGATGCCACCACCTCCAGCACCAAAAGCTCCATTGAAGCGGACTGAGTCTGAATCGAGAGAAGAAGATCCCGCGGCCAAGCGCCAAAAGATCAAACAGTAAGTCGCTTCGAGATCTGGTCGCTTGGAGAGAAGGAGGAAGAGAGGAGAAGAGAGGAAGGATGAAGCTGAGAAGGAGAAGAAAGTCAAGATCGCCAGACTCAAGAAGGTGGATCAATGGATTGAGACCCAATGGAATGAAGTGAGGCTCATTCAATCCGCCATTGCACGAAGCGCCTACATCCCCTTCACGCCTGAAGAGTCTGAAGCGTGCCAAACCCAAGCATGGATTGACACTTGCCATGTCACAATAAAAGAAATGTCTGATTCCGGTCGCTAGTCGACTGATGAATATGACTACATCTGCAAGAGAGTCAATGAGAA
Organism: Thymus mandschuricus; assembly: GCA_029379335.1. NCBI lineage: Eukaryota > Viridiplantae > Streptophyta > Magnoliopsida > Lamiales > Lamiaceae > Thymus > Thymus mandschuricus. The sequence continues at coordinate 24,223,734 of CM057072.1, forward strand.
GCTTCCTAAGTTCAACTCTGAAGCAAGTGCCAAGTTCCACTCAGTTATGAAGGAGCTGACCAGCAGAACGGAGGAGGAGCTGGTAGTGCGAAGAGGAAACCATCCCGACGCTCGAGAAATTGAAGATTTCATCTCCAAAGATCTTCTTGAGATGTGGCTCATCTGCAAAGAGAGGTTTATCAAGGCCTACTACTTCTGGCAAGTAGTGCCTTATCAAGATGAGTGCTCAAGAATGGATGCTCTCAATAACGTCCTGTGCTACTACAATGAAAAGTTGTGGCGGAAAATTTTCACACTGGCGGAAGAAGCTGATCCTAAACCCCTCATAATCAAAGTACCCACAGTGACATATTTTCCCGTGCCGTTTCTGCCGAATTCAAGCGTTCCAAACAGGAGGATTATTGATGAAGAGGTAGATGAAGCTCTGAGGATGGAGAGCAGCTTCAGACCAAATCAGTACAACATCAAGACTATGGAAGAGAAGGTTCTTTCTGCCTACTACCTGGAAGAAGAGAAGGAGGAGGAGCAGAAGCCTGCAGAAGATCCTTAAAATTCCATCTATGTTGTGAACTACTTGTTCATCTATCAAATTTTAATTTCTGTCAAACTGTGTCATTTACATGCTTTGTGAATAATTAATCCTTATGCTACAAACTCACTATACTAACCGAAAAAAAAGGGGAAAGGAACTTAAAATTTTTGAGCAAATCTGCAAAGGATGCAGTCGCTTGAAGTTCTTTTCACGGTTAGAAAGATTAATAGAATACTTGTGGGTTTTGGCATAATCAAAAAGGGGAAAATTGTTGGGAATTGTTAGGGATTTCATGTTAAGGGGGAACTCATATTGAGAGGATTTTAAATTATAGTGTGTATTTTGATTGGATCCCAAAAGCCCCTAAGTATCCTATTCCCAAGCGACCCTAATTGATGTAGAAATAGGATAGAATTTTCTAAGCCTATACTGTTAGGATGACTCTTTATTTTGCTTTAGTCGCTTAGATTTTAGACTGCAGGAACTTCAAGTTAAGGGCCACTCGCTTGAGTATGTTTTCCAAGCGAATCAAGTCTAGTGAGCCGAAGCGAAGCTTGCTGAGGAATAGCGAAGCGAAGCGAGTGCTACAGTAGAATCGAAGCGAGTCTGCTAAAAGAGAAGCGAAGCGAGCGCTACAGTGACTGGCTAAAGCGAGTCAACAAAAGTCAACAATTACTAAAGCAGTTACTCGGAAATTTATTTTCCAAGTACTCACTACAGTATGACCTTGAAGCGGACGCTACAATTCTAAAGCGAAGCGAGCTGCTACCTAACAGAAAGCGACAACACAATTCCCGCTCCAATTTGAACGTCGAGTCCAAACTCCAGTCAACTGAAGATCGCCACATTAATTGCAAGATCTCCACGTGTCGATTGAAGAGAGGAGCAGCGGAGTTTACTGCCAGGCCGACAAGGGCGCCGCAACAGTACTGGGTCTCTCCAGTTACTGATATGTTTGGAACTTAGCCATTTTCGGCAAAGTGCCAAATCTGCGCGTCTGAAAAGTAGCCAGCCTGTGCAAGTACTGTCGAGAGGAGGAGGGACAAAGCCACCTACCTAGCAACGGATCTCGGCCAACCCTCCGCCTATAAATAGTGAAGGATGAAGACGAAGAGAAGTAGAACACTGCTTGAGCTTTCAGCGCCTACTGCAAACAAATACTCCCAGCTTTCAGCATCTTTCGAGTCTTTGTTTCCAAGTGTTCTCCGAGTTTCAGTTCCATCGAAACTCGGCTTCGCAACCTTCACACTTAGAGTTCTAAGCCCATTCCATATTCAAGCTTAGAGAAGAGCTCTAGCCATCTTTGCATTCTCTGTAAAGAGCTCTTCATTAGTGTGTCTATTGAGAAACCAAAAACCCAAACCCTAAAGTTCTTTTAGGTTTTGTGTGTTCGTCGAGAGGTTGTTTTCGATCCAAGGCTCTACTTTCCTCGATACTAGAAGCCTCGATCATAGAGTCTAGATCCAAGCTTACACTTTCCTCGATTGTGTAGAGCTCGATCGAAGCTTAGGTTGTAAGGAGAACCCGTAATCTCCCTGTCATCAGACTGAAGCGAGTGAAGCTTCAAGTCCAGTTTAGGTCTTGTGTGGTGAATCCGTAATCACCCAGTCGTCGTCAGATCCAAGCAAGTGAAGCTCGATCTTGACAAGGCTTTTGAAGAACCCATAATCTTCAAAGTTCTTAAGTGAAGAGAACTAGTTTCCTAGTGCAACAAGTGGACGTAGGTGTTTTATCACCGAACCACTCTAAATCGCTGTGTCGTATGTCTAACCCTAATCTCTCTATATTGTTTACTGTTTGATTATTCATTGCACAAGCATTTAAACAAACATAAACTGAAGCTTTTAAATACTTAGGAAAGATTAGCTCACCGAATTTCAGCATCTTGAGTAAAGTCTCACTCTTGATCAAGCTTTTGCTTAGGTCAAGAGACTAGCTTATACTATAGATCCAGCCCTCGGCTAGGTCTTAAGTTTCCAAGTGAGCACTTTACTTAAAACTTTGAGTTTGAAGAAAAAGAAATTGAAAAACTTCAAAACACGTATTCACCCCCCCCCCCCCCCCCCCCTCTCTACGTGTTTTTCCTCTAACAAACCGGGACCAACATGTGTCATTGCACAACCAAAGAGAATGGTCGAAATTTCTTAGTTGTGGACATCGTTTAAAACATAGAGCAACCAATCCGATTGACATATTTTGTTAGAACTTTTTCATGGACATCGTGTACTCATTCACCGAATAGACTACATTATGGGTGGGTGAGAGAACTGCTCTATCTTGAAGGTAAGATAAATCATTTGGCGTGGACATCGATGACGAATATGTTTCGTTAATAATTGCTACAATTGGATCCCCAGAGAATTTTAAATGAATATCTTCAAGTACATCAATATTTGCATGTCCGTCATTAGCACCTCTACCATCAGAGAACATAATTTTGTAGTTCAACCGCCTCACTTTCAGAAGTCGTATTGAGCCTCATGTTTTATGTCAGCCTCATAACGTACACATCCCTTCAGACGTAATTAGATTTAATACTTGCATTCACTACCTGTCGTCTGGATCCTTTGGGTATAACATGTAATATTTGTCTAAAGTCACCCCAAACACAATTGTTTTGCCTCCAAATGGTGTATGAGAAACTAAAACACTTTTAAAAAGCAATAAATCATGCAATGTTTCGTCGAGTGCTTCAAAACAATATGCGTGTATCATCGGTGCTTCATCTCAAATTATGAGCTTATATCTAATAAGTATTTCAGCTAATTGGGTTTTGTGTTTCTTTCAATGTTGCACACTGAATCTTTATTTATATGGATGAGAATAACAAAATGGGAATGTGTAGTCCTTTCGCCCAACAACAACAAAGATATTATGTCGCTCGATCGAGGTTCCATTTAATACAATGTCTCCCTTTGACCGTTCCGCAACAGATAATGTCCTCCAAACATATGTTTTTCCGATCTCACCATAATTGTATACTCTCCCCGTCCCACTTAAATAGTCTACAAATAATGTTTACACCTCATATATATTCACTCTTGTGGACTAATTAAGTGGGATCAAGGGAATACAAAGAAAACACCACCTGAGCTCGATTGCACGCTATCAAGTACCGCATCATAAACGCTGCTTTGTTCTTCCGTCAGACCCATAATCAACGAAGCATGTTTTGTTGCCAGATCTGATCAATTATACCGCAATTAACCATTTATCAAGGTATGACAAAATTCAATATATCCAGTGTTAGGATATGGCATGTCACTAAAGTTACAAAGACTACGTCCTATTTTACGGAGTATCTTTTCTAACTTTGTCAATGCATAATTCCTCAATTGTTCTTCGTATAATTGAAGATCTGCATGTCATTGACATCTTATTAATGTACAAAACTTAACTTGTATATTGTTAAATTTTTTAGAAATATTTGCTAAACTTGTATATTGTTAAATTTAAATTTATATCAAATGAATGTTATCTGATTGGCGTAAACAGTTGAGCTGTATGTAGATAATATCACTCGGGAAACAAATGCATAGATGAATGCGCGGAACCTCATTGACTTTTCTCAATAAAAATGTCATGTACTTTCTATCAACATCCAACCAATGTTTTAAAACCCGACCTAGACTGGCCAGTCCGACCGGAAAACCTGCGAACCGGTCCCTGGTCCGGTCTGATTCTTTAATTTTCGTACCATTCACTTGACCCGGAGTGAACAGGTCAGACCCGAAAACCCGGTCAAACTCGGTCAGACCCGTTTGAACCAGTTCACTTAAAAAAATTAAATTTTTTGTATTCATGCTTGAACTTGTGACCTCTAACTTGTTAGTCAAAAATAATAACCAACTGAACTAACTTCATATATGCATTTTAAAAGTAAACAAATATACTTAAAAACATACTAACAGTAAAATAAATTTCTTTGAACATTAAATTTTCCTTATATGCATTTCATAAAAAATTTGAAACTATAGTTAATGCGAATATATTTTAATCTTATTTATATATAGTTGATTAAATACTAGTATTATTAATTTCTAGTATTATTAATCTCTATGTGGGAGTGGTTCGTGTGCAAATAAATCCTTGCGTGCTAAAATGCGAAAGATGCTTAAAACTATACAAAATCATGCTTAAATCAGTATATATTTATGCTTACAACACCATTATGTTTTTTAATGTACAAATTCATGCTTAAACATAGTCATGCTTATGATAACTTATAATCATGCTTAAATCAATTACAGCCACAGATCAAATCAAGATCAATGGTCCAGATCTATTCCTATTTCTCACACCAGGACTTATTTCTATATGATCCATCCTCTATGTTATATATATATAATTTAAAATATTATGATAACTCAAATATTTTTATATTTTTATATATGGGTCATCCGGTTTTTAAGAACAGGTCAACCGGTCGACCCAGTGACCCGGTGCCCCGGTTGAATGACCGGTTCTGTTGGGAATTGTTAAAGATTCATATGTTAAGGGGGAACTTAACGGGACACTTTAATAAAATATGTTATTATTTTGATTAGATCCCAAAACCCTCTATGTAAATCCTATTCCCAAGCAACCCTATTTTGATTAGATAAGATAGAATATTTCAAGCTTGTTATGTTAGGAAAGCTTATTTTGCTTTAGTTGCTTCAGGTACTAGACTGCAGGTTTTCAGGCGAAGCGAGAAGACCACTCGCTTGAGTGTGTATCGAAGCGAATCGAGTCTACCAGGACGAAGTGAAGCGAGCGCTCCCGATAAAGTCAAAGCGAGTCAACCCGACTTTGCTAAAGCGGACGCTCAGACTAAAGCGATGCGAGCCCCTTTCAAATGCTTGAAAGCGACAGTTCAATTTCCCGCTCCAGTTCGAACTTAAGATCAAATTCAGTCAAGTGAAGATCAAGACATTAATTGCAGATCTCCACATGGCACAAGAAGATTGGAGCATAAGAGTTGACCACCAGCTCGACAAGCAGCCGCTACAGTAGTGGTCGCTCCAGTTACTGTTATGCTTAGCTTTTAGCCATTTTCGGAAAGAAGACAAGCGGGCGACTGAAAAGCTGCAGGTCAAAAGCAAAGTACTGTCGAGTGTGGAGAGACAAAACCACCAACCTTCAACGGCTCCAGTCCAACTCTCACACTATAAATAGTGAAGAGCAGAGAAGAGAAGAGTAGAACACTTACAAAATTTCCCAACGCTCAAGCAAACAAGCACTCACAAATTTACAACATTCATTTTCTGAGTCCTTGTAAATGTGTTCTCCAAGTTTCAGCAACACCGAAACTTGTTCTCTGCAACCTTCACTCTTAGAATCTAAGCCCATTCATATATCCAAGCTTAGAGAAGAACTCTACCCCTTTGCATTCACTGTAAATAGTTCTTTATTTAGAGTGTCGACATAACCAAACCAAAACCCTTATTCTAAGTTCAGTCAAGGGTGTTAGCGTTTTTGTTGAAAGGTTGTTGTAAGATCCAAGGTTCTGCCTTCATCGATAGCAGAAACCTCGATCATAGAGTGTGGATCCAAGCCTACACTGTCCTCAATTGTGTAGAGCTCGATCCTAGCTAGGTCTTTGTGGAGAACCCGTAATCTCCCTAGTGTTGTTGTTTCGGATCCAAGCGAGTGAAGCTCGATCCTTGTCCAGGTTTTGAGGAACCCGCAATCCTCTAAGTTTCTTAGTGAAGAGAAGCAGTTCCTGTGTGGAACAAAGTGGACGTAGGTGTTTTACCACCGAACCACTATAAAACTCTGGTGTCGTATTTCTGTTCTTAAGCTTTATATATTTACTTATTTGATCTACTATTCTGCACAAACATTTAAACAAACTCTAAAGCGAAGTTTCAAATACTTAGGAAAGATATAGCTCACTAAATTCCGCATAAAAGCAAGCGTGTCACTCTGAGATCAAGCGTCCGCTTTGGTCTAGAGTAAAGCTTATCGGCAGATCAAGCTTACAGCTTGGTCTAAGGATTTAGAGCGACCCAAGCTTGCATACTCTGAGAAAAGTTGAAGAGAAGTTGAAAAACTTATATTACACGTATTCAACCCCCCCCCCCCTCCCCCCTCTCTACGTGTATTCCTCTTTTCAAATCGGGACCAACAAGTTGTATCAGAGAAGGGTTCTAACGAGCCACTGCTTTGCATACCTGAAGCGAGTCTCCCTCGCTTCACGTTGTCTCGTCCGAACTGATCCGTTTTCCTAAGTGCATTAAAATCTCACTCACGCATACTGCATTACTACTGATATTTGAAAATGTCTAGTGATCACACTATTTTCTACCACACAAAATAGGTATAGTATAGAATAAGCACGATTATCGTATCCACAGGGAATGATTTATCGAAACCACACACAGTACCTCTACTCTAGAACTAAACTGATGTGGTAATTATAATCCAGGCAAATAAATAAAAGGACTCACTTAAACAACTAAGGAAATAAACAAATTTGAGAACAAATATTCAAATAAGGGAAACACTCAAATAATCAAATATCTCAACAAGGAAATATCAAATAAAGACAAAGTTTTGATTCTAGGGAAACCTAACTAATCAAACCTATGCAAATAACAATGAATACAATTAACCAATTTAATCCAAATCTAGAAGCGATACACGAAAATAACCTAACACTCCGGCTAAGGCAGTATAGATCGTCACTTAATAAGTACCTAATCTCCTCTCGGTCTCATAGAAATCAAATCAAGTGCAAAATAGATCAAGTATCGACAATACAATCAACAAGGTTCAGCTACGACACCTATATCGACTATATGCAACACATATGATAATCTAACTTCGGCTAAGACGATTAAATCATCATACCATGTATTCATGAGATCAATTATACAATTATCCTGCTACGGCTTAACAACATAACTATGCACACACAATTAATGGTCAGTTAATCATGCATGAGAATAAGCACCATGAAACATGCATCTAGATCGGAAAGCTAATTGTAATCAAAACTACTCACATAAATTCAATTAGGCATTCAATCCCTAAAATCAACTAAGGAATTTAGTTAAACATAATTAAAGCAAACATGAACAAAATATATTGAAAGAACATAATTAAAAGTAAGAGTAAGAAAAACTTGGAATTGAATCTCGAACACAATGAAGAACTTCAAATCTTGAATCTTGAATAAACTTGAATAAATTTTCAATGTCGAATACAAACAAAACGAAAGACGGAAAATAAAAACTATGAATCGAAAGTATGTAGGTTAGGTTAGGGTTTACAATGCTAGACTAAGGAATATATATATAGGGGAAATTTGTACAAGGAAACGTAGATGAAAAAGGAGTCAATTAAAATATTCTCGGCTGGACACCCCTCTTGATTGCCTCTCCCTCTCGATCGTCAGGCCTCTTGATCGAGAGAGGTATCGAGAGGTGCTGATTTGCTCTCGATCGATAGCTAAATCCAGTGGCCTTCCTCTCGACAGCCCTCTCGATCGAGAGACTGGTCGAGAGGCCTTCAATCTCGACTTCAAACTTGGATTTTAACTTCGATTCTTTTTGCCTCGTCTCGTCTCGGGGTTTTATCCTCAAAATGTACCTAAAAACACAACAAAATACCCACAAGCATAGTATTGTCCAATATAACATAAACCATGCAAATCATATACAATACTATACCAACGAGACTAAAAAACAACCCTATTTGACTATGAAAACCAAGTAAATTTCACCTATATCATCTAGTCACAATGCTTCCAACTTGCCGCAATTCTCTATCGAAGGATATGAGACATGGAGTTTCCGTGTTGAAAGCTTCCTCAACTCAGTACATGATAGGATGTGGGAGGTCGTTACTGAAGGACCTATCACAATCATGTAGATCATTACCGTTAATGTACCTGCAGCTGAAGGACGTCCAGCTACAACCAAGGATGAGTACGTGGGGAAGACGAAGGACGATTACACTGCCAATGACTTCAAAGTTGCAAATCTGGACAAAGTTGCAAGGCACATCATGCAGAGCACCGTCTCAGATGCCTACCTTCCAAGGATAAGGAAGTGTACTACTGCAAACCCTAGCCTTGATTTCTCAAGGAACAGACAAGATCAAAGAAAACAAGCTAGCCGTGCTAATGGGAGAATTTGAAAGCTTGACCATGAAATCAAGCGAGAGCATAGACGCTTTCGAACTACGCGTCACCAACATCATCTCAACGCTAGTTTCACTAGGAAAGGAGCTAACAGACAAGGAGATCAACCTCAAAATCGTGAGAGCCCTTACCAGAAAATGGCAAACGATGAAGGAGCTCTATCTAGCAACAAAGGATCTGTCAAAGTTTTCCCCGGAGATTCTATTTTCCGAACTCAAGGCGCATGAATTTGATCTCAACCGCATGTCCCTTGATGATGAAGATGAAGTTCTTGCAACAAGCAAAGGAGTTGCTTTCAAAGCTGCCGAAACATCAAGCGAGTCATCAATTTCAAAGATGTCTCGTGAAGAACTTGAAGAGCACTATGCTTTCCTATCCAGAAACTTCAACAAGATGAACTCAAGAGTAGGGAAGTATAAAAGGTTCTACAAGCAATACAAGGGAAAAAGCAACGAAGCACGCGACAGCAAAGGAAAGCGTGAGGAGACAACAAAGTCGATCGCTAAGGACATAACGGATGTGGAGTGCTATCACTGCCACAAGATGGGCCACTACAAATCCGAATGCCCAAAGCTCAGTGCGAAAGAAAAGGAAGAATTGAAAGCGAGGAGGGACATTCCACGTTGAGCGCTTGTGGCAAGCGAGCCGCCTTCAACTCCAAGCGAGGATCCAGCAAGCGACTCAGATGCCTTCACAGATCCAAACTCAAGCGAAGGAGAGGATCTAGGCTTGATGGCGCTCACCGACGAGGATACTGGAGAGGTATTCTATTATCCCCCTTTCAATTCAATTACACTAGCACACAAGCACAATGAGGAAGTCTATTCCTCAACATGGAGTGAATTGCTTAACGAACACCATAAATCATTAAGTGATCATGAAGTGTTACAACAAGCTATGTCTAAAAACAAGAGTGAGAACCGAAAGCTAGCCACTGAACTTGACTCAGTCAAACTTAATTTAAGGGCTATGACTAGTAAGTTCGAGGATCTCTTCGCTAGACACGAAAGCTTGGAGGAAAGGTATGAAACCCAATCCATTCTAGTTGCCAACTTGAACAAAGCCTCATTTGCTAGGCAGGCACTAGAAAGCTCGCTTCTACCTTTTGGTAGAAAGGGAGGTCTTGGATATGAGGGTGGACCTTCCAAACCCACTGTCTTTGTTGGTGCAACTAACACATCACCATCAGTCACTTTGGATAAGCCCACTGCCTCCAAAGCGACCACCAACAAAGGTAAGGGTAAGGTCGAGACTCCCAAGAAAGGACCCATGAAGATGTCTATATCCTTGAGGGAAGTTTCTAAGGGAAAGCCAATGACAACAGTCCCTAGCACTAATCATGCTAAATCTCACCAATCAAGGGTGAAAGGAAAACTGTTGAGGCTTCAAGATCTCGATCTAAGACACCAAGAACAAAGGATGTCTTCGTACAAAAGAAAGTTAATGTTCATGTGTCAAGTGAGTCCGATTGGAGATGGTCCAAGCGTACTTACGTTCAGGGGGGAAGGAATTGAAGTTCCCAAAAGGAAGCTTCGTACCCCAAGTGTTTCCAAAGCAAGTCAAGGCCGAAAGCCAAATTTGACCTCGCAAAAGAAGCCAAGCGAGAAGCTTGCAGAGACTAGAAATCCCAAGTTAGTCTCTAAGCCCGTGGCTAATCCTAAGAGTCCAGCTTCAGGATATAAGCAAAAAGGGAAGAGCATGGGTGTGTCTCAAGCGAGTTCTTCAAGTACCTTCCTTCCATGCACACACCAATGCACATGTGGAGCTGTGATTAAGCAGAATCCACGATTTCAAAGGGTTGAGGGACCCAAGACACAAACGAATGCTTAAAGAAGAGTCAAGCTAGTGTGGGTACCCAAAAATACTAACCTGCAAGGACCCAAGCTGATTTGGGTACCAAAATTGTCTTAATTGCAGGTGAGGGCCGTGGATCCCATGCCCAATGAAGGTCAAGCTATATGGTACTTGGACAGTGGATGTTCGAGGCATATGACAGGCATGAAGTCTCTACTAAAAAATTATACAGAGAAGAAGGGTCCACAAGTAACGTTTGGTGATAACTCTTGAGGAACCACCAAAGGCTACAGCGTACTAAAGATTGGGAAGCTAAGCATCGACAATGTGTCCTACGTGGAAGGACTCAAGCACAGCCTATTGTCCATATCACAGTTCTGTGATAAGGGATACAGTGTGGAGTTCATTTCCAACAAATGTATTGTGAAGAACAAGCTTACCTCCCAAGTTGCTCTAATTGGAGAAAGAAAGAGAAATGTGTATGTAGCACAATGGAAAAGCTGCAAGGAAGACACATGCTTGGTCGCTAGAAGTGCAACGGAAATATGATGGCTTTGGCACCGTCGCTTGAGTCATCTCAATTTCAAAACAATCAATCGCATAGCTCGTAAGGGCCTGGTGAAGGGCATGCCAAATGAGGTCTTTATCAAAGATCACACATGCTCACCATGCCAACGAGGAAAGCAAACAAAGAAGCACTTCGCCAGCTTAGAAGAAGCATCATCCAAGGGAGTTCTGGAGCTTCTACACATGGATTTGTTTGGACCAGTCACTCCAGTAAGCGTCAACGGAAGGAAGTACACTCTTGTTGTAGTGGATGATTACTCTCGCTACACTTGGATAGTATTTCTATTCAGCAAGAAGGAGACGTTGTCCAAACTTCCACAACTACTCAAGCGTCTCGCTGTGGAAAAGAACCAAGCAATAGCAACCATACACTCTGACAAAGGTACAAAGTTTCTCAACTCTACCATCGAAGCATACTGCACAGAGCATGCGATTGCACATCAAACTTCCTCAGCACGTACACCCCAACAGAATGGAGTTGCTGAAAGAAGGAATCGAATCATCAAAGAAGCAGTCCGAACCATGATAGCTGATTCCAAGCTTCCAATGAAGTACTAGGTTGAAGCGGCCAACACCGCTTGCTACACCCAGAACCGGACGCTTCTCAACAAACGCTTCAACAAAACACCATATGAAATATGGACATGGAGAATTCCTAACATTTCTTATTTCCATACATTTGATTGTCGGGTCTTCATTCATAACAATGGGAAAACCCAGTTGAAAGCTTTCGAAGGCAAAGCGGATGAAGGAATATTCTTAGGATATTCTACATCTAGCAAAGTTTATCGTGTATTCAACTGCAAAACCCTAATTGTGGAAGAATCACCCCATGTTGTTTTTGATGAGTCTATTTTAAGTGTCTCTCAGGAACAGGTTAAAGATCAAGCGAATGAAAATACTTCAAGCGAGGAGCCCGTTAGTTCACTAACTTGGGACGTGCTTGAAGATGATGAAGAAGTCAAATATTTAAATGATCAAGATGCTCAAGACAAAGAGGTGAAAGCTGCCCCCAAGATCCAAGAAACTGAAGCTAACCAAGAGCCAATTCAAGTCGCTTCAGAAGATGAATCAAGCGACCCCAGCAAGCTGATGGTTCCAAGTGAGCATGGCTCAAAGATCATTCACCAAGTCTCATTCTTGGAGATCCTTCCAAGGGAGTGGTGATGAGAAGCCAAGTAATGGGAAAAAGCACCATGTTCAGTTGCTTTCTTTCCAATATCGAGCCATCAAGTGTGGAAGAAGCTCTAGCAGATTCAAATTGGGTTATCACCATACAAGAGGAGCTCAACCAATTCACAAGAAACGACGTGTGGTATCTTGTTGATCGTCCTAACTTCCAGCATGTTATTGGCACCAAGTGGGTGTTTAAGAACAAGACGGACGAGGATCACAACGTCGTAAGGAACAAAGCGAGACTTGTCTCTAAGGGCTACTGCCAAGAGGAAGGGATGGATTTTGATAAAACCTTCGCTCCAGTGGCCAGGCTCGAAGCGATCAGATTATTTCTAGCCTATGCAGCGGCCAAGAAATACAAAGCCTACCAGATGGATGTGAAGAGTGCGTTCCTCAATGGAGAGCTCAAGGAAGAAGTATATGTGGAGCAGCCACCCGGGTTTGAGTAAGGAGATAAAGTGTATCGCTTGAAGAAAGCTCTCTATGGATTGAAGCAGGCCCCGAGAGCTTGGTATGATACACTTTCCCAGTTTCTTGTGGATAATGGTTTCCGCAAAGGGAAGATAGATCGAACCCTCTTCACAATCAATAATGGTGAAGATATGTTGTGGGTTCAAATCTATGTTGATGACATCATATTTGGTTCGCCAAACCAGTCGCTTAGCGAGAAGTTTGGAGAGCTTATGAAGACCAAATATGAGATGTCTATGATTAGATTGATGAGCTGCTTTCTAGGCCTTCAAGTAAAGCAACAAGATGATGGGATTTTCATAAATCAAGCGAAGTATACTCGAGATATGCTTGCAAAGTTTGGTGTTCGAAATGCCAAAGCTGTGAAGATTCCTACGAATACCAACTGGAAGATGGAGCCAGATCTCGAAGGTAAATCTGTGGATGCAACAGATTATAGAGCCTTGATTGGATCCCTTCTCTATCTCACTGCAAGCAGGCCAGATATTGCATTTGCAGTTGGAGTATGTGCTCGCTTCCAAAGCAATCCCAAGCTTAGTCATTATGAAGCTGCCAAGTGAATCCTTCGCTATCTCAAAGGCACAGTCAATATGGGTCTCTGGTACCCAAGCGAGGACAACTTGGAGCTTATAGGATATTCAGATGTTGCCTATGGAGGGTGTCAAATTGATAGGAAATCAACTTTGGGCACGTGTCAGTTCTTGGGAAGCAAGCTTGTCTCGTGGTTCTCGAAGAAGCAGACAAGCGTAGCGACCTCAACGACCGAAGCAGAATATATGGCTGTCGGAAGCTGCTGTTCTCAAATTCTATGGCTTCGTCAGCAGTCGAAGGATTACAGAGTTGAAGAAAAGAAGATTCCAATATTCTGTGATAATAATAGTGCAATATGCATTTCACAGAATCCAGTGCTTCACACCAGGTGCAAGCATGTGGAGATTCGACATCACTTCATTCGTGATCATGTCGAAAAGAAGGATATCAAGCTTGAAAAGATTCATACCGAACTTCAGTGAGCTGATATTCTTACCAAGCCTGTAGCTGAAACTCACTTCAATCAACTATGTATGGAATTAGGGTTGCTAGACCCTGGTGAAGAGTGCTAGTACCAGAATGCACAAGGGGAGTGAAAACTCGTTTTGAGCCACCCTCGCCTTGGATCTTCATCAACTCAAGCGAGTCACTCCAAAATTACTCACTTGAAGGAGCTATAAGGTGGAGAAAGGTGGAGTGTTGGAAGACGTTTCCTACCAACTATCAGGATTGTTAAGTCTATGGTTAAGGGGGAACTATCGATCATTCTAGGAGTGATCTACTTCCAAAGCGAGCAAGGAAAGCTGATACCTAGATTAAGATCCCCGCAAGTGGGTATAAACACTTGCAAGTACCTTTTCTAGTAAAGGTTGTAGGGTCTTGCATTAGGCCTTCCTACGTAAAACCGTGAGAGCTTAGGCAGAGCTACCACTTTGATCCTTGTATCCTCTTCCCTCGTTCCGTTGAAGAAGAGCATGTCTCTCATCTCCCATTCGTCGTGGATAAACACTAACTTAATACTCTCTTTATTGAGTTGAGCTGCCGAGTGTTTATTCATTTATCCTCCTCCTTGAGCAAGCATTGTCCAGCTTTCCCCTTTGGGTCAAGCGAGTCAAATGCTCACTCATTATTTCGATGGAGGACTCTCTAATCATAGAGGAAGATGGAAGAGATGAATGCCATGAAGATGCATACTCAAAGTCTACAATGAGGTATCAGTCTCCTACGAAGCGAGACTGACTGGTAAGCATTTCAATTTTAAGTACACTAAGCAAAGCGAAGTGTGCTAGAAACCCTTGCTTGCTATGTGGAAAATATAAATAAATCTACACAAATACAAAGAGGTAAACTATTGTTTATTCTCAAAGTATGTTAGTAAGAAACATTTTAAATTAAGAAAGAAAATTTAAGGTCAAAGTTTAATAGCTTTAAAATGGTCAAGCGAGTGCCATGTCACTCGAACTCACCATCGCAAACGAGTGTGTTCCAGTCACGTCAAGCGAATGCCTCACAAGCGAGTAAATAGCCAAACGGCTACCACCGCTAAGTGAGCAAGTACCAAGCGAGACGTACGAGCTGGGTAATCTCGAGTGCCTATTTACCTTTTTACTTTGCATTAAATGCAAAACAGGAATAGGGCTCAATAAATCGGGCGCGTGAAGTTCACGTCAAAATTGAAGCGCCAAAACGCAAACGATCCAGCCATTGAATCGCAACAGCCTTCAAATCTAAGCCGTTGGATCATGGGCGAGAAAGCGAGCGAATCATAGCGTGACACGCACCATGCTTAATTACCTATGTGGTTCATGCTTTACCATGGTGACGCCCCTTTTAACCGCGATACGTCAGCCACGTCGCCACTCGCTTGCAACCATGTCGGCTTTTCACAGTCTCTCTCTGCCACATCAGCGTCAAACCCTAAAACTATAAAAGGGCGACTGTACCTACTGCAACTTCATCACCCCCAAAATTGCCATTTTCGTGAAACTCTCTGCAATTTTCTCTGCACTATTCCAGTTTTCAAACTCTCTCAAAATCTTTATATTCTCACCCAACCAATCTATTCTATCATCATGGGTAAGAAGGAATACAATCAAACCATGGAGGAATTTCTTGCTGATGCTGAGAATAACATTAATGTTGAGCCCCACCTCGACGAATCTATAGTCGAACCCGCCGATTTTCTTCGGAGAGCAGTGACTTCCGCTGGACTGTGGAAGCTTGTCACCGTGAAGCCAGCCAGAATCCTTACTAAGACTGCTGCAGAGTTCCTTCTCAATTTGAAGGAGAATCAACTCAGATCGAGCATCACCGATCCCAACACCGGGAAGGCAACACACGTCACTCTTATCAAAATTGCAAAAACTTTCGATCTCCCAGAGGAAGGAGTGGAGTCTCTATCAAAAGTAGGAATGTCAGTGGAGGAAGAGTATGCTCGTTTTGCTGCAAGACGCACTGTTGCATGGAAAGATCGAAGCAAGAACATGAGGACAGATCTGGAGAAGCCTTACAAACACATATGTGAATTGTTCACAAAATCTGTGGCGTGCCACATCGGTGGATTAGGGCAAATCACCGACAACAAGCTGTTCGCCATGACTGCGATCGTTGATAGCTTATCCGGCTCCAAATTCAACTGGAGCAAGTGGTTCATCCAAAATATTCAGGATGCAGCCAGGGATTTCGAAACTGATCCCGAGAATCCCCTCAAAATTGTGAGGAAGGGGAAGCTTCGCCTATCCAGGAAGCTTTCCTACGCATTGGAACAACTGTTCCCAGACCGCAACTAGACTGGAACCCACTCTTACAAGAAGGTCAATGTCTTCAATGACCTGATTAAACCCAGTAGGGCACTGGTGGATGAAGGAGTGCTGCATATGGATGTGCGCCCATTGATGGCCTTTCTTACACATAAGAAGAAGGGCAAAGGGACGAAGCGAGCCACTTCACCCAAAAAGAAGCAAGCAACCCCCAAGAAAGCAAAGCGAGTCGCTTTGCCAGTAGAGCCAAGCGAGGGGGAAGCTTTCCCATCTGGCACCTCACTGGGTGAATCATTGTTGAAGACAACTCCAGAACATGAAGCTCGTTCACCGGAAGGAGAGGAGGTGAACCAGCCCCAAGCCTCCACAACCCATCCCAGCCAACCCCAAACTATCCAAATCCCACAACCCCAAACTCAACTTCTCAAATCCAAACTCAACCCCAAGCGTCCCAACCCCAAGCCGCCCAAGGCATTCGTGTACACAAGGGAGTTGTCCTTGAAGACGAGGACTCTGCAAGCACACCTTCACTTCCCAACGTTCCACTACTAAATCCCGATCCAATCGAAGCCTACCAAATCTATGAACCCTCACCCTCTCAAGCCACCATCCCATATTCCCCCACCAACACAATCAACACCAACCTACCCTCCCATCAGCCCTTCAACAACCACCCCTAAACCCCGTGGAGAAAGCACTCCAAAGATATCGCGAGGACTGGGAGCAGTCCGCGATGAAAATAAGGAGGAGGTACCCTCGTGTACCGATGAATGAAGCCTTCCTCACCCAAGCCGCCAACTTCCTGACGTACGTCGTGTACAGAGGTACGGAGTACTACAAGATTTTCAACCTGAGGCAAGCTTTCTCCAAAGAATCAATTATAGAGCAGGAAGCTGCTCAACTGCAGTTCATAGGCGTTGATGGGTTTAAGGAAGCCCAAATATCTGGAGCTGCTCGATGTTGTGGTCAAGCAAGCTTATCCCAATGCTGAGTTGCCGGAGAAGAAGCTCTCTGAGCATGAGCATAAGCTAATGGAGATGCATGAGGAGGAGCTCTCCAAGAAAAACCAAGAGATCCTTGATCTGCAAGGAGCAATAAAGAAGAAGGATGAGGAGATTTATCAGCAGAAGGAGGAGGTGGCGAGCCAAAAGAGGAATTTGACTGAGAAAGAAGAAGGGCTTTCTGATAAGCTCGAGGAGGAGAAAAAGAGAGTGGAGGATGCCAAGCGTTCGCTTGAGGAGGAGAAGAAAAAGTTGGAAGTTCTAACTTCCAAACATGCCGCTTCAGTGGAAGCGTTGAAGAAGAAGGAAGAGGAGGTAGCCTCGCTTGTGCGGAGGCATAAGGAGGAACTGAAGAATCTCAAAACTGCTAATGAAAAAGCAGCTGAGAAGAAAGCCAGTGAGATCAAGTCTCTACAAAGCGATCTCACTCGCTCAAAACTTGCCAAAGTTGCTGCGGAGAACGAAAAGGCCATTCTCCAGGACAAATACGATGAGATGATGACTGAACTGGAAAGCAGAAGGAGAGATGCAACTACGTTCACTCTCAAGCGAGTCCAACTGGACCTTGCTACTACGGAGATGGAGGATAGGGCAAGCGTGATAACAAGGCTTGTGATGGCTTTTACTACTTCCCAAGCTGCACTGAACGCTCGAGAAGCCGAAATTGAAGCTGCCCAAAACTTTTCCGATTTTGTTGTGCAGGAAAAGCTGAAGGAGCTTCGTGCAGAAGTAGAAGCTGATCTTACCGCTCGCTTCGCTGCAGTCCAAGTGAGAGAGCACAATGTTGAAGCGCTTGAGAAATTGATGGAAGAAGTAGCACTAAGGGAGAGAGCCCTTGCACAGCGTGAGAAGCAATCCTACTACTTGCTGGAAGAGATTTCCAAGAAAACGGCGGAGCTGGTGATTGCAAGAGCAAGTTCCTTCGTGAAGCGTGTCGAAGGAACGCTTAAAGCTGTAATTACAGAATTCGCGAGCTTGAGCCGGGCTCTCGATGAGAAGATTGTAGCTCCCTCACCCGTTGGCAATATTATTGATGATGCCAAAAAGGGGGAAGGGAAGGAGGAGGAGAAGGCCAGCAAAGCGGATAAGGGCAAAGCTATTGCTGTATATCAAGAAAAGCCACAAAAGATTGCAATACCGAAGCTGCTCGCTGCATCTACTTCAGCTGCAGCCGCTCACAAAGCGAGAGCATCCACCGCCACCGATGTCAATATTCAACTTGATGCAACTCTTGCATCAACATTAGAGGTGATGCAATCTTACCTAATGGAGGAGGAAGGAGTCATGGAAATTCCCCTAGTCAAACCAATCCAATCCGTGCCTTCCGAAGCTGCCATCTCTGGTGCTCAAGCTCAAGCTGCTCCCGACGCTCCAGTCAAAGCTATCCCTGCACCATCAATTTCAAAAGCCAAAGCGACTCCTCCCAAAGCTGCTCTGTCAAAGGTCTCAACGAAGTGGCCCGCTCTAGCTCGTAAAGAAGCGGACCCCGCGGCCAAGCGCCAGAAAATCAAGAAGGACCTAGCGGCCAAAGCCAGCCATTTTGAACAGAAAAAGAAGGAGGAAGAAGAGAAGTTGGAGAAAGCGAAGACGAAGGAGGCCAAGGTTCTGGCCAGATACGAAAAGATCAAGGTGAAGGTTACCTAGCTGCTCGATGAGAATGTGCTTGTGCAAAGCAGTCTCATGCGAAGTGGGTACATTCCCTTCACTCCCGATGAATCTGAAGTATGTGCTCTTGAGGCTGATATCCAAGCGTGCAAGAAAACATGGAAAGACATGGAGAAATCAAAAGGATACTCAAGCGAGGAGAAGGACTTCATCAGGAAGTTTATCAATGAAAGGGCGCCAATCTTCAATTCTAAGCAGAGTGAGAAGTTCAAATCCCTACTGAAGGAAATGACCGAGAGACCATTTGATGAGATTGAAGGGAGGAGAGCCAATCATCTCGGCACGCGCTTTATCGAAGACTTCATCACCGATGAACCGAAGGAAGGATGGAAAAATGTGCCACGAAAAATTCATTAAGGCCTACTACTTTTGGAAAGTAGTCCCCGGCCAAGATTCTGTCTCAAAGCT
Organism: Thymus mandschuricus; assembly: GCA_029379335.1. Taxonomy (NCBI): domain Eukaryota; kingdom Viridiplantae; phylum Streptophyta; class Magnoliopsida; order Lamiales; family Lamiaceae; genus Thymus; species Thymus mandschuricus. The sequence continues at coordinate 24,242,766 of CM057072.1, forward strand.
TGACGCACTGAATAATTTCATGGTATTGTACTATGACAAGCTTTGGAGAATGATCTTGATTGAAGCAGAGGTTGCTCAACCCAAATTGATTATCAAGATCCCAGAGCGGAAGCTATTTCCCAAGCCCAGATTGCCTGGATCTAAAATTCTCAACCGCAGGATTATCGACGACGAGATTGATGAAGCTCTGGAAATGGAACGTTAACACAAAGAGAATGTAGAAACTGCCAAATCCATGAAGCCCAGAATCCTATCTGCTTATATCATGGATGAATCCTAATCTCTCTTTGTTCTGCTTGACCAATCTATCAAATTTATTTTTCTGTCAAGCGTTGTGTTCATTTACTTATAGCATTTTTATGCTTTATGTGTCATTCATCCTTATGCTTCATATATATATATATATATATATATATATATATATATATATATATATATATATAAGACTGTGAAGGATTCAATCGCTTGAAAGTTCTTACAGTGGTTAAAGTGTTGGGTTTTGGCATCATCAAAAAGGGGAAAATTATTGAGAATTGTTAAGGATTCTTATGTTAAGGGGGAACTTAACGGGACACTTTAATAAAATATGTTATGTATTTTTGATTAGATCCCAAAACCCTCTATGTAAATCCTATTCCCAAGCGACCCTATTTTGATTAGATAGGATATAATTTTCCAAGCTTGTTATTTTAGGAAAGCTTATTTTGCTTTAGTCGCTTCAGGTACTAGACTGCAGGTTTTCAAGCGAAGCAAAAAGACTACTCGCTTGAGTGTGTATCAAAGCGAATCGAGTCTACCCGAACGAAGCAAAGCGAGCGCTCCCGATAAAGTCAAAGCGAGTCAACCCGACTTTGCTAAAGCGGACGCTCAGACTAAAGCGAAGCGAGCCCCTTTCAAATGCTTGAAAGCGACAGTTCAATTTCCCGCTCCAGTTCGAACTCATGATCAAATTCAATCAAGTGAAGATCAAGGCATTAATTGCAGATCTCCACATGGCACAAGAAGATTGGAGCATAAGAGTTGACCGCCAGCCCGACAAGCAGCCGCTACAGTACTGGTCGCTCCAGTTACTGTTACGTTTGGCTTTTAACCATTTTCGGAAAGAAGACAAGCGGGCGACTGAAAAGCTGCAGGTCAAAAGCAAAGTACTGTCGAGTGTGGAGAGACAAAGCCACCAACCTTCAACGGCTCCAGTCCAACTCTCACACTATAAATTGTGAAGAGCAGAGAAGAGAAGAGTAAACACTTACGAAATTTCCCAGCGCTCAAGCAAATAAGCACTCACAAATTTACAACATTCATTTTCTGAGTCCTTGTAAAAGTGTTCTCAAAGTTTCAGCAACACCGAAACCTGTTCTCTGCAACCTTCACTCTTAGAATCTAAGCCCACTCATATGTCCAAGCTTAGAGAAGAACTCTACCCCTTTGCATTCATTGTAAAGAGTTCTTCATTTAGAGTGTCGTCACCAAAACCCTTGTTCTAAGTTCAGTCAAGGGTGTTAACGTTTGTGTTGAAAGGTTGTTGTAAGATCCAAGGTTCTGCCTTCAACGATAGCAGAAACCTCGATCATAGAGTGTGGATCCAAGCCTACACTGTCCTCGATTGTGTAGAGCTCGATCCTAGCTAGGTCTTTGTGGAGAACTCGTAATCTCCCTAGTGTTATTGTTTCGGATCCAAGCGAGTTTTTGGGAATTGTTAAGGATATAACTTGTTAAGGGGGAATAGGTTAGAATTTTTCTAAGCCTATAATGTTAGGATAGCTCTTTATTTTGCTTTAGTCGCTTAGGTTTTAGACTACAGGAATTTCAAGTGAAGGCCACTCGCTTGAGTGTGTTTTTCAAGCAAAGCAGGTCTAGCGAGCCGAAGCGAAGTGTGCCGAAGAATAGCGAAGCGAAGCGAGCGCTACAGTAGAATCAAAGCGAGTCTACTAAAACGAAGCGAAGCGAGCGCTACAACAAAAGTCAAAGCGGGTCAAAGGTTCACTTAAGTTATACTCGGGAATTTTATTTCCAAAGTATACGCTACAAGTATATCCCAAAGCGACTCATTTGAAGCGGATGCTCCAATTCTAAAGCGAAGCGAGCTCATACCTAACAGACTGCGACAGCTCAATTCCCGCTCCGAATTCAAACTCCAGTCAACTGAAGATCGCCGCATTAATTGCAAGATCTCCACGTGTCGAAAGAAGAGAGGAGCAACAGAGTTGACTGCCAGGCCGACAAGGGCGCCGCAACAGTATTGGATCGCTCCAGTTACTGATATGTTTGGAACTTAGCCATTTTCGGCAAATTGACAAATCTGCGCATCTGAAAAGCAGCAGGCCTGTGCAAGTACTGTCGAGAGGAGGAGAGACAAAGCCACCATCCAAGCAACGGATCCTGGCCAACCCTTCGCCTATAAATAGTGAAGGATCAAGACGGAGAAGAGTAGAACACTACTTGAGCATTCAGCGCATACTGCAAACAAACACTCCCAGCTTTCAGCATTCTTCGAGTCTTTGTTTCAAGTGTTCTCCGAGTTTCTGTTCCATCGAAACTCATCTCTGCAACCTTCACACTTAGAAATCTAAGCCCATTCCATATCCAAGCTTAGAGAAGAACTCTAGCCATCTTTGCATTCGTTGTAAAGAGTTCTTCATTAGCTTGTTCATCAAAAAACCAAAAACCCTAACCCTAAGTTCTGTCTGTTAGGCTTTGTGCTTGTCGATAGGTTGTTTCGATCCAAGGCTCTACTTTCCTCGATAGTAGAAGCCTCGATCATAGAGTCTAGATCCAAGCTAGCACAGTCCTCGATTGTGTGAAGCTCGATCGAAGCTAGGTTTGAGTGGAGAACCTGCAATCTCCCAGTGTCGGACTGAAGCGAGTGAAGCTTAGTCCAGTTAGGTTTTGTGGTGAACCCGTAATCACCTAGTTGTTGTCGTCAGATCCAAGCAAGTGAAGCTCGATCTTGACCTTGGTTTTTAAGGAGCCTGCAAGTCCTCAAGGTTCTTGAGTGAAGAGAATCAGTTGCCTTGTGCAACAAAGTGGATGTAGGTGTTTTATCACCGAACCACTCTAAATCTCTGTGTCATATCTCTAAACCCTAATCGCTCTACTTGTTTACTATTTGGATTATTCATTTGCACAAGCATCGTAAACAACTTAAAACTGTATTTTTAAGTACTTATGAAAGATTAGCTCAACGAATTCCGCATCTCGAGTAAAGCCTCACTCGTGATCAAGCTCTTGCTTAGGTCAAGAGATTTGCTAACACTATAGATCTAGCTCTTGGCTAGGTCTTAGTATCTGTAGCAACCGCTTTACTTGTCACTCTGAGTTATTGGAAAAAGAAGTTGAAAAACTTCAAAACACGTATTCACCCCCACCCCCCACCCCCCCTCTACGTGTTTTTCCTCTAACAAACCGGGAACAACAAGTGGTATCAGAGCCAGGTTCTTTCGAGCCTCTGCTTTGCATACCTGAAGCGAGTTCCCTCTCGCTTCACGTTGTCTCACTGAACCGGATCCATTTTCCTAAGTGCATAAAATCCTCACTCACGCATACTGCATTACTACTGATAGTTTATCATGTCTACATACAGTGCATCAAATCTTCCACAGTTCTCTATAGAAGGATACGAAACATGGAGCTTTCGTGTCGAGAGTTTCCTATGCTCCATCCACGATAGAATGTGGGAGGTCATAGAGGAAGGACCGATCCAGATCAAGAAAGCCGTTTCTGTGAATGTCCCAGTCGCCGAAGGTCGTGCAGCCCATGTCAGGCAAGAATACGTAGAAAAGGATAAGGACGAATATATTTCTAATGACTTCAAGATCGCCAATCTAGATCATACAGCACGCCATACAATGCAAAGCACAGTGTCGAACGCTTATCTCCCAAGGATCAGAAAGTGCACTACTGCGAAGGAAATGTGGGAAACCCTAGCCCTAATTTCCCAAGGCACTGAGAAGATAAAGGAGAACAAGCTTTCTGTACTGATGCGAGAGTTTGAGAGCCTCACAATAAAGCCTGGTGAATCGATCGACGCCTTCGAGCTAAGAGTCACCAACATCATTGCCACTCTCATCTCACTAGGCAAGGAATTTACGGACAAAGAAGTGAATCTCAAGATCATTCGAGCTCTTACACGGAAGTGGCAGACCATGAAGGAGTTATATCTGGCAACCAAGGATCTGTCTAAACTCAAACCGGAGATTCTGTTCTCCGAGCTCAAGGCTCATGAGTTCGATCTTAATCGAATGAGTCTTGACGACGAAGATGAAGGTCCCGCGTCATCCAAGGGAGTCGCTTTCAAAGCTACAGAAGCTCCAAGCAACCAGACGTTTGCCAAGATGTCTAGAGAGGAACTGGAGGAGCACTGCGCGTTCTTATCAAAGAACTTCAATAAGATGAATTCACGCGTGGGGAAGTACAAAAGGTTTTACAAGTAGTACAAAGGAAAGAACACTGATACTCGTGATGGAAAAGGAAAGAGAGAAGAGACGTCAAAGCTGATCTCAAGGGACATGATGGATGTGGAGTGCTATCACTGCCACAAAATGGGCCACTATAAGTCTGACTGCCCAAAGCTAAGTGCCAATGAGCGAGAAGAATTGAAGGCAAAGAGAGAAGCTCCCCGGCGAGAGCTTGTAGCGAGTGAACAACCAGTCGCTTCAAATGAGGAAGCCTCAAGCGACTCAGATGCATTATTCACTGACCCAAACTCCAGCGAGGGAGAGGATCTTGGACTCACGGTGCTCACCGATGAAGATACAGGGGAGGTATTTTTCTATCCTTCAATTAGTTCAATTACACTGGCACACGAACACGAAGAGGAAGTTCATTCCTCGACATGGAGTGAGTTACTTAACAAGCACTCTAAATTGTTAAGTGACCACGAAGTGTTGAAACAAGCTATGACTAATAGCGAGAGAGAGAACCGAAAGCTAGCCACTAAACTTGATTAAGTCAAGATAAATCTAAGGGCTATGACTAGTAAGTTCGAGGACCTCTTTACTAGGCATAAAAGCTTGGAAGGAAGGTATGAAACCCAATCCAATCTAGTGGCCAACTTGAACAAAGCCTCATTCGCTAGGCAGGCACTAGAGAGCTCGCTTCTACCTTTTGGTAGGAAGGGAGGCCTTGGATATGAGGGTGGACCTTCCAAGCCTACAGTCTTTATTGGTGCTTCTAACACAACACCATCAGTTCCTTTGGATGTGCCCACTGCCTCAAAAGCAACCACTAACAAAGACAAGGGCAAAGCGTTTGAGAACCCTAAGAAGAAACCAATGAAGATGTCAATATCTTCAAAGGAAGAATCTAAGAGTAAGCCTAGTTCAACAGTCCCTAGCACTCACAATGCTAAAATTTACCAATCAAAGGGTAAAGGGAAAAATGTTGAAACTTCTAAGTCTCAAACAAAGACACTAGAGACAAAGGATCTTCCTTTCAAAAAGAGAAGTAATGTCTACGTGTCACGTGAGTCGGATTGGAGATGGTCCAACCGTACTTATGTTGAGGGGGAAGTGTTTGAAGCACCCAAGAGGTCGCTTCAAATCCCAAAAGTTTCTCAAGCAAGTCAAGGTCAAAACCCCTAAGTTGACCACTTCAAAGAAACCAAGTGAGACGCTTGCTAAGACAAGAAACCCTAAGTCAGTCTTTAAGCCAATGGCTAATCCGAAGCGAGTCGCTTCAGGATATAAGCAAACTGGAAAGAGCATGGGTTGGTCTCAAGTGAGTCGTTCTCAAAGCTACCCCTCATGCACACACTGTTGCACATATGAAGCTGCATTTAAGCAGAAGTCACAATTTAGAAAGGTCGAGAAGCCCAAAACACAAGCTAACTCTCAAAAGAGAGTGAAGCAAGTGTGGGTACCTAAAGGGACTAACCTGCAAGGACCCAAACTGATTTGGGTACCAAAACTTGTCTAATTGCAGGTGAGCGCCATGGACCCCATGCCAAGTGAAGGTCAACCAATTTGGTACTTGGACAGTGGATGTTCAAGACACATGACTGGCATGAAAGCTCTACTTCAAGAATACATAGAGAAGAAGGGTCCACATGTAACCTTTGGTGACAACTCTAAAGGAAGCACCAAAGGATACGGCGTACTGAAGATAGGAAAACTCAGAATTGAAGAAGTTTCCTACGTGGAATGACTGAAGCACAACTTGTTATCCATCTCACAGTTTTGTGATAAAGGATACAAGGTGGAGTTCATCTCCAACAAGTGCATTGTGAAGAACAAGTAGACATCCCAGATTGCACTCACTGGAGTTAGACAAAGGAATGTCTACATTGCGCAATGGGATAGCTGCAAAGAGGAAACGTGCTTGGTCGCTAGGAGTGCTACGGAAATTGGATGGCTATGGCTCCGACGCTTGAACCATCTCAACTTCAAGACAATCAATCGCTTAGCTCGGAAAGGCTTGGTGCAGGGCATACCTAATGATGTCTTTGTCAAAGATCATACATGCTCACCATGCCAACGAGGCAAGCAGACGAACAAGCACTTCGCCAGCCTAGAAGAAGCATCTTCCAAGCGAGTGCTGGAGCTACTACACATGGATCTGTTTGGACCAGTCACTCCTGTAAGCGTCAATGGAAGAAAATACACTCTCGTTGTAGTAGACGACTTCTCTCGCTACACTTGGGTCGTATTTCTCTTTAGCAAAAAGGAGACACTGTCCAAACTGCCACAATTGCTCAAGCGTCTTGCTGTAGAGAACAAACCAAGCGATCGCCACCATTCGCTCCGACAAAGGCACAGAGTTTCTAAACTCTGCAATTGAAGCATACTGCACGGAGCATGTGATAGCACACCAAACATCTGCAGCATGAGCACCTCAGAAGAACGGAGTAACAGAAAGAAGAAATCGAATCATCAAAGAAGCCGTTCGCACTATGATTGTAGATTCGAAGCTTCCGATGAATTATTGGGCTGAAGCTGGCAATACAACATGTTATACCCAGAATCGGACGCTTCTCAACAAACGGTTTGACAAAACACCATATGAAATATGGACAGGGAGAATTCCTAACATCTCTAATTTCCATATATTTGGTTGTAGGGTCTTCATTCACAATAATGGGAAGTCACAATTGAAAGCTTTTGAAAGCAAAGCTGATGAAGGAATATTCTTAGGATATTCTACATCTAGCAAAGTTTACAGGGTATTCAATTGTAAAACCCTAATTGTGGAGGAATCACCTCATGTCGTATTTGATGAATCTTCTTTAAGTCTTCCTCAGGAACAGGTTCAAGCGAATGACAAGAATTCAAGCGAGGAACCCATTAGTCCATTGACTTGGGACATGCTTGAAGATGAAGAAGAAGTTATAGATTCAAGCGATCAAATTGCTCAAGAGAAGGTTGATGCTGCCCCCAAGACTCATGAAGCGAATGCAGGCCAAGCACCCATTCCAGTCGCTTCAGACGAAGAAGCAAGCGACCCGCATAAAGAAGAAGAAGCTGGTGGATCCAAGCGTGTATGGCTAAAAAATCATTCACCTAGCCAAATCATTGGAGATCTATCCAAAGGCGTGGTGACCAGAAGTCAAGTGTTTGGAAAAAGTGCTATGTTTAGTTGTTTTCTGTCCAACATTGAGCCAGCATGCGTGGAGGAAGCCCTGCCAATTCAAATTGGGTGATTGCCATGCAAGAAGAGCTCAACCAATTCACCAGAAACGACGTATGGTATCTCGTGGATCGTCCCAAATTCCAGCATGTGATTGGCACCAAATGGGTGTTCAAGAACAAGACGGACGAGGACCACAACGTCGTGAGAAACAGGGCTCGACTCGTCGCCAAGGGCTACTGCCAAGAGGAAGGGATCGATTTCGATGAGACCTTCGCTCCAGTGGCCAGGCTTGAAGCGATTAGACTATTTCTTGCCTACGCAGCGGCTAAGAAATTTAAAGTTTATCAAATGGACGTCAAGAGCGCATTTCTCAATGGAGAGCTCAAGGAAGAAGTGTATGTGGAGCAGCCGCCGGGTTTCGAGCAAGGAGATAAGGTGTATAGACTAAAGAAGGCCCTGTATGGTTTAAAGCAGGCGCCTAGAGCATGGTATGATACACTATCTCAGTTCCTAGTGGACAATGGATTCCACAAAGGAAAGATAGGTCAGACTCTCTTCACCATCAATCATGGAGAAGATATGCTATGGGTCCAGATCTACGTGGATGACATTATATTTGGTTCACCAAATCAGTCGCTTAGCGAGAAGTTTGGAGAGTTTATGAAGACCAAATATGAGATGTCTATGATAGGCTTGATGAGTTGCTTACTAGGTCTTCAAGTGAAGCAGCAAGATGATGGGATATTCATCAATCAAGCGAAGTGTACTCAAGACATGCTTGCCAAGTTTGGTGTTCAGCATGCTAAAGCTGTGAAGATTCCAATGAACACCAACTGGAAGATGGAGACAGACCTAGAAGGGAAGTCTGTGGATGCTACAGACTACCGTGCTTTAATCGGATCCCTTCTATATCTCACTACAAGCAGGCCAGATATAGCATTTGCAGTTGGAGTATGTGCTCGCTTCCAAAGCAATCCCAAGCACAGCCATCTTGAAGCTGCCAAGCGAATCCTTCGCTATCTCAAGGGCACTGTCAACATGAGGCTGTGGTATCCTGCTGAAGATAATTTGGAGCTCACGGGATATTCAGATGCTGACTATGGAGGGTGCCGAATTGATAGGAAATCAACTTCAGGCACATGTCAGTTCTTGGGAAGCAAGCTGATCTCATGGTGAAAGTTTAGGCAGGGCTGGCACCTAGACCTTGCGTCCTCTTCCCATCTTTCCGCCGAAGAGGAGCATGTCTTCTCATCTCCTTCGTCGTGGATAAACACTCACTCATTACTCACTCTTCATTGAGTTGAGCTGCCGGGTGTCTATTCATTTTTCTCCCACCTTGAATATTGCATCGCTTCAACTTACCCTATTCTTAGGTCAAGCGAGCCGAATGCATATTCATTCTGTAGATCTTAAGTGGGGAGCTTGAAGAGTTACCTTTTACTTCAAAAGGTTGCAGGGCTGGTGACATGCCTCTGCTTAAAAACGAGAATGTCTTGTCAGAGCATTCTCATTGTCATCTTGTCCTATTCCGACCTGAGATGAGGACTTGTACTCATCTCCCATTCATCGTGAATAAGTACACTACAGTGAATCTCCCTTCGGGTTGTAGAAAGCTTGTGTACTCTATTCATTCTCCCCCCCATTCACTTCACTGGAGGAGTCTTTAATTCGTAGAGGAAGATGGAAGAGATGAATGCCACGAAGACCAAGCTTGAAGAAATCTACAAAGTGGTATCAATCTCCTACAATGTGAGATTGACTGGTAAGTGTTTCAATTCAAGTACACTAAGTAATGTGAAGCGTGCTAGAAACCTTCATTTACTATGTGGAAAAATATGAAATGAATCTGACACAAATACAAAGAGGAAAACATTCTTGTTTATCCTCGAAGTATGTAAGTCAGAAACATTTTAAATAATGTTAAAGAAATTTCAATTTCTATACCAGTCGCTTCAGATGGTCAAGCGAGTGCTTCGTCACTCAAGCAAGCCATCGCAAGCGAGTGTGGAACAGTCACGCCAAGCGAGTACTTCGCAAGCGAGTAAACGCCAAGCAACCACACTCGAAGCGAGCGGGTACGAAGCGAGCGTATGAGCTGTACACACTCGAGTGCAAATTTTACTTTTTGCTTTGCATTTAATGCAGATTGGGTATAAGGCAGATATTTCGGGCGCGTGCAACTCACTTCAAATTTGAAGCGGGAATTTCGCACACGATCCAGCCGTTGAATTTCAACAGTTTTTGAATCACAGCCGCTGGATCGACGCCGTTTGAACAGACGAGTCACAGAAGGCCACGTGGAGTGCCAAGTCAACTTAACGGCTCACTTTTACTGTGATGACGCCGGACACGTCAATCACATCGTCGATATCCGCCGTATACAAACAGGAGTTTCGGGGAAATTACCAATTTGCCCCTGCCACATCAGCCGAACCCTAAATCTATATAAGGGAATGACGCAGAACTGCAGAAGCTTTATCAACTCCCCAAATTTTCCATTCTTGTGAAATTCTCTGCAAATCTGCAAATCTTCACAAGTCTCAAACCCCCTTGTTATATTCTTCACTCAAGACTTTCCAAATTTCAATCATGGTAAAGAAAGCAGCAACCCAAACTATGGAGAAGTTTCTATCCACCATCACTGAAAATATCAATGTTGAGCCTCACCTCGACGAGAAAGTTGTAGAAGCCGATGGCTTCTTCCGCAAGGCTGTGACTACAGCCGGCTTGTGGGAGTTCGTCATGGCAAGGCCGGAGAAGATCTTAGCCAAAGCTGTGGCTGAGTTTTTGCTGAATCTAGAGGAAGGGCAGACTACTTCTACATTCACCGATCCAGTGGATGGTGTGCCGGTGGAGGTAGCCCTAGATGCCATCGCCGGAGTATTCAACTTGCCAAAGGAAGGAACAGATTCCTTCTCGGATTTGTAGTTGTCTGTGGATGTAGAGTTTGCACGCTTCGCCGCCGATAAGAATGCAGAATTCGAGGTGAAGCACAGCAACATAAGGATGGATCTGGAAACTCCGTTCAACCTAATCTGCGAACTTTTCTCCAAATCCATGGCGTGCTATGTCGGAACGTTGGGCCAGCTTTCTGATACAAAGATCTTCGCCACAACCACTATCGTAGATAGTTTGACTGGTACGAAGTTCAACTGGCATGGTTGGTTCATCAACCAAATGCATGAAGTTGCCAAGGATTTCAAATTTGAGAAGGGAACCACTAAGGAAATTCTTCGGAAGGGGAAGCTTCGTTTCTTTTCCAGACTGTCGTTTGCCCTGGAAAAGTTGTTTCCAAACAGAAGATGGACAAATACCATAGAGTACAAGAAGAACACAATCTTCTTTGATTTGTACAAGACCAACAAGATCTTGGTGGACTTGGGAATCCTTGACGTGGATGTGCTCCCCGCAGTCCCTGTTGCCGAGAGGGAAAGTGAACAGAAGTCCAAGCGAGCCACTTCACCTGCGAAGCGAGCGGCTCCCAAGCGAGCAAGAAAAGTGAAGCGAGTCACTTCACTGATAAAGTCAAGCGAGGCTGAGGAGCAACCGCTTGAAAAAGAAGCAGAAGTTGATCAACCCCTCCCCTCCCCAGCCAAAGTTCAAACCATTCCCCAACCTTCATCCACTCAAATTCAAACCCAAGCTTCCCCAGCACAAATCCAAATCCAGCAACCCCAAGAACCAGAAGCTTCAATAACCAACCAACCCCAACCCGAAGCTTCCACCACCCAAAAGCAAACCTCACCCCACTCTCTATACGAAGACGTATCTACTTCGTCAAACCCCATTCCAATAATACCATTCTTAAGCACCGATCTCGATGCTGCCTTTACTATGTTCAATCCAACCCAGCAGCAGGCACCACCCCAAGCCACCCAAACTCAAGCACCCGAAACAGTCCAAGCCTCTACACCCAACTCCCCCTCAGACACAGCCACCTCGGCCGACACCACCCAAACAGCCAACACAGAAATAACCATCAAACCACCAACAAAGCCCCCACCCCCATCCGCGGAAGAGAGAGCCCTCCATCGCTACTTGATGGATAGGGATATTGCCTCAGAAACAATTCACAACCGCTACCCCCGGTGTAGAGATGTCAGAGGAGTTTTACACCAAGGCAACAGACTTCCTCACGTACATCACGTACTGGGGAACGGAGTATTTCAAAATCTTCAACCTCCGCAGAGCCTTCACAGAGTAGGTGATTGAAGCGAAGGAGACGGAAATGCTCAACTTCATCGGAGTAGACGACTTCCATGTCTTCATCAATGAAGCTAGCTACTGGGAGAAGCTTGGCGTATCCTGACGCCGTAATCCCAGAGCGAACGCCGTCTGCACATGAGCAAAGGTTGAAAAAGGAGCATGAGGCGGAGATGGTGGTGAAGGAAGAAGTGATTGCCAATCTTCAAAGTGTCATCACTAGGAAGATTGAGGAGTTAGAGAAGAAGGCAGAGGAGGTCAAGAATCTGAGAGCAGATTTTGACAAGAAGAAGGCCGAGCTGGAGGAAAAGCTCGAGGAGAAGGTGAAGCTAGCGGAGGAGAAGGAAAAGAGTGTGGTAGAGCTCAAGCAGTCGCTTGAGGCTGAGAGGAGCAGACTTAAGAATCTCAACTCCAAACTAGTCACTGCAGAAGAGGAGAAGAAGAAAATCTCCAACCATCTTGAGAAGAAGAGGAAGGTTGTGGAGGAAAATGATGGAGAGCTAGTGAAAATGAGCAGCGAGCTGAACAAGACGAAGCTCCAACTCCACACGCTTACGAATGAAACAGAGTTACTAAAACTCAAGCGTGAGGAAGAGTTTAGCGAGTTGGAGAGCAGACGTAGAGTTGCTCGAGACGTTGATCTAAAGCAGGCAAATCTAGCTATCCAACTCGATGAGGCACAGAAATTGGCAGGAGACTTTGCCGTCAAAATAGCTGCTGCTGCTCAGGTCAACGTGGCGCCCAACAAAAGGGAACGAAGCCTTGCCACCCAAAGGGCCGAACTTGAAGCAGCCCAGACTCACTTCGAATTGGTTCTGCAAGAGGAGCGCACGAAGATTCACGCCAAAATAGAAGCGGAGCTGGACGCTCGCTTAAAGGCTGTTGAGCCTTTGGAGAATTTGATGGCATCTGTGAAGGAGAGAGAGAAGCAGTGCCAGTATCTATTGGAAGAAATCAGTGAAAAGACAGCGGAGATTGTACTCTCCCAGGAGCACACCTTCGTGAAGCGAGCGGAAGGAATGCTGCACGCCGTCTACAATGAGTTCACTGCCATCTGCCAATCCCTCTCTGGAAAAATCATCACCACCACCCCTGGCAGTCTTGATGATGCCAAAAAGGGGAAAGATATTATAGAAAAAGAAGAACAAGGGGGAAGGATTGTTGTAGGAGAAAGTGGAATGGATGGAAGTATGATCAAAGGGGGAAGGGTAGTTGAAGGAGAAGAGGAGATGGATGAGGAAGCACGGGCAGAGCTTGCACGAAAGAAAGGGAAGGACAAAGCTATCTACGAAGAGCAGCGCAAGCCGCTAGCCGGGAAGTTGCTAGCCTCTTCACTTGCAGCTTCGACCGTTTCTGTCGCACAAACCGAGAAACAGATTGTGGAGGACGAAGCTCTCGCCGTGGCTCTGCAGCAAGAGTTTGATTTGAAGAGGAAGGGAGTCACTGAGATCCCTCTAGTGAAGCCACTGCAAGCTGTGTCTTCTCAAGCTGGCGCTACAAGTTCTTCAGCTCAAGTGCCCGCTTCAACTGCTGCTCTCGCTTCAACCACTGTTGCCGCCACATCAGCCAGCCAAGCTATTGTTCCTTCTGCCCATGCAGAAAAGAAAAAAGATATGCCTCCACCACCTCCGGCACCAAAAGCTCCACTGAAGCGTACTGCTCCAGAATCTAGAGAATTGGATCCCTCGGCTAAGTGCCAAAATATTCAACAGGCTGTCACTGCGAAATCCAGTCGCTTGGAGAGGATGAAGAAGGTTGAAGAAGAGAGGAAGAGAAAAGCTGAGAAGGATGAGCAGGTCAGAATTGCCAGACTCAAGAAGGTGGATGAACGGATCGAGACACACTGGAATGAAGTGAGGCTGATCCAATCCGCCATCTCACGAAGCTCTTTCATCCCCTTCACGCCTGATGAGTCGGAAGCTTGCCTGACTCAAGCTTGGATCGATACTTGCCGAGTGACTATTAAAGAGATGACTGACTCTCGTCGCTACTCCACTGAAGAATGTGATTATATCCGCAAGCGAGTCAACGAAAGAACTCCTCAGTTCAACAATGCTGCAAGTTTAAAGTTTCACAGGATAATAGAAGAGCTGACAAGCAGAACGGAGGAAGAGATGGATGTTAGGAGGGCCAATCATCCTGATGCTTGAGAAATTGAGAACTTCATATCTAGTGATCTACTAGAGATGTGGAGCATCTGCAAGGTCAAGTTCATCAAGGCCTACTACTTCTGGCAAGTGGTGCCTCTTCAAGATGAATGCTCAAAGCTGGACGCTCTCAACAACTTTCTCTGCTTCTATAATGAGGAACTGCGTCGGAAGATCTTCACGCAAGCTGAGCTCGCTGAGCCCAAACCTATCATAGTCAAAGTGCCAGCAATGAAGCAGTTTCCTCTACCACTTCTGCCCAATTCAAGAGTCCCAGATCGAAGGATAATCGAGGAGGAAGTGGATGAAGCTTTGTTCATTGAGAACAGTCACAGGAAGAGCAAAGAGAACGTGAAGACGATGGAAGTGAAAGTTTTGTCTGCTCACTTCAGCGAGGAAGAGGAGGAGAAGGCTGCAGATGAATCCTAATCTATCATATTTTGTGAACTGCTTGTTCATAAATATATCCTTTTTATTTCTGTCAAATTGTGTCATTTACAAGCTTTGTGAATGATTTATCCTTATGCTACAAACTCACAAATTAACCGAAAAAAAGGGAAAGGAACTTAAAAAAAAAAAAAAAAAAAAGATCAAGACTGCAAAGGAAGCAGTCGCTTGAAGTTCTTTTCACGGTTGAAGTTTATTTGGGTTTTGGCATCATCAAAAAGGGGGAAATTGTTAGGAATTGTTAAGGATATAACTTGTTAAGGGGGAACACATATGGGACGCTTCGAAATAATGTATGTTTTGATTTGATCCCAAAACCCCAAAGTATCCTATTCCCAAGAGACCCTAATTGATGTAGAATAGGTTAGAATTTTTCTAAGCCTATAATGTTAGGATGGCTCTTTATTTAGCTTTAGTCGATTATGTTTTAGACTGCAGGAATTTCAAGTGAAGGCCACTCGCTTGAGTGTGTTTTTCAAGCAAAGCAAGTCTAGCGAGCCGAAGCGAAGCGTGTCGAAGAATATCGAAGCGAATCGAGCTACAGTAGAATCAAAGCGAGTCTACTAAAGCGAAGCGAAGCGAGCACTACAACAAAAGTCAAAGCAGGTCAAAGGTTCACTTAAGTTATACTCGGGAATTTTATTTCCAAAGTATACGCTACAAGTATGACCCAAAGCGACTCATTTGATGCGGACGCTCCAATTCTAAAGCGAAGCGAGCTCATACCTAACAGACTGCAATAGCTCAATTCTCGCTCCGAATTCAAACTCCAGTCAACTGAAGATCGCCGCAATAATTGCAAGATCTCCACGTGTCGAAAGAAGAGAGGAGCAACAGAGTTGACTGCTAGGCCGACAAGGGCGCCGCAACAGTACTGGATCGCTCCAGTTACTATTACACTTGGAACTTAGCCATTTTCGGCAAAGTGACAAATTTGCGCGTCTGAAAAGCAGCAGGCCTGTGCAAGTACTGTCGAGAGGAGGGACAAAGCCACCAACCAAGCAACGGATCCTGGCCAACCCTCTGCCTATAAATAGCGAAGGATCAAGACGGAGAAGAGTAGAACACTACTTGAGCATTCAGCGCATACTGCAAACAAACACTCCCAGCTTTCAGCATTCTTCGAGTCTTTGTTTCAAGTGTTCTCCGAGTTTCTGTTCCATCGAAACTCGTCTGCGCTACCTTCACACTTAGAAATCTATGCCCATTCCATATCCAAGCTTAGAGAAGAACTCTAACCATCTTTGCATTCGTTGTAAAGAGTTCTTCATTAGTGTGTTCGTCGAAAAACCAAAAACCCTAACCCTAAGTTCTGTCTGTTAGGCTTTGTGTTTGTCGATAGGTTGTTTCGATCCAAGGCTCTACTTTCCTCGATAGTAGAAGCCTCGATCATAGAGTCTAGATCCAAGCTAGCACAGTCCTCAATTGTGTGAAGCTCGATCGAAGCTAGGTTTGAGTGGAGAACCTGCAATCTCCCAGTGTCGGACTGAAGCGAGTGAAGCTTAGTCCAGTTAGGTTTTGTGGTGAACCCGTAATCACCCAGTTGTTGTCGTCAGATCCAAGCAAGTGAAGCTCGATCTTGACCTTGGTTTTTGAGGAGCCTGCAAGTCCTCAAGGTTCTTGAGTGAAGAGAATCAGTTGCCTTGTGCAACAAAGTGGACGTAGGTGTTTTATCACCGAACCACTCTAAATCTCTGTGTCGTATCTCTAAACCCTAATCTCTCTACTTGTTTACTGTTTTGATTATTCATTTGCACAAGTATCGTAAACAACTTAAAACTGTATTTTTAAATACTTAGGAAAGATTAGCTCACCGAATTCCGCATCTCGAGTAAAGCCTCACTCTTGATCAAGCTCTTGCTTAGGTCAAGAGATTTGCTAACACTATAGATCTAGCTCTCGGCTAGGTCTTAGTGTCTGTAGCGAGCGCTTTACTTGTCACTCTGAGTTATTGGAAAATAAGTTGAAAAACTTCAAAACACGTATTCACCCCCCCCCCCCCCCCCTACGTGTTTTTCCTCTTACAAACCGGGACCAACACGAGTGAAGCTCGATCCTTGTCCAGGTTTTGAGAAACCCGCAATCCTCTGAGTTTCTTAGTGAAGAGAAACAGTTTCCATGTGGAACAAAGTGGACGTAGGCGTTTTACCACCGAACCACTATAAAACTCAGGTGTTGTATTTCCGTTCTTAAGCTTTATATATTTACTACTTTGATCTATCATTCTGCACAAACATTTAAACAAACTCTAAAACGAAGTTTCAAATACTTAGGAAAGATATAACTCACTAAATTCCACATAAAAACAAGCGTGTCACTCTGAAATCAAGCGTCCGCTTTGGTCTGGAGTAAAGCTTTTCGGCTGATCAAGCTTATAGCTTGGTCTAAGGATTTAAAGCGACCCAAGCTTGCATACTCTGAGAAAAGTTGAAGAGAAGTTGAAAAACATAGATTACACGTATTCACCCCCCCACCCCCCCCCCCCCCCCCCCCCCCCCCCCCCTCCTCCCTCTACGTGTAATCCTCTTTTCAAATCGGGACCAACAGGTTCGGTATCTGGTTTGGGTTTCAAAACATTGCATCCAACAAGCCTCTTGCATAACATGTATTCCCTCCGTTCCTCGTAAGATAATACGTTTCATTTTGTCAATTTATGATGCATTTTTCCACGCTTCTTGATGATGAGTTTTAAAAAAAATTGAAGAATTTTTTCTTTTGCGGGATAATACAACTATCATCGTATCCCATAAGAGAATTTTTTTTTTCAAAAATCTATTTAAAAACACACCATCAAGAAGCGTGGAAAAACGTGACAGAAATTGATAAAATGAAACGTATCGTCTTGCGTGGGACAGAGGGAGTATCTCGAAAGGTGTAATATCGCACATCACCTACCTATCTTATACTTTGTAGCATGTCGATCCACAAACAATATTTAGAAACAATCTTAGATAATATATCTCACCACTTCCAAGATGCATGTCGAATGTAGAAGATCATTCCAATCTTAAACCCTCTCTTTCTAAAAACCACGCCAGAATATCATGTATTCGCACAAATTTTGTTGGGAATTCACATTATGTCAACTAGTATCACACCCGTGCGATGCACAGGGTAAGCTATGTTGAGTATGTTCTTTATTTATTTTTATAAAATTTTAAAATGTTATTTATCTGCATGAGTATATTATTATTTTTTATTTTTAAATTTGTAGATTTTATATGATTTTTTAGAGTGTTTTTCAATGTTTATTGAAATTTGTAATGCTTAAATTAAAGCAATGTATTTTGAAATGTATGACAATGATAACAAAGTTGTAGTACGAAATATAATAAGATTAAGTCGGGAAATAGTTTGCATTCATAAATTTATTTATCTATAAATTATGAAAAACTTCCTTATATACACGACATTCGTGGTACATGGGTTGTTTTTATTATCTTTGCCGCATATCAAGATTTTCGAACCACTCCATCTACAAACTCGTAAAAGGGCAACATAAAGTTGACCATGTGAGAAGACCGGTTTCTTAAGACAAAGTCTCACATGGGATAGTGATTGTTCTCGACTCTTGTTGATCTTCATGACATACGAAACAATTATAGAAAATTGTCTTTGTGGAAACTTGAATGGAAAACGTAGACCAGGAGAAGTTAATTACACTCTAGGAATCAATACATTCTAACCAACATTACTTCATGCCAATATCTTAGCCTCTAGAGCATGGTTAGCAAGTTTCGTGAGGATCAAACGTGTGTCATTATTGCACAATCCAAGAGAATGATCAATGTTCCTTAACGACATAATTGAAGTTCCACCTATAAAATTCAACACATGGTTAGGCAATCATGAACATTTAAAAGAATTCAATACTCGGGCGATTGTACATCGTTAATAACATCAAGAGTCCATTTGAGTTGCACATTTTTTCTGAGCTTAAATATTCTCTGCTTTCAGATTTATTCAATAAAATCATGTAACGATTTACCAATTCAACTACATCAAGCGTTGTTTCAAGTATTACCCTCTCATCAAGGTAAGAAAAATCTTCTGGAGAATTTATATATGACGGGTACGTGCTATTGACAATTGTTTTAATCGGATCTGTTGGGTATTTCAAATGAATGTCATCCGGTATGACAATTTATGCATGACCGTCATTTGAGCCTCCAAGAACACCATCACCTATGACTAAAACCCAATTAGAAAACTCTTGCAACTCTGTAGCTTCAAGTGAAGAGACCAAGTTATGCAACCTCATATTTTTTGTTAGCCTCAAGACTTGAACATCTTTCCAAATGTACAAAGTATTGATACTTGCATTACTATATCCTGTCTGCTTCAAATGGCTATGATGGAAAAAATTTGTCTGAACATCCACCAAACACTATTGTTTTACCTTGAATGGTAAACCAAAAGCCAGAGAGTTTTTGAACCGCATGATGTCTCTTAAAGTTCTATCAAGAGCTTCAAAACAATGTTTACGCGTCAGCGGCGCTTCATCCCAAATTATGAGTTTACATCTTATGAGTATTTCCACAAGCGGGTTTCCTTGTTTGATACTACACATTGTATCTTCATTTAGTTGGACTGGAATAGAAACACGGGAGTGTGAAGTCATTCCCCAGGGTAACAACAAAGATGTTATGCAACTTGAGGCTATATTAAGTACGATGTCTCCTTTTGATCTTATTGCAGCAGGCAATATTATTCAAATAAATGTTTCCGTACACGAAAAAACACCTCCTAAATCAGTTTATATTTTTTCAATTATCTTTTCGTATACATGACGTTCTGATATGGGATCTCTAAGCAATGAAGCATGTTCCATCTCGAGTCAAGACCGATCATAACTCAACTCATCATTTATCAAACTATTATGTGTCTTGCATAAATATTCAACATCGGGATTCGACATTTCGTTGAACTCGCGAAGACTATAACCGCAGTTCAATAATATCTTTTCTATTTCAGCCGGTCCATGACTTTCCAGATACCAAACTATTTCGGGCCATTTAGGATTGCACGTAAATATTATAAACAAATTTGGGTAACCTCCCCATGTATATATTGCCATGACATCCTGAATTTATTGTATATTATATCTTACTCCTCCAATAAAGCTAGGTGGTAATATCACCCTCTTGCCTTGTGTGGGCGGATCGTTTTCTCCTCTGAGAATCACTTCGCTTAATCCTTTATATAGCTCACACCTTAACTATTTTTGGTTCATCCTAATATAATTCAATCTCAAAGATTCGATCATCGTATAAGGATCAACAACAAATGATTGAAATCTCGAAGAAAAAATGTGAGATGACACATCATGTCATTCGTGCAAGCGATATGGAAAAAAAAAAAAAAAAAGTCCCTAATAGTGACCTTTTTATCATTATCCAGAGGTTTTGTGGACATTTTACATAGAGCTGAGATTGATATATCATCTTTGTAGCCATCTTCACTATACATAAATAGTAAAGGATATTGGAGAGACAATTATGAGGGATGCATCTCGTTGATCCTCTTCAAACACCATTCTTAGATTATATCAATATATCCCTTTGGCCTAATGATTCATCAAAATCCCACAATCAATGAAGCAACTTCAGAAACCGTTGGCAAATTATATGTTCTCCCGTCTGTAACTCTCCTTCCTATAAGCTTTAATCTCAAACTCGTGTATTCGGAGTTGTGAAGCTTATCTTGAGCCATTCTAAATGACTTAACTAAAATATATATATATATTTTTTTATCAAACATTGTCATCAGCGTTGATACAACCACACTCCTTATGGTATCAATATCTTACATCTCTGCAATGGATATGCATAAACTACTTATAAAAAGAATATAATCTCTATATATTTAAGAAGATGAAATGAATGAGATTTTGTGTATACCTTACAGATAATATCATGTTGGTCACTTCATTATCAGTTTGTATATGTATAATTGTGCAAATTTTGGAATTCTATCAATCTTTGGATCAAACTACCTATACGGTGATAATTTTGCCCAGAGAGTGTAAAGATAAGCAGAGATCTACCTTGATTTTAATTTTTCTCGACATTCCCACCCAAAGATGTAAAGTTGAACATACTATTAAAAGGATGAATGTTGTTCTTAGTGTTTATTGTTCAGATGCCAACCAAACGAAAGATCACCTAACACCTTGAGTTTTGGTAGATATGGGAGTTTTATTTAACCATAGAAACAACATATTGAGTATGTCCATTTTCGAGGTTTGTAGTCCTTTCTTTGGCTCTCACCATACCAAAAGATAACTTTGCGGTATTAACACTTATATAGTATTGACACTCATATGCATGATCCCCAATATCGTAATAATTTGTAACATGAAGTAAACATAAAATTTTATCTTTTTCATTAGAAATATAAAACAAATAGATATTAAATATATATATATATATATATATATATATATATATTTATTTTATTTTCATTAGAATTATAAAACAACAAACATATCTATATAATAATAAAGATTACATGTCCATAAAATAAAACTCTTACTAATTGTAGCACAAATATTAACTCTATATGCAATGAATATTGTATTATATATTAAAAAATGATATAATATATTACATGAGTTGCAACAACAACCGTGGTGGAGTTTAGATTTTGGTTACTTGGACTGTCATTCAAACTTTGATTGTGGACTGTCAAATCTTGTATCCCATCATCACTACTCCTAAATAAGGTTGTAGGTTAATCTTCGAAGTGAAGTCAATTAATATCGTGTTGATATTCGTCGGGACTCTCGTTATTGACAAACTTATCTAATCATCCCAAATTTTAAATGTTCCAGTTAACTCTTGAAGTTAATATTTTATTATTTTTGAAAAGTCTAGAATATCATGATTATTATTCTAGCTATGGAGCTCAATATGTCACAAATGGTCTTCTTTTTTATTTAAACTTCTACAAAGTAATATAGGACATTTCTTGCAATTAAATATGGCTAATAAAAATATTTAATTAGCCACATTCATGAAAATATATTTATCTAGCCATTTTTCAATGTTCAAAATCAAATATGTCATCTTCCTTTTAATTTGATTTATTTTTGTTTCCTTTGTTCTATTTTTAAGAGTAATTAAACATTCTTTTCAAATATAAAAGTTCCTCAACAATGACAAATACGCCGACGCCTCTAAGTTGAGGTTTATTGTATTGATTTTGGTGGCAGCATTAGTAACATTTACTTGTCCAAAATAAAAAATTCATAAAACTCCATCAACTTAATTTCCTATAGGAAATCTTGGATTATTAAATTTTGATGTATAAATTTTTTTTTAATGATTCTTTGTCTTTTTATGGCAAACCTAACAACTTTTAAATGTATGAAAGGATTTTTAAATATTTATTCTATCATAAATGCTGCAATAGTGACTAAAGTCATATCTTATCTAAAATACCTTATGAATTTATATGGAGGGTTTGCAGAGAGGATTGAAGAAGTCTTATTAGTTGCAAGTCCTCTTAATCCAATCATAAAAACTAATTTATATGAAGATATATACGAATTAAAGGATGCAATTTCATACAATTTTTTTTTTGTTTTTTTTATAATGTTCTACAAATGATAACCACATACGTGCTATTCCATCTATACTAATGGATACAACTATAATATCTATTGTGAGTGCTTTTACTTTGTACAATCTAACCTATAAGTTTACCGTACATATTTAGAAGATACTTCGTAATAAATTAGCAGAATCCATATAAAATGATGTCTATGAAATACTGATACATGGTATATTGATATTGAAGGAACCATGATCAATGAAGATCGGTTCGTCCCGAGGATCTATTTCGGATATCTAAGTTATCGATATAAAACCTATCATGCTTCTATGAATTTAAGTGCGGAATCATAAGGTGTTCAGATCGATTACCTTAGGGTGAAGAGAACTCGCGAATAGATCTTATGATCTGTATCCCTGCTCGATTCTGACGTTGGATGGACAACGAACCTCGGAATCAGCCACGGAAACGGAATGCCGTCGATCTGCTCTAGAAGCCGCGCGCGTCTCTCTCTCTCTCTCTCTCTCTAACCCTAGCCTCCCTTTCTTGTTAGAATATTTCAAGTGCACTCGTATATTCTGAACTTGTAGGTCAAACAAGACTTTGAGGGGGTACATATAGGAGAGACCAAGTGAGACTTGGGCTTAAGTTGCAGGCCATGCTTGCAACTTATGGACTAGGCGTCCACTAGCAGTATTGGCGCCCCATACTGGGCCCAATTATGTGACGACCCACTTATTCCTTATACTGTGGCCTATTGAGCTTTTTGGGCCAGATCAGGGATCTACTAGCTGGTAAAACCGAGGCCTCCCAATGGCTAAATTCTCCATACTCAGCCCAGAGTATAATTTAGTCCATAAGTACTAAAACATTTCACTAGAGTAATAGTACTGAATTACCTGTTTTAACCCTGTTGAGTTCAGGGCTAGTATTAGACTTAGCGACCCCCGTATTTAAGATATCCCACATCCGTTGATTATCTTAGAGCTTCTGACTGCCCGTGTTATTCAACTTCTTTATCATTCCTGAGTAGTACCATTCATTCCTTATTCATTATTCATCATACCGGAACTTAATCCACCTGCAGGGTTTGGTATGATAATCCTTAATGAATTCCTCAGGGGATGTGATCAACCTGTTCTACCAGGATATGGTGCTCTATTGCAGTTACACTAAGAGTCGTACTAGTTGTAGTTGCTTCACAAGATACGAAGCATATTGAGTCACAGATCCTCTGAACTCTCACCCATGGTAAATCAAAGAAGCAGGCTACAACTATACACCCTTAGGACTCAACTAGAGTTAAGGTTCATCTTAAGTCACCGAGGTCTTGATTCTTTCTACATAGGTCAGAATAGAAGAATTCACCTCACTGTGATCCTATCAGTACATGCACGTACTAGCATAGACAAGTAGCCAAGACAAGCTACTTATGCAGCCTATACTACAGCCTAAACCGACAGTTATATCCAGAACTGTCTCGACTGTGATACCCTTTTATATATCCAGCAACTATGGTCTTCTGTGATCTACAACACACCATAAAGCCTACAACTTTGAGATATTGGATAGATATTTAATGCATGGATAACAATTTATACTTAATCAGATAGGAGATTGTAAGTGGTTATGGACAACACATGCATACAAGCTAAAAGGCCTGCTTTCTAGTATACAAATCCATCAATCTCCCACTTATACTAAAGCAAACTTTTAGTATATCATGTGACAAATAGGCAAAGTGTCTACAACCTAGCATCTATTACACATCTTCTCCCACTTATACTCAAAGTTTACTAGTGTGGGAGGCGCTCCAGTCCCATCCCTTTGACATGCTTGTCAAACACTTTGACTGGTAAGCTCTTTGTGAATGGATCCGCCAGATTATCCGCTGAAGGGATTTTCTTCACTTCTACTTCTCCTCTTTCGACGATTGCTCGTACGAGGTGGTACTTTCTCTCTATGTGCTTGCTTGCCTTGTGAGCCCTAGGTTCCTTGCAGTTTGCAACTGCTCCAGCATTATCACAATACAATGTGATACCTCTGGGCAAACTGGGAACTAGCTCTAGCTCATTTAGGAAGTTCAGGAGCCACACAACCTCTTTAGCAGCCTCACAAGCAGCCACATATTCGGCCTCCATGGTAGAGTCTGTGATGCATTTCTTCTTCACACTCTTCCCAGTGACAGCTCCACCTCCCAAGGTAAACAAATAGCCTGAGGTAGATTTCCTCTCATCTCGATCAGCCTGGAAGTCTGAGTCCGTATACCCTATCGGGATCAACTCATTGGATCGATAAACAAGCATATGATCTCTTGTCCTCTTGAGATACTTCAATATGTGCTTAATAGCCGTCCAATGTCCCTGACCAGGGTTAGACTGATATCTAGCCACCATGCCAACCGCATAGCAGATATCCGGTCTAGTACACAGCATCGCATACATGAGACTCCCAACCGCGGAAGCATACGGTACAGTCTTCATGTCCTCTACTTCCTCTTGTGTCTTCAGACACATATCCTTGGATAGAGGAATGCCATGTCTGAAGGGAAGAAAACCCTTCTTGGCATTTTGCATGCTGAAACGGGCGATCACAGTATCTATATATGAAGCTTGGCTTAAGCCTAACATCCTCTTACGGCGATCTCTGATCACCTTGATCCCTAGGATGTAACCAGCTTCTCCCAAGTCTTTCATCTGAAACTGTTCAGACAATCAATCCTTTACGCCTGACAACACGTTCAGATTGTCGCCAATGAGAAGTATGTCATCTACGTAAAGTACTAAGAATATCACGCTTCCGTCCGAACTGAGCCTGTAAACACAGCTTTCGTTTATGCACTGGACAAATCCATAGGACTTTATCACTCCATTAAAACGAATGTTCCAGGACCTGGATGCTTGCTTAAGTCCGTATAAGGACTTCTTAAGCTTCCATACGAGAAGCTCCTGGCCATCTTTCACATAACCTTCTGGTTGGCGCATGTAAATGTCCCTACCTTTTTCAAGGTACCCGTTTGTTGGGAATTGTTAAGGATTTCATGTTAAGGGGAAACTCATATTGGGAGGCTTTTAAATTCTAGTATGTATTTTGATTGGATCCCAAAACCCCTAAGTATCCTATTCCCAAGCGACCCAATTTGATGTAGAATAGGTTAGAAATTTTTCTAAGCCTATACTGTTAGGAAGGCTCTATCTTGCTTTAGTTGCTTTGTTTTTAGACTTCAGGAATTTCAAGTGAAGGCCACTCGCTTGAGTGTGTTTTTCAAGTGAATCAGGTCTAGCGAGCCGAAGCGAAGCGTGCCGAGGAATAGCGAAGCGAAGCGAGCGCTACAGTGACAAGCCAAAGCGAGTCAACACAGGTCAAAGATTACTAAAGCAGTTACTCGGAAATTTATTTTCCAAGTACTCACTACAGTATGACCTTGAAGCGACTCACTTCAAGCGGACGCTATGATGGTGCCCGTAAGTCATGGTTCAAAGCCCGGAGGCCCAGAATTAAAGATGATATGGGATGAAGATTGAAGATACTATTATTTAGTAGTTTATTTAGTTGAGTTTTTATTAATATTTTATTAATTTTCGTTTTAATTTGGTTTTTTAGTTGATAGGGTTATTTTAAGCATTATTTTAGTGAATTTATTCCTTTTTAGACTAGGTTTTGGTTTGGCATATTATATGATAGGTTTTTAACTAGTTTCCTTGTGGAATTAGGACTCTATGAAGCCTATAAATATGGCTCATATATCATGGACGAAAATTAGATCATTATTCATTAATATATTTTCTTGAGTTTTTACTCTCTCTCTTTTATGAGAATTTTCGAATTCCTCTTGTTTATCAAGTTGAGTTCATTATCCGGCGAATCGACGAGTCAATCATCCCTCGTTGTGTGTCAATCATCGTCCCCGAGTTGCCTAGACAACTCTTTCGTGTTCGATTTAGGAGGTTTTGGGATTTCCATCGGTATCTTGAGTCTTCCGCGTGCGTGAGTCGTTCGGACCTACCAAGGTTCGTATCATTTGGCACCAGAGCCAGAGTTTACGTAATCCAGGTTCTATCTTTCCTTTTGTCTTTTTCATTTTCGTATCGTTTTGTTCATGTCGTTTTTATTCGTGTCGTTCGTTCGAATCTTCTTCTAATCGTTCGTCAGATTTGTTTCTGTGTCAAAAAAAAAATAAATAAATAAATAAAAAATCGTATCTGTGTCATAGAGTCGTCCTTTGTAGCTTTTCGTTTCGTGTCAAGTATTCAGATTCGTTTCTGTGAGTTTTCGTCTTTTTCTCGTGTGTTTCGTCGGCCAGCACTAAAACGGCCATAACTTTTGCATACGGACTCCGATTTTTCTCCATAATACCTTTTCGGAAACATCTCAACGAGATATAAAAGTCTCATTACTCTGCTGGTATGTCGTATGAGGAACTTGATCAACAAGCAAAGCTCAAGATAGAGGCGATGGTGAAACAATGGGGCGAGGAGATGAGGTCTGAGTCGGTGTTAATTTGTTCGAAGAGTGGAGGTCGATACAAAGACAAAGTCCGACAATACAACCAACGTGGCCATCTTGGTGAGGACGAAGATGTGGACATTACCTACTTTCAAGGGAAATATGATCCAGAGTTGTATCTTCAATGGGAGAGAAATATGGAGATAGTTTTTTGTCATCATAACTATTCTGAGTTCAGGAAGGTGAACTTGGCATCCAGGTTGTTATCGGACTATGCTCTAACTTGGTGGGATCGATTGGCTAAGAGTAGAAGAAGGAATGGAGTGGAGCCAATCATGACTTGGAAAGAGATGAAGGCGGTGATGAGGAAACATTTTGCACCTTTCCAATTCTATCGTGGGAATCAGAATAGTTGGAGGCAGTCCCAAGCTACTACTATTTCATATTCGAAGAAAAGCTTTTTGGAGAAAGAAGACCAGCCGAAGGAGTACATATGTCCATTTGTGAAGCCAAGGTCAGATGCTAAGAGTACGTTCACTCCGGTTCGAGATGATGTGGAAGAACAGAATGAGGAGGTAGAAGAAATCGAAGCACCTCCTGGACCACTTAGTTTATTTGATGATATTGATCAGAGTGTGCAAAATGAAGAGTGTGATGGAGAGCAGCAAGAGAACATCATTCATGTCGAGGATAAAGTGTCGTTTGTTTCTCTTACTCCAACGCAAGTGGATGAGGATGATCAAATGCAACTGTCAAAGGAGGTGGAGATGGTGAAGTCCAAGGAGGAGAAAGTAGAGACAAACGAGAATGGATTGATGCCCGAGTCTCTACTTGATCAGAGTAGTGGCTTGGAGTGGATTGTGAATGAGGAGAAGTCCATGGAGGCAACGTGGAACAAGGGGAATGTTTCGTCCACTAATGATCTTGATTGTCTATTTTCTTCTACTTATTCATTTGTGCGGGCATTTGATGATGTTTCTTCCAAATATACATTTCATGGCGTATTATCAATTAAAGGAAGTGAACATCAAATCGAGTTCGAAGGATTGAATGAGTAGCAGAAATGTGAAGAGATCAAGAAACAAAATTTCTTTCCTTTTGATGTAGGAGACGGCCAGGATTTGAGGACAAATCCTCTTCAAGAGGAGGGGAATGATGGAGCCCGTAAGTCATGGTTCGAAGCCCGGAGGCCCAGAATTAAAGATGATATGGGATGAAGATTGAAGATACTATTATTTAGTAGTTTATTTAGTTGAGTTTTTATTAATATTTTATTAATTTTCGTTTTAATTTGGTTTTTTAGTTGATAGGGTTATTTTAAGCATTATTTTAGTGAATTTATTCCTTTTTAGACTAGGTTTTGGTTTGGTATATTATATGATAGGTTTTTAACTAGTTTCCTTGTGGAATTAGGACTCTATGAAGCCTATAAATATGGCTCATATATCATGGACGAAAATTAGATCATTATTCATTAATATATTTTCTTGAGTTTTTACTCTCTCTTTTATGAGAATTTTCGAATTCCTCTTGTTTATCAAGTTGAGTTCATTATCCGGCGAATCGACGAGTCAATCATCCCTCGTTGTGTGTCAATCATCGTCCCCGAGTTGCCTAGACAACTCTTTCGTGTTCGATTTAGGAGGTTTTGGGATTTCCATCGGTATCTTGAGTCTTCCGCGTGCGTGAGTCGTTCGGACCTACCAAGGTTCGTATCATTTGGCACCAGAGCCAGAGTTTACGTAATCCAGGTTCTATCTTTCCTTTTGTCTTTTTCATTTTCGTATCGTTTTGTTCATGTCGTTTTTATTCGTGTCGTTCGTTCGAATCTTCTTCTAATCGTTCGTCAGATTCGTTTCTGTGTCAAAAAAAAAAAAAAAAAAATCGTATTTGTGTCATAGAGTCGTCCTTTGTAGCTTTTCGTTTCGTGTCAAGTATTCAGATTCGTTTCTGTGAGTTTTCGTCTTTTTCTCGTGTGTTTCGTCGGCCAGCACTAAAACGGCCATAACTTTTGCATACGGACTCCGATTTTTCTCCATAATACCTTTTCGGAAACATCTCAACGAGATATAAAAGTCTCATTACTCTGCTGGTATGTCGTATGAGGAACTTGATCAACAAGCAAAGCTCAAGATAGAGGCGATGGTGAAACAATGGGGCGAGGAGATGAGGTCTGAGTCGGTGTTAATTTGTTCGAAGAGTGGAGGTCGATACAAAGACAAAGTCCGACAATACAACCAACGTGGCCATCTTGGTGAGGACGAAGATGTGGACATTACCTACTTTCAAGGGAAATATGATCCAGAGTTGTATCTTCAATGGGAGAGAAATATGGAGATAGTATTTTGTCATCATAACTATTCTGAGTTCAGGAAGGTGAACTTGGCATCCAGGTTGTTATCGGACTATGCTCTAACTTGGTGGGATCGATTGGCTAAGAGTAGAAGAAGGAATGGAGTGGAGCCAATCATGACTTGGAAAGAGATGAAGGCGGTGATGAGGAAACATTTTGCACCTTTCCAATTCTATCGTGGGAATCAGAATAGTTGGAGGCAGTCCCAAGCTACTACTATTTCATATTCGAAGAAAAGCTTTTTGGGGAAAGAAGACCAGCCGAAGGAGTACATATGTCCATTTGTGAAGCCAAGGTCAGATGCTAAGAGTACGTTCACTCCGGTTCGAGATGATGTGGAAGAACAGAATGAGGAGGTAGAAGAAATCGAAGCACCTCCTGGACCACTTAGTTTATTTGATGATATTGATCAGAGTGTGCAAAATGAAGAGTGTGATGGAGAGCAGCAAGAAAACATCATTCATGTCGAGGATAAAGTGTCGTTTGTTTCTCTTACTCCAACGCAAGTGGATGAGGATGATCAAATGCAACTGTCAAAGGAGGTGGAGATGGTGAAGTCCAAGGAGGAGAAAGTAGAGACAAACGAGAATGGATTGATGCCCGAGTCTCTACTTGATCAGAGTAGTGGCTTGGAGTGGATTGTGAATGAGGAGAAGTCCATGGAGGCAACGTGGAACAAGGGGAATGTTTCGTCCACTAATGATCTTGATTGTCTATTTTCTTCTACTTATTCATTTGTGCGGGCATTTGATGATGTTTCTTCCAAATATACATTTCATGGCGTATTATCAATTAAAGGAAGTGAACATCAAATCGAGTTCGAAGGATTGAATGAGTAGCAGAAATGTGAAGAGATCAAGAAACAAAATTTCTTTCCTTTTGATGTAGGAGACGGCCAGGATTTGAGGACAAATCCTCTTCAAGAGGAGGGGAATGATGGAGCCCGTAAGTCATGGTTCGAAGCCCGGAGGCCCAGAATTAAAGATGATATGGGATGAAGATTGAAGATACTATTATTTAGTAGTTTATTTAGTTGAGTTTTTATTAATATTTTATTAATTTTCGTTTTAATTTGGTTTTTTAGTTGATATAGTTATTTTAAGCATTATTTTAGTGAATTTATTCCTTTTTAGACTAGGTTTTGGTTTGGTATATTATATGATAGGTTTTTAACTAGTTTCCTTGTGGAATTAGGACTCTATGAAGCCTATAAATATGGCTCATATATCATGGACGAAAATTAGATCATTATTCATTAATATATTTTCTTGAGTTTTTATTCTCTCTCTTTTATGAGAATTTTCGAATTCCTCTTGTTTATCAAGTTGAGTTCATTATCCGGCGAATCGACGAGTCAATCATCCCTCGTTGTGTGTCAATCATCGTCCCCGAGTTGCCTAGACAACACTTTCGTGTTCGATTTAGGAGGTTTTGGGATTTCCATCGGTATCTTGAGTCTTCCGCGTGCGTGAGTCGTTCGGACCTACCAAGGTTCGTATCACGCTACAATTCTAAAGCGAAGCGAGCTCCTACCTAACAGGAAGCGACATCCCAATTCCCGCTCCAAATTTGAATGTCGAGTTCAAACTCGAGTCAACTGAAGATCGCCGCATTAATTGCAAGATCTCTACGTGTCGAATGAGGAGAGGAGCAGCGGAGTTGACTGCCAGGCCGACAAGGGTGCCGCAACAGTACTGGCTCACTCCAATTACTGTTATGTTTGGAACTTAGCCATTTTTGGCAAAGTGCCAAATTTGCGCGTCTGAAAAGCAGCCAGCCTGTGCAAGTACTGTCGAGAGGAGGAGGGACAAGGCCACCTACCAAGCAACGGATCTCGGCCAACCCTCCTCCTATAAATAGTGAAGGATGAAGACGAAGAGATGTAGAACACTGCTTGAGCTTTCAGCGCCTACTGCAAACAAATTCCCAGCTTTCAGCATACTTTCGAGTCTTTGTTTCAAGTGTTCTCCGAGTTCTAGTTTCATCAGAACTCATCTTCGCAACCTTCACACTTAGAGTTCTAAGCCCTTTCCATATCCAAGCTTAGAGAAGAGCTCTAGCCATCTTTGCATTCACTGTAAAGAGCTCTTCATTAGTGTGTCTATCGAGAAACCAAAAGCCCTAACCCTAAAGTTCTGTTAGGTTTTGTGTGTTCATCGAGAGGTTGTTTTCGATCCAAGGCTCTACTTTCCACGATAGTAGAAGCCTCGATCATAGAATCTAGATCCAAGCTTACACTTTCCTTGATTGTGTAAAGCTCGTTCAAAGCTTAGGTTGTAAGGAGAACCCGTAATCTCCCTGTCGTCGGATTGAAGCGAGTGAAGCTTCAAGTCCAGTTTAGGTTTTGTGTGGTGAACCCGTAATCACCCAGTTGTCGTCAGATCCAAGCAAGTGAAGCTCGATCTTGACATAGGTTTTTGAGAACCCGTAATCTTCAAAGTTCTTGAGTGAAGAGAACTAGTTGCCTAGTGCAACAAGTGGACGTAGGTGTTTTATCACCGAACCACTCTAAATCGTTGTGTCGTATTTCTAACCCTAATCTCTCTAGTTTCTGTTTACTGTTTGATTATTGACTGCACAAACATTTAAACAAACTTAAACTGATGTTTTTAAATACTTAGGAAAGATTAGCTCACCGAATTTTCGCATCTTGAGTAAAGTCTCACTCTTGTTCAAGCTTTTGCTTAGGTCAAGAGACTAGCTTATACTGTAGATCCAACCCTCGGCTAGGTCTTAAGTTTCCAAGCGAGCACTTAACTTAAAACTCTGAGTTTGAGGAAAAGAAGTTGAAAAACTTTAAAACACGTATTCACCCCCCCCCCCCCCCCCCCCCCCCCCCACGTGTAACAAATTGGGACCAACAAGTGGTATCAGAGCAGCAGTTCTTTCGAGCCACTGCTTTGCATATCTAAAGCGAGTCCCCTCTCGCTTCACATTGTCTCACTAAACCGGATCCTTTTTCCTATGTGCATAAAACCCTCACTCATGCATATTGCATTACTGCTGATAGTTTGCTATGTCTACATACAGTGCATCAAATCTTCCGCAGTTCTCTATTGAAGGGTACGAGACATGGAGCTTTCGAGTCGAGAGCTTCCTCAGTTCCATCCACGACAGAATGTGGGAGGTCATTGAGGAAGGACCGATCGAGATTAGGAAAGCCATCTCTGTGAATGTCCCAGCCGCCGAAGGCCGTGCAGCCCACTGATAGGGTGCATTTTTACCCTATCATCTAGGTGTTATATTATCGTTTTCTTGTCGTATTTTGATAGTTTAGCTCATGATTTATATTGTTTATGTTATTTCGAGCTAGATTACGCTTTTGGGTTGTTTTGAGTGTTTTTAGGGCTTTTTAGTCGAGAAAACCCAAGATGAGACAAGAGACGATGAAACCAAGGAAGAGATGAAGTATTGATCCCAAGTTCTGACTTTTCACGATTTTTTGGAATATCTATTCTGGAAAATTGAAAGCATAGAATTGAATAGGGGTTCAATAGGAGCACGTAGGCGAAAACGGAGGTCAATTCGGAGTTCGGATGAGGAAGATATGACCGAAATAAGAAAGTTGCGCAGAACCCTCTCGACCCTCTCGACCGACCTCTCGATCGAGAGAGGTGTCGAGAGGTGCCTCCTGTTTTCCAGACGGGATTTTCTCTAAAAGGCTATTTTTGACTTTTTCTTGGTTTCCTTGTACAATTAGGTATTGGATGCAAACTTCTACCCTATAAATACCTCTAAACCTATAATTGTAAACAAGTTCCTCCACTCTCCTACATTCTTTAGATTAGTTTTTATTCTTTTCTCCATACTTTTATACTTTAGATCTAGATTTATTTTATGTATGAAGACAATTGAAGATTGAAGATTTATCAAGATTCAAGAGTTTTTCTATCCCTTTCTTTTTACTTTATGTTTTTAATTATGTTTATTCTTCCTTCTACCTTTCTTTTAATTATGTCTAGCTAAATCCTTAGTTGATTTTAGGGATTGAATGCCTAATTGAATTTATGTGAGTGTTTTTGTTTACAATTAGCCTTCCAATCTAGATGCATGTTTCATGGTGCTTATTCTCATGCATGGTTAACTGGCCATTAATTATGTATGCATAATTATGTGTTTATGTCTTAATTGGATAATTGCATAATAGATCTCATGAATACATGATATGGTGATTTGATTATCTTAGTTGAGATTAAATTATCATATAGTTGCATATAATTGATTTGGGTGTCTTAGTTGAACCTAGTTGATTATATTATTGATACTTGTTCTATTTTGCACTTGATTTGATGTCTATGTGTCCGAGAGGATATTAGGATCTTATTAGGTGACGACTTGCATTGCTTTAATCGGGGTGTAGGTTATTTTTCATGTATCACATTTAGATTGGATTAAATTGGTTAATTGTACTCATTAATTGCTTGCATAGATTTGATTAGGTAGGCTTCCCTAGAATCAACAATTTTTCTTATTTGAGTTTTATCCTTATTTGTTTATTTGCTCACTTATTTACTTTCTTTATTTATTATTTGCCCTATTATTTGTTTATTTCTTTATTTGTTTAATTAAGTCTTTCTATTTATTTGTCTAGATTATAATACCACAAACATTCTTATTTTCTTAATTGCCTAGACATCAGTTTAATTCTAGAGTAGAGGTACTTTGTGTGATTTCGATATATCAATCCCTGTGGATACGATACTCGTACTTTCTTATACTATACCTATTTTGTGTGGTAGAAAATAGTGCGATCAAATTTTTGCGCCGTTGCCGGGGATTGATTAGATTTCACATAGATATTTTGAAATAGGATTAATAGGTGATTTAGGCGTTTATTTTTCTGTTTTTGAGTATTAATCTAACCGTTTCCTTTCTTTGTCGAGGAATAAAGTTCGATGGCGGATCAAGGAGTGAGGAGGACTCTCAACGATCGATTCAAACCGGTTGTTGATCAATTCCAAAATGGAGGATGGGGGACTGTTGAGGCTACCGAGTACGAGATCAAGGCTTCCCTCATCAACATGGTGCAAGCAAATCAATATGGAGGCACACCGATGGAGGATCCTAATGCTCACCTGAAGCAATTTCTCAACATCTGTGCCACCTACAAGGCAAATGGAGTGCCTGCAGACTACATCAAGCTCAGTCTCTTCGCGTGGTCTCTCAAGGATGATGCTAGAGAGTGGCTTGAGGATATAGAGAATCGAGCCGAGATAAAGACATGGAGCGAGCTATGCAAATTGTTCTTAAATAAGTTCTTCCCACCTTCGAGGGCTCAGAGGCTTCTAAACGAGATCAAAACATTCCAACAATTTGAAGATGAGTACCTTTACGAAGCATGGGGGAGATTCAGAAAGATGCTTCGTGTATGCCCCAATCATGGTATGGACAAGGGGGAACAAATCTTCTGCTTCCATCAAGGATTGAACAAGCAATGCAAGAAGGAGCTCGATTATGCATCTAAAGGAGGATTCTTAAATAACGATGTAGAGACAGCTTGGGAGATCATTGAGCTCAACGTCAACGCAAGTTACGAGGAGGCTACCGATAGAAGAGTTGGGAGAAGGAAGGTTGCCGCCATTGGATCCGAAGCTTATGAAGATTTGATGGAGAAATACACCAAGACAGCAACGGAGTTGGATGCTTTCAAGAAGACTTATGAGGAGAATAGAGTTGTCCAAGAGCCGAAGAAGGAACCTTCATTGGAGGAGTTGATAAAGACTCTCATATCAACGACGACAAATAAAATTGGAGCCTTGGAGTCTAGTGTAGCAAATTTGACCAAGCACATGAATATGTTGGATGCTCGAGTTGATCAAGTAGTCAATGCTCAAGGAGGAGTACATAAGCCCGACCATCAAGTTCATGCTATCGAGCTTCGGAGCGGTACTCGGTACACGAATTCATCTTTGGAAGCTGAACATAATGGAGAAAGAAGGCACAAGGATTTGGAGTTCGAGGAGACGAGAAGACGAAGTCTGAATCGAGGACCTCTCGACACCTCTCTCGATCGAGAGGTCGATCGAGAGGTCAATACTGGAGGTCAAAATCCACCTTTCGATACCTCTCTCGATCGAGAGGTCGATCGAGAGGCCCACGACGAGCTTATGCAGAATCCACCTCTCGATACCTCTCTCGATCGAGAGGTGGATCGAGAGGTCAAGAATCGAGGTCAGAAGGGACCTCTCGACACCTCTCTCGATCGAGAGGGTGATCGAGAGGCTAAGCAGCCGCCCCAATTTCCGACGTACACTCCGAAGGCCCCTTTCCCGCAACGATTGACCAAGACGAAGCAAGACGAGAAGTATCAACGGTTTTTGGAGATGCTTCAAAAGGTCAACATCAACATCCCGCTTCTAGATGCTCTCCGAGACATGCCAAACCACATGAAGTTCATCAAGGACGCGGTGGCGGGGAA
This sequence comes from Thymus mandschuricus, assembly GCA_029379335.1. Classification (NCBI taxonomy): domain Eukaryota; kingdom Viridiplantae; phylum Streptophyta; class Magnoliopsida; order Lamiales; family Lamiaceae; genus Thymus; species Thymus mandschuricus. Next base: position 24,277,897 of record CM057072.1, read on the forward strand.
GAAGAAGTGGGCTAAGTTTGAGACGATCAATTTGACGGAGGAGTGTAGCGCGGTCCTACAAAAGAAGCTTCCATTAAAGCAAAAGGATCCCGGGAGGTTCACATTAGCTTGCAAGATTGGTGATCACGTCTTCCAAAATGTCCTTTGTGATCTTGGTGCTAGCATCAATTTGATGCCCCTCTCTATTTTCAACCGGCTCAAGATTGGAAAGATGAAGCCGACAACTATCTCCCTACTTATGGCGGATCGATCAGTTTCTTATCCAAGGGGGATAGTTGAAGATGTGCTCGTACAAGTTCAGAATCTTGTGTTCCCGGCGGATTTTGTAGTGTTGGATATGCCCGAGGATGATAATCAACCTTTGATCTTAGGACGGCCATTCCTAGCTACGGGGAGAGCTTTAATCGATATTCAAGATGGAGATTTGACATTTAGAGTCAACGGAGAAGAATTGAAGATTTCCATCTATGAAGCAATGAAGAGGCCCGATGATCGTCGAGAGGACGTTTTTGCCGTTCAAGTCTTGGAACCACCTATACCGCCGGCACCGGATGAAGTTTTCGGGGAGATTCTCGAGTGCTTAAATCAGTTGGAAGTCATTCCACCATTGAAGTTAGCCGAATTCAAGAGATCAATCGATGGAGCCATGAAGAAACTCGATGATGGGGGAGAGACGAACTTTCATTTTTATCCACCTTGAAGAGAGGTAACGTCGGGCTAAAGACGCAAAATGTAGCACTTGTTGGGAGGTAACCCAACTCTATTTTATTTTCAGTTTTCGTTTTTCGTTTTTCAATTTTTTGTTTTTGTTTTTGACTCTTATCTTTTATTAAGTTTTTTATCCAAGAATTTTCGAAGCTTGTGAGTTATAGGTTTTCTCAACGAGGTTTCAACTAAGAGGAGAAGATCGATAGTAAGCTAGCTTCGGTGAAAGGTACACTCGTTAACTTATCCACTTCTTCCTTTTGAAACTTATTCCTTCATCATGATTCGAAATAAGTTTGGGGGAGGGGGAAGTGTGGCTTCGTTAACTCGTTTGCATGCGTTCTTGGATATTAGTTTAATGTTAGATATTAGTAGAGTCTTTAGGAGTTTAGACGATTGAGTCAAGCATGATTTATGAGTATATGAATTTGCCAATGATAGCATGATTTTCTTTGAATAATTGGTTGATATTATGTTTGGAACCTTGGTGGAGATTATGCATGTGTGTGATGAAATTGGATTATGCTTTGATTTTGGGAAACGTTTTGTTATAACCCGTGAGGTTTTGAGCCTTTGGTGCATATATATGCCTATTTTCTTTCGTGAGAGTATCATACATGTATTTGTACTTCTAGAACTTGCCTTTGTTCTCCATCGAGACTACATATGTGTGTAAGAATTTAGAAGTGATTTTAGGCCATCTTTTGTTAGCCACATCTTTCCTAAACACTATCCTTTACATATATTCCTTTGTTAGCCACTTTTGAGCCTTTATAGCCATTTGTTTCTTAACCGGATGAAAGGAGGTAAAGGAGATATTATGGGTATCTTGGGAGTTGTTTTGTTAGGGATTATGTTTGGAGAGTTGTCTTTTTAGTAAGCTCCTTTGAAAGAAAGGAATTTTAGATCCCTATAAGCTCTAGGAAAAAAAGAAAAAAAAAGAGGGAATAAAGGACTTAGGAAATCAGTTTTTAAAAGAAAAATATATATAGAGAGTCCTAGTTCGAAAGAAAAAAAAAGAAAAAAAAAAAAAAAAAAAAGAAGAAGAAGAAAAAAAAAAAGAAAAGAAAAAAAAGAGCATAAAGGGATGGATAGAATTTTTAGTATTTTGGGAGTTGAATAGAAGAAGGTTAAGAAGAGATAAGGTTGATATTTGAGTTTGAGTTCATGAGTAGAAGATGGAGTTAATCCATACTAGTTTGGAGTTGCTAAAAGGTTGGTACTTGGAGACGTCTAAGTCACTTAGCCTATATTTTCCCTACCCTAAACCAATGTGCCTACATTACAACCTTGAAAAAAGACCTAATTGATCTTAGTTCTTACATACAATTTAGTGGTGGAGATGTTGAGATAAAGGGCAAGCCTATGGTAAGTCTTTGCATTGTATTGATTACGAGTGAGCCTATACACTTTAATTCTTTCATTGTGAGTTGAGAGTTCACTTATACACTTATATCTTCACATGTCTTGAGTGAGTTTCCCTTTTGAAGCATGATTTGATTTTGTTGAACTTTCGTAGAGTCAAAACTTTGAGGTTGCTTATATGATGTTGATTAATGTTTCTTTGAAGATCTATGAGGCCCTTAGAGTTCATTATGCTTGTATATTGTGTTTGCTTGATTTGTCTATTCTTTAGATTTAGTTTATTGTTCGGGACGAACAATGTTTAAGTTTGGGGGATTTTGATAGGGTGCATTTTTACCCTATCATCTAGGTGTTATATTATCGTTTTCTTGTCGTATTTTGATAGTTTAGCTCATGATTTATATTGTTTATGTTATTTCGAGCTAGATTACGCTTTTGGGTTGTTTTGAGTGTTTTTAGGGCTTTTTAGTCGAGAAAACCCAAGATGAGACAAGAGACGATGAAACCAAGGAAGAGATGAAGTATTGATCCCAAGTTCTGACTTTTCACGATTTTTTGGAATATCTATTCTGGAAAATTGAAAGCATAGAATTGAAGAGGGGTTCAATAGGAGCACGTAGGCGAAAACGGAGGTCAATTCGGAGTTCGGATGAGGAAGATATGACCGAAATAAGAAAGTTGCGCAGAACCCTCTCGACCCTCTCGACCGACCTCTCGATCGAGAGAGGTGTCGAGAGGTGCCTCCTGTTTTCCAGACGGGATTTTCTCTAAAAGGCTATTTTTGACTTTTTCTTGGTTTCCTTGTACAATTAGGTATTGGATGCAAACTTCTACCCTATAAATACCTCTAAACCTATCATTGTAAACAAGTTCCTCCACTCTCCTACATTCTTTAGATTAGTTTTTATTCTTTTCTCCATACTTTTATACTTTAGATCTAGATTTATTTTATGTATGAAGACAATTGAAGATTGAAGATTTATCAAGATTCAAGAGTTTTTCTATCCCTTTCTTTTTACTTTATGTTTTTAATTATGTTTATTCTTCCTTCTACCTTTCTTTTAATTATGTCTAGCTAAATCCTTAGTTGATTTTAGGGATTGAATGCCTAATTGAATTTATGTGAGTGTTTTTGTTTACAATTAGCCTTCCAATCTAGATGCATGTTTCATGGTGCTTATTCTCATGCATGGTTAACTGGCCATTAATTATGTATGCATAATTATGTGTTTATGTCTTAATTGGATAATTGCATAATAGATCTCATGAATACATGATATGGTGATTTGATTATCTTAGTTGAGATTAAATTATCATATAGTTGCATATAATTGATTTGGGTGTCTTAGTTGAACCTAGTTGATTATATTATTGATACTTGTTCTATTTTGCACTTGATTTGATGTCTATGTGTCCGAGAGGATATTAGGATCTTATTAGGTGACGACTTGCATTGCTTTAATCGGGGTGTAGGTTATTTTTCATGTATCACATTTAGATTGGATTAAATTGGTTAATTGTACTCATTAATTGCTTGCATAGATTTGATTAGGTAGGCTTCCCTAGAATCAACAATTTTTCTTATTTGAGTTTTATCCTTATTTGTTTATTTGCTCACTTATTTACTTTCTTTATTTATTATTTGCCCTATTATTTGTTTATTTCTTTATTTGTTTAATTAAGTCTTTCTATTTATTTGTCTAGATTATAATACCACAAACATTCTTATTTTCTTAATTGCCTAGACATCAGTTTAATTCTAGAGTAGAGGTACTTTGTGTGATTTCGATATATCAATCCCTGTGGATACGATACTCGTACTTTCTTATACTATACCTATTTTGTGTGGTAGAAAATAGTGCGATCACCCACGTCAGGCAAGAATACGTGGAGAAGGACAAGGACGAGTACAACTCCAATGACTTCAAAATTGCCAACCTCGACAAAATCGCACGCCACACAATGCAGAGCACTGTGTCGGACGCCTATCTGCCAAGGATCAGGAAGTGCGCAACGGCGAAGGAAATGTGGGAAACCCTAGCCCTCATTTCTCAAGGCACAGGCAAGATCAAAGAAAACAAACTTGTCATACAGATGCGGGAGTTTGAAAGCCTGATAATGAAGCCTGGAGAATCCATCGACGCCTTCGAACTGAGAGTAACCAACATCATTGCCACTCTCAATTCACTCGGGACAGAACTCACAGACAAAGAGGTGAATCTGAAGATTGTTCGAGCTCTCACACGAAAGTGGCAGACCATGAAGGAACTGTACTCAATGAAGGACTTGTCAAAACTCATGTCGGAGATCCTGTTCTCCGAGCTCAAGGCTCACGAGTTTGATCTAAATCGTATGAGTCTTGACGATGAAGATGAATCTCCTACACCTTCGAAAGGGGTCGCTTTCAAAGCCACAGAAGGGTCAAGCGATCAGACACTCGCTAAGATGTCAAGAGAAGAGCTGGAAGAGCACGTTGTGTTCTTATCAAAGAACTTCAACAAAATGAATTCACGCGTGGGGAAGTACAAAAGATTTTACAAACAGTACAAGGGAAGGAGCACTGATGCTTGTGATGGAAAAGGAAAGAGAGAAGAGACTTCAAAGCCGATTTCAAGGGACATGATGGGTGTGGAGTGCTACCACTGCCACAAGATGGGCCATTACAAGTCTGATTGCCCAAAGCTGAGTACCAAGGAGCGAGAAGAACTGAAGGCAAAGAGAGACGCTCCCCGACGAGCGCTTGTAGCGAGTGAACAACCAGTCGCTTCAACTGAAGAAGTCTCGAGCGACTCGGATGCATTCACAGATCCCAACTCCAGTGAGGGAGAAGAACTGGGATTGATGGCGCTCACCGATGAAGATACTGGGGAGGTATTTTTCTATCCTTCATCTAGTTCAATTACACTGGCACACACTCACCAAGAGGAAGTTAATTCCTCGACATGGAGTGAGTTACTTAACAAGCATCACAAATTGGTAAGTGACCACGAAATGTTAAAACAAGCTATGTCTAATAGCAAGAAGGAGAACCGAAAGCTAGCCACTGAGCTTGACGAAGTCAAACATAACTTAAGGGCTATGACTAGTAAGTTCGAGGATCTCTTTGCTAGGCATCAAATCAAGCTCGAGAAAATCCATACAGATCTTCAGCGAGCAGATATCCTCACCAAGCCTCTAGCTGAGTCTTGTTTCAATCAGTTATGCATGGAATTAGGGTTGCTAGACCCTGGTGAAGAATGCTAGGTCCAAGATGCTCAAGGGAGTGGACACTTGTCCTCAAGCGACCCTCGCCTTGAATCTTCACCAAATCAAGCAAGTCACTTCAAAATTTCACTCGCTTGAAGAAGGAGAAATAAGGTGGAGAAAGGTGGAGTGTTGGAAGACGTTCCCTACCCGCTTACAGGAATTGTTAAGCTATTGGTTAAGGGGGAACTATTGTTTGCTCTCGAAGCAGGCTACTTCCAAAGCGAGCAAGGAAAGCTACTACCTAGCCTAGGATTCCTAGTGAGTGGGTATAAACACTCACAAGTGACGTTTCTAGTAACGGTTGTGGGGTCTTGTATCGAGCCTTCCCACGTAATAATGGTGAAAGCTTAGGCAGGGCTGGCACCTAGACCATGCGTTCTCTTCCCATCTTTCCGCCGAAGAGGAGCATGTCTTCTCATCTCCTTAGTTTTGGATAAACATTCATTCCTTACTCACCCTTCATTGAGTTGAGCAGCTGAATGTCTATTCATTCTTCTCCCACCTTGAATTTTGCATCGCTTCAATTAACCCTAATTTGGGTCAAGCGAGTCGAATGCAAATTCATTCTGTAGATCTAGAAGGAAGCTTGAAGAGTTACCTTTTACTTCAAAAGGTTGCAGGGCTGGTGACATGCTTCTGCGTAAAAACGAGATTGTCTTGTCAGAGCATTCTCATTGTCATCCTATCCTATTCCGACCTGAGATAAGGACTTGTACTCATCTCCCATTTGTCGTGAATAAGTACACTTATGTGAAGCTCCCTTCGGGTTGTAGTAATCTTGTGTTCTCTATTCATTCTCCCCCTCATTCCTTCGATGGAGGAGTCTCTAGTTCGTAGAGGAAGATGGAAGGGATGAATGCCACAAAGACCAAGCTTGAAGAAAGATTCAACAAATAGGGTCAGATTCTACAAAGTGGTATCAATCTCCTACAATGTGAGATTGACTGGTTAGTATTTCAATTCAAGTACACTAAGTAATGTGAAGCGTGCTAGAAACCTTCACTTACTATGTGGAAAATATAAAATGAATCTGACACAAATAGAAAGAGGAAAACACTCTTGTTTATCCTCGAAGTATGTAAGTCAAAAAAATTTTAAATAATGTCAAAGAAATTTCAATTTCTTATTCCAGTCGCTTCAGATGGCCAAGCGAGTGCTATGTCACTCAAGAGAGCCATCGCAAGCGAGTGCGGAACAGTCACGCCAAGCGAGTACTTCGCAAGCGAGTAAAAGCCAAGCGGCTACACTCGAAGTGAGCGGGTACGAAGCGAGCGTATGAGTTGTCCGCACTCGAGTGCAATTTTACCTTTTTGCTTTTGCATTTAATGCAGATTCATGTACAAAGGGAAATATCGGGCGCGTGCGATTCAATTCAAATTAGAAGCGGGAATACCGCACAAGATCCAGCCGTCGAATCTCAACAGTTCTTGATTCTCAGCCGCTGGATTGACGCCTATTGGAGAGACGAATTGCAGAAGGCCACGTGGAGTGCCAAGTCAACTTGGTGGCTCACTTTTACTATGGTGATGCCGGACACCTCAATCAAATCGCCGTTCGCCGCCGTATACAAACAGGATTCTCGGGGATATTACTGTCTTGCCATTGCCACGTCAGCCGAACCCTAAATTCATATAAAGGGAGACACCAGATATGCAGAAACTTTCATCACCCCCTAAATTTGCCATTCTCGTGCAAGATCTGCGTTTCTCTGCAACTCACGAGTCTCATTCCCCCCGTTTTAAATCTTCATTCCAATCTCTCTAAATATTCACCATGGGAAAGAAACTAAAATCACAGACAATGGAGGAGTTCCAATCCAAAGTCACCGATCACATAAACATTGAGCCCCACCTTAATGCAAATGTTGTAGAAGCCGATGGCTTCTTCCGCAAGGCTGTGACCACGGCCGGCTTGTGGGAGTTCGTCACGGCAGTACCGACGAAGATTCTGGCCAAAGCCGTAGCTGAAATATTACTGAACTTGAAGGAGGGTCAGAACTCTTCAACGTTCACAGATCCACAGGACGGAAGGTCGGTAGAAGTGGATCTGAGTGCAATCGCCGAAGTTTTTAACTTGCCGGAAGAAGGAGCGGACTCTCTACTGCAACTGGAGCTGTCCATCGACGTAGAGTTTGCAAGATTTGTCGTCGACAAAGGAGCAGTGTTCGATGAAAAGCACAGCATAAGAGCGGATCTGGAACTTCCGTTCAACCTGATATGCGAACTCTTCTCCAAATCCATAGCTTGCTATGTCGGAAACTTGGGCCAACTTTCCGACACAAAGATCTTCGCTCTAAGCGTCATCGTCGACAGCCTCACCGGAGCTAAATTCAACTGGCACGGTTGGTTTTTCAACCAAATTCACGAGGTTGCTAAGGACTTCAAGTTTGTGAAAGGAAGCACTGATCAGATCCTTCGCAAAGGAAAACTCAAGTTTTTCTCCAGAATTTCTTATGCTCTAGATAAATTGTTCAAGAACAAGAGATGGACAGACACAGTTGACTACAAGAAAAACACCGTATTCTTCGACTTGTGGAAGACTGACAAGGTTCCAGTAGATCTGGGAATTGTAGATGTTGAAGTGCCTCCCGCAGCACTCGTCGTCGAAAGGCGAAGCGAGGAGAAGAAGGGCAAACGAACCGCTTCACCAGTGAAGCGAGTGGGTTCGAAGCGACCCAAGAAAGTCAAGCGAGTTGCTGCATTATTTGAAGTGAGTGAGGCTGAGAAGCAGCCGCTCGAGAAAGAAGTTGAAGTAGACCAACCCATCCCCTCTCCAGCCAAAAATCAAACCATACCCCAACCTTCAACCACTCAAATCCAAACCCAAACACCCCCAGCACAAATCCAGACACCCCAAGAACCCCAAGCCTCATCCATAACCCAACCACACACTCAACCCCAACCCAAGGCCTCTACCACACAAAAACAAACCTCACCCCATTCACCACATGAAGAAGTATCCACTTCTTCCATCCAAATCCTTAAACTACCCTTCCTCAGCACTGATCTGGAGGGTATGTATACCCTCTTCCAACCATCCCAACAAACACAGCAACAAGCCACCCAAACCCAAGCCGAAACTACCCAAGCCTCAACACCAAACTCACCCTCAGAATCGGCCACTTCAGCCGACACCGCCCAAACAGCCGATAGCGATCTCACCATCATCCCACCACCAACTCAACCCCCGCCTCCATCTGCAGAAGAGAGAGCTCTAACCCGGTATTTAAGGGATAGAGAGCTAGCTGCAGAGACAATCCAAAATCGCTAACCCTCCGTGGAGATGTCTGAGGAATTCTTCACTAAAGCCGTCGACTTCCACACGTACATTGCGTACCGAGGAACGGAGTACTACAAGATTTTTAATCTCTGCAAGGCTTTCACGGATGAGGTGCTCGAAGCGAGGGAGGCGGAGCTGCTCAACTTCATTGGCGTGGATGGATTCCACGTCTTCATCAATGAGACCAGCTACTGGGAGAAGCTGGATGCGAAAGTGAAGCGAGCATATCCTGACGCTTCAATCCCAGAGCGAGTGCGGTCTGTGCATGAGCAGAAGCTGTTAAAGGAGCACGAAGCGGAGTTGGAAGTGAAGGAGCAGGAGATAGCCAGTCTTCAAAGCGTGATCACACGGAAGACTGAGGAGTTGGAGAAGAGAGTTGAGGAGGTCAAGAATCTGCGTGCAGATTATGACAAGTCAAAGACTGAGTTGGAAGCAAAACTCGAGGAGAAGGCGAAGTTGGTGGATGAGAAGGAGAAGTTGTTGGAGGAGAAGGTGAAGCTGGTGGAAGAAAAAGAGAAAAATATTGTTGAACTCAAGCAGTCGCTTCAGGCTGAGAGGAGCCGCTTGAAAGACATCAATTCAAAGCTAGTGACAGTGGAGGAAGAGAAGGAGAAGGTGGCCAGGGACCTTGAAAGGAAGAGAAAAGATGTGGAAAAGAAGGATGAGGAACTGATCAAGCTCGGAAGCGAGTTGACCAGGACCAAGAAGTCTCTTGACACGCTTGAGAAGGAGATGAAAATCCTAAAACTCGAGCGTGAAGAGGAAAAGAGCGAACTGGAAAGCCGAAGGAGGAGTGCTCAAGCCACTGACTTGAAGCAAGCAGAACTGGCCATAAAAATAGATCAAGTATAGAAGTTGGCGGGAGATTTTGCCATCAGGATGGCCGGTGCTGCACAAGTCAAAGTGTCATTGAACAGACAAGAAAGAGCCATTGCCAATGCTCGGGCTGATCTTGAAGCAGCCGAGAATCACTTCGGGTTCGTCTTGCAAGAGGAGCGCAAGAGAATCCAAGCTGAAGTTGAAGTGGAGCTGGGTGCTCGCTTCAAGGCAGTGGAGCCGCTTGAGCGTCTGATGGCTTCAGTAAAAGAGAGAGAGAAGCAGTGCCAATATCTATTGGAAGAGATCTCCACCAAGACGACAGAAATCGTGCTATCTCAAGAGCATGTCTTCGCGAAGCGAGCAGAACAGATGCTTCATGCCGTCTACAACAAATTTACTGAACTTCATCAATCCATCAGCGGAAAGATGATCATCACCACCCCCGGCAGTCTTGATGATGCCAAAAAGGGAGAAAAGATTGCAGAGAAGGAGGAAGGTGGAAATGTTGGAGAAGGTAGTAGAGTTGGAGGAGAGAGGATGATCGAAAGAGGGAGTGGAGAAGGAAGGGCAGGGGCAGAAGAGGAGGAAATGGATGAAGCTCGGGCTGAATGAGCAAGGAAAATAGGGAAGGACAAGGTCCTTGAAGAGCCTCGAAAGCCGCTAGCCGGGAAGTTGCTAGCTTCCTCACTTGCCGCTCATCCTGTTGCGGCTAAACAGACTGAGGAACATATTGCGGTAGATGAAGCCTATGCCGCTGCCCTACAGCAGGAGTTCGACTTGAGAAGCCAGGGAGTCACTGGAATCCCTCTTGTGAAGTCGCTGCAAGCTGTGTCCTCTTCCCCGGCAGGCGCTTCAGGTTCATCATCTCAAGCGCCCGCTTCAGCCGCTTCAGCTGCTGCCCTCGCTTCGACAACTATTCCAACCGCTTCAGCCAGCCAAGCCATCATTCCTTTTGCTCCCATAGAAAAGAAGAAAGATATGCTACCACCTCCAGCACCAAAGGCCCCATTGAAGCGAACAACACCAGAAACTAGAAAAGATGATCCTGCGGCTAAGCGCTGATAACCACATATTTAGCATGCTTTAGAGTGCGTCTCGATGCGTGTTTTGGTTCGGATTTGTGCTTAAATGAATAGGGAATGATAGGTTTTTACAATTTATACATTTTCTATATGCTTTGCATTTTCTCTCGGTTTCCGTGCTGATTTCAGGTGTAGCGGCAATTTTCTGGGCAAGTTTGACTTATCCTATGTCGAAGAGGATCGAAAGAGGAAGCCGTAGCACTTTGCGGATTAATTTTCTGATGCCGGATGAGAGAGAACGAGCCAAAACCGTGAGAGCGCGCAAACTGTCAAATGTGGGCGGAAAACACACGAGTCAACCGAAAATGAACTAGTCAACCCTTCACTTAACTTTCCAGAAATTACAGATTTTACCCCACCTTCTCAACTTAAGTTTCTAGTATTTGCAATTTAGTCCAAATGTGTGGGAAGACTATAAATAGCTAGATATTTTCCTCATTTGGTATCTAATTTCACTTGTCATTCATTGTGACACTTTCTCTTAGAACCCTAGCTATTTTCCCTCTTTCTACTTTGGAATTTTTCAAATATTTGTGGATGATCAAGCTTGGAGATTGAAGTTTATTGAAGAATTTCTATTCCTTTTACTTTCCTTGTCATTACTATTATGAATTCTCTTATTTTCCATGGTTTGATTGTTAGATCTATGATGAGTGGCTAGATTTCTTTGAGGTTTCAAATGATGGATGGTGTGAATTAGGCTAGGATTTAATGGTTTTTGATGTGGATTTACCTTTCCTTTGAGTTGCCCTTGGATTTGGTTGGATTTAATTGCATGAGTGATTGACAACCATGAGTGCATATAAGGTGTTTGATGGAATGCCTAGGAAGCTTCCATTCATAGCACTTGGCATGAATCCTTGCTCATACTATCTAGTATTGATTTGCATTGCTCCTAGAAAGAATTATGTGAATTGATGTTAGATTAGTAGGCATTGTGCTTTTAGGAGTTGGTAATATGTTTAGAATGGTAAGCATGTTATTCAATCCACTAGTTATCAAGTCTTAGGAGGATGAGATAGCTTGATTTATGTAATAATGCCACTCAAAGGAATTAAAATGGTTTGATACATCATTTGCCTAGTCCTTAGCCTAATCACACCGAAAATCATTTGAATCCTTGCTTGCTTTTATCGATTTCTACTATTTGTTCTTTACTTACTTGCTTTCTATTGCATTGTTTACTTGTTGATTGAGAAAACCAAACCATGACATATGAGTGCTTAGATAGCATGATGGACCTAGGATAGCTACTTGACACCTCTTTCGACACACTCACTCCTTGTGGTTCGACCCGGACTACTAGCTAGTTCGGTTATTTGTATTATTGACGCTCTAGAAATAGGGTCGAGTCAAGCGCCAAAAGATGCAGCAGACGATCGCTTCAAGATCTGGTCGCTTGGAGAAGAGGAAGAAGAGAGGAGAAGAGAGGAATGATGAAGCTGAGAAGTAGAAGAGAGTTAAAATTGCCAGACTCAAGAAGGTGGATCAACGGATTGAGGCCCACTGGAATGAAGTGAGGCTCATTCAATCTGCCATTTCACAAAGTTCTTACATCCCCTTCACGCCAGAAGAGTCTGAAGCGTGCCAAGCTCAAGCCATGATGGACACTTGCAGGGTTACCATCAAGGAAATGGTGGACTCCAAGCGCTACTCGACTGATGAATGTGACTACATCCACAAACAAGTCAATGAGAAGCTTCCAAAATGGAACACTGCTGCCCGCGCCCAATTTCATGCAGTTATGAAGGAGCTGACCAGCAGAACGGAGGAGGAGCTGGTAGTGCGAAGAGGAAACTATCCCGACACTCGAGAAATTTAAGATTTCATATCCAGAGATCTTCTTGAGATGTGGCTCATCTGCAAAGAGAGGTTTATCAAGGCCTACTACTTCTGGCAAGTAGTGCCTTATCAAGATGAGTGCTCAAGAATGGATGCTCTCAATAACTTCCTGTGCTACTACAATGAAAAATTGCGGCGAAAATTTTCACACTGGCGGAGGAAGCTGATCCTAAACCCCTCATAATCAAAGTACCCGCAGTGACAGATTTTCCCGTACCATTTCTGCCGAATTCAAGCGTTCCAAACAGGAGGATTATTGATGAAGAGGTAGATGAAGCTCTGAGGATGGAGAGCAGCTTCAGACCAAATCAGTACAACATTAAGACTATGGAAGAGAAGGTTCTTTCTACTTACTATTTGGAAGAAGAGAAGGAGGAGGAGCAGAAGCCTGCAGAAGATCCTTAAATTCCATATATCTTGTGAACTGCTTGTTCATCTATCCTATTTTTATTTTTCTGTCAACTTGTGTCATTTACAAGCTTTGTGAATGATTTATCCTTATGCTACAAACTCAACTGCTTAACCGAAAAAAAGGGGGGAAATGAACTTAAAAAAAAAAAAAATAATAAAAAAATAAAAAATAAAAAGAATAAAATTTAACAAGTCTGCAAAGGAAGCAGTCGTTTGAAGTTCTTTCCACGGTTAGCTAGGACAGAAAATCTAGTTTTAAGTTGTCTCTAAGTTAGGTTTTGGCATCATCAAAAAGGGGGAAATTGTTGGGAATTATTAAGGATTTCATGTTAAGGGGGAACTCATATTGGGAGGCTTTTAAATTCTAGTATTTATTTTGATTGGATCCCAAAACCCCTAAGTATTCTATTCCCAAGCGACCCAATTTGATGTAGAATAGGTTAGAAATTTTTCTAAGCCTATACTGTTAGGAAGGCTCTATCTTGCTTTAGTTGCTTTGTTTTTAGACTTCAGGAATTTCAAGTGAAGGCCACTCGCTTGAGTGTGTTTTCCAAGCGAATCAAGCGAGCCGAAGCGAAGCGTGCCGAGGAATAGCGAAGTGAAGCGAGTGCTACAGTGACAAGCCAAAGCGAGTCAACACAGGTCAACGATTACTAAAGCAGTTACTCGGAAATTTATTTTCCAAGTACTCATTATAGTATGACCTTGAAGCGACTCACTTCAAGCGGACGCTACTATTCTAAAGCGAAGCGAGCTCCTACCTAACAGGAAGCGACAGCCCAATTCCCACTCCAAATTTGAACGAGTTCAAACTCGAGTCAACTGAAGATCGCCGCATTAATTGCAAGATCTCCACGTGTCGAATGAGGAGAGGAGCAGCGGAGTTGACTGCCAGGCCGACTAGGGCGCCGCAACAGTACTGGCTCGCTCCAGTTACTGTTATGTTTGGAACCTTGCCATTTTCGGCAAAGTGCCAAATCTGCGCGTCTGAAAAGCAGCCAGCCTGTGCAAGTACTGTCGAGAGGAGGAGGGACAAGGCCACCTACCAAGCAACGGATCTCGGCCAACCCTCCGCCTATAAATAGTGAAGGATGAAGACGAAGAGATGTAGAACACTGCTTGAGCTTTCAGCGCCTAATGCAAACAAATACTCCCAGCTTTCATCATGCTTTCGAGTCTTTGTTTCAAGTGTTCTCCGAGTTCTAGTTTCATCAGAACTCGTCTTCGCAACCTTCATACTTAGATTTCTAAGCCCATTCCATATCCAAGCTTAGAGAAGAGCTCTAGCCATCTTTGCATTCACTGTAAAGAGCTCTTCATTACTATGTCTATCGAGAAACCAAAAACCCTAACCCTAAAGTTCTGTTAGGTTTTGTGTGTTCATCGAGAGGTTGTTTTCGATCCAAGGCTCTACTTTCCACGATAGTAGAAGCCTCGATCATAGAGTCTAGATCCAAGCTTACACTTTCCTCGATTGTGTAAAGCTCGATCAAAGCTTAGGTTGTAAGGAGAACCCATAATATCCCTTTCGTCGGATTGAAGCGAGTCCCGTAATCACCCAGTCGTCGTCAGATCCAAGCAAGTGAAGCTCGATCTTGACATAGGTTTTTGAAGAACCCGTAATCTTCAAAGTTCTTGAGTGAAGAGAACTAGTTGCCTAGTGCAACAAGTGGACGTAGGTGTTTTATCACCGAACCATTCTAAATCGTTGTGTCGTATTTCTAACCCTAATCTCTCTAGTTTCTGTTTATTGTTTGATTATTCACTGCACAAACATTTAAACAAACTTAAACTGAAGTTTTCAAATACTTAGGAAAGATTAGCTCACTGAATTTCCGCATCTTGAGTAAAGTCTCACTCTTGTTCAAGCTTTTGCTTAGGTCAAGAGACTAGCTTATACTGTAGATCCAGCCCTCGGCTAGGTCTTAAGTTTCCAAGCGAGCACTTTACTTAAAACTCTGAGTTTGAGGAAAAGAAGTTGAAATACTTAAAAACACATATTCACCCCCCCCCCCCCCCCCCCTCTACGTGTTTTTCCTCTAACAAACCGGGACCAACACCGTTCAAGAACGCAATCTTGACGTCCATTTGCCAAACCTCTAAGTCTAAATGTGCCGCCATGGACAAGAGTATTCTGACGGACTTAAGCATGGCAACCGGTGAAAAAGTCTCATCGTAATCGATTCCCTCATTCTGAGTGAATCCTTTCGCCACCAATCTAGCTTTGAAGGCTAAAACCTTCCTGTCAGGTCCTCTCTTTCTCTTGTACACCCACTTGCAACCAATGGGCTTTACCCCATCCAGCAGCTCCGCAAGGTCGTACACGTCCATGTTAACTATGGATTCTATCTCCGAATCCATAGAGACTCTCCAGGAATCTGCATCCTCGTCCTCCATTGCTTCCTTGTAAGTCCAGGGGTCGATCTCATCGTGTTCGATACCCGAGAGTAATTCAGTGGATTCTCCCACGAACATACGGTCTGGTTGACGAACAACCTCCCACTGCGACGAAGCAACGGTGGAGATACAGTATCGGAAATGGGTGCAGTTTGTGGTATTTCCTCTTGTACTCTCAGCTGTTCTGGACAACTAGCTGCTGCTGATGCTCGCAACTCATCGAGCATTATTTCACTCCTTGTCCGATGGTTACTAATAAAGTCCTCCTCTAGGAATCGGGCATTAGTACTTACAATGACCTTCTGATCCTGGGGACTATAGAAATAACCTCCTTTCGTTCCTTTTGGATATCCTACAAACAGCCTAACCTCAGTCTTAGACCTCAATTTGTCGGCCTCCTTTGTCAACACGTGTGCTGGACATCCCCAAACCCGAATATGACCCAAGCTGGGCTTACGCCCTGCCCATAATTCGGAAGGAGTTTTAACTGTCGACTTTGTAGGTACTAGATTGAGGAGATAACCTATTGTTTCCAAGGCATATACCCAGAACGAAATTGGCAAGGATGCATAGCTCATCATCGATCTAACTGTATCTAAAAGAGTACGATTTTGTCTCTCAGCTACACCGTTCTGTTGGGGAGTACCCGGCGTAGTCAACTGAGATGCAACCCCATTATCTGACAAGACCTTTCGAAACTCAGTTCCAAGGTACTCGCCACCTCTATCAGAGCGAAGTGACTTGATACTTCTACCCGACCTCTTCTCCACTTCAGCTTTGAAATCCTTGAACTTGTCAAAGCACTCAGATTTCTTGTGGATTAGGTAGATAAAACCGTATCTCGAGTAATCATCAATAAAAATGACAAAATACTCGTAACCTCCTCGAGCTTGAACGGACATCGGTCCACACAAGTCAGAATGAACCAACTCCAAGAGCTCTTGAGCTCGGTAACCTATGGAATTGAAAGGTCTGGTCACCATCTTTCATTCCAAACACGATTCACACGTTGATAAAGGTTCTATTTGGAAATCCAAAACACCTTCTTTTATCAACCTTTGAATTCTCTTTTGGTTGATGTGACCCAATCGTAAGTGCCATAATAGAGTTTGGTTCATTTGAGACAGATTTTTCCTCTTTTAAGTATTCGATGATGAGGAAGCATTATAAGAAGAAGAATCATTCATAGGACAAGTAATGGTATAGAGAGACCGGGACAATGTGCCAGAAACTATAACTTCATTGTTTCTCATGATAGAAACGCCTCTATAAAAAACAACTGAATATCCAAAAACGAAAAGTTTGGAAACAGAAATCAAGTCTCGCCTAAAAGAAGGCACATACAAAACGTCTCTCCAAGCCAAAACAGTACTATCAAAAGATAAATGAATATCTCCAACTGCGACAGCTGCAACTCTCGATGCATCGCCCATGGAGATGGTAATCTCGTCATCACTCAGCTCCCTTGTCTGCAGAAACCCCTGCAAGGAGTAACATACATGGTCAATTTCTCCCGTATCTACTACCCAAGTCTGGGTAGAACTTGCAGCTAAGCATGTTTCAGTTACGTATGTGAATGACGTACCAGAATTCTTCTTCTTTAGAGGGCAGTCAGCCTTCCAGTGTCCTCTCTCATTGCACTTGAAGCACTTGCCCTTTGCCTTAGGCTTCTTAGCTTCTTCGGCAGGCTTTACGACACCTTGCTTCTTTAAGCTCTCAGTGCATCCTTGAACCTTTGCCTCACTAATATCTTTCGATATAGTCTGAGTACCAAACATAAGTGCACTAGCTTCTTCCTCAGCCAATTTCAGATCGTCTGACTCACAGAAGATCTCGAGAAGTTCTAGGATGTCCGCAACATCTGCTAAGTGCGAACACAAAGCCTGCAATACCGGCGTCAGAGACATAATGACTAGCCATCTAATCACTCTGTTTCCCTCGTGCCACGCCTCATGTAACTTCTTCTCCTCAGCAGTCGAATTTTCAGTACTGGCATTAGGATGAGGTGTCGAGAGTACGAACTTGTACCCTTCTGCAATGAGGACATTATCGAGATTCTTCCTCCACTCCACATAGTTGGATTCCGTGAGAGGACTCGAAGTGAGAATGTTTATCAACGAGCCTAAAGTCATATCTGAAAAAGCAATAAACACGTAGACACAAGTAAGAGAAGATCATGCATCAATTCGTAACGAAAATTATTGTAACCTTTTGATAAACCAATAATTTCGAAACCTTCAACAGCCCGAACAGTGCGGATCGCAAACCACGTTCGTGTGGACGTTTACGCTCCCACTGCTCAACCAGATACTCAGATCTTTAACTCTACTTATCTTGCCAACCTATCCTTATGGCAAATAGAGCTAACAGTTGAACCTTACTAGACCATATTAGATTAGAAAAGGGACTCCGTTGGGGAGTTGTATTCTAAATAATACCTAAGCTTTTAACCACAATATTAGCCTAACTCAGAAAAAGCACTATTTTCCTTAAGCTATCTTTGTTCAAAAACCAACTCCTGAGAAAACCGTAGTTACTATTCCAAGCAAGCCACGTTAGTGTGGACGTTTACTCAGAAAAGCTCCCACTTCTCATTTTGGTTAGAACATTTTTGTTAAGAAACCCTAAGTCTGGCGAACTCGTCCGGCACGATGCGCAAGCCACGTTCGTGTGGACGTTTACACACTCGCACCAAGACTTCACCTTAAGGTCAATTGTGGAGGTCTTAACATTTTTAAACCAAAATGTTTTTATCTACTTAGTATTTTTCTTTCAAAAGGTTGTCGACATGCTAGATCACGTTGTCACATAATCCTAAACATAATTTTCTAAACGCAGCAAATAAACAATGCTCGCAGAAAATTAAAACATGCTTATATTGACAATCCTAAAACATGCTCGACTAAGCGCAATTTATTCACCTTGACAGGCAAGACATGCTATAATTAAATAAATTCCATCCATAGCATGCTTGAGAAAAACGAGATAAAAACAAAAATAAAAACTCATTTTTCGTGGTGTGACGACCCTGTCTATTCTATTACAAAATAAAATAATTCCGAAACAGGCTTCGGTCTTGAATAAGGCCTTCGTCTTGATCTCCCGTTTCTCCCCAAAAAATAAATAATTTTTTTTAAAAATTTATTATCCAATTTTTTGTTGCCAATGGGCTTCTCTAACCGAGATTGGGCCCACGAACTCGTACCGGACCTAAAACGGCCCGAGTTCGCACCTGGGCCCGAGCCCGAACGCTGGAGGTAGCCCGTTGTGCGAACGGGCCCGGGTTGGAAACCCTAGGCCCGATCGCGGGATAGGGCACGAGCCGCAAGGCAGCCCGCGCCGCAGCCGGCAGCGTGAGACGCTGCCGCCGGCCGCCTCCACCACCCCGGCGCTGCTGCTGCTGCTGGTGGTCGCCTCTCGCCGGCGGCGCGGCCGGCAGAACTCGCAGGCACTGTCCGCGGCGTTGAGCCCTTGTTAGGGTTCCGCCGCGGAGCTCTCGCACCCGCTGCCGCCGGCGACGTCCCCCACGGCCGCCGTAGCTGCTGGTCGATGTCGCCGGCACCTTCGCTGCTGCTGGACGCCTCCCCACCGCCGTCACCGTCGCCTGCTGCCGCTGCTATCTGCAGCAGAAACCCTAGAAGGGTTCTGCCGTCGCTGCACTGCTGCTCCGGTGCCCTGCTGCTGCCGGCGACGCTTGCTGCCACGTCGAGTCCGTCGCCGGACTCCGTGCTCGCCGTCGCTGGCCCCCATGCTGCGTACGGCTGCTGCCGCGGTGTCGAACCCTTGCTAGGGTTCCGCCGCGGCGCCGTTCGCGCCTGCCGGTGCTACCGCCGCCGTTCCCGGCCTCCTCCGACCTCCTCCGGCGACACTCGAATTCCAGCAAGCTGCTGGAGTCGTGTCGATCGACGGAAAAGAAGAGAAGCATCGCCGTCGGGCGACTCGCACACGCGCGTGCGGTGGGGCGTGTCGCTCACGCACCGCCACGTGCGGCGGTCGTCCAGCGGTGTTTCTCCTTCGTTCTTCGCGTTCTTCATCTCAATACAGCAATTGCAAATGAAAAACGAACTAATCTATGCCTAATCTAGATTGCACCTTATTATCTCGCGATCAAAATTACATAAATTGCCAAATCAGCACCGAAAAAAGAAAAACACCAGGAAAAGCGACATACATAATCGATCAACATGCATAATAAATCGATAATTAAACCGATAGAGCCGAAATTCCTTTCCTTGGCTCTGATACCAACTGAAGGAACCATGATCAATGAAGATCGGTTCGTGCCGAGGATCTATTTCGGATATCTAAGTTATAGATATAAAACCTATCATGCTCCTATGAATTTAAGTGTGGAATCATAGGGTGTTCAGATCGATTACCTTAGGGTGAAGAGAACTCGCAAATAGATCTTCTGATCTGTATCCCTGCTTCATTCTGACGTTGGATGGACAACGAACCTCGGAATCAGCCACGGAAACGGGATGCCGTCGATCTGCTCTAGAAGCCGCTCGCGTCTCTCTCTCTCTAACCCTAGCCTCCCTTTCTTGTTAGAATATTTCAAGTGCACTCCTATATTCTGAACTTGTAGGTCAAACAACACTTTGAGGGGGTATATATAGGAGACACCAAGTGAGACTTGGGCTTGAGTTGCAGGCCAGGCCTGCAACTTATGGACTAGGCGTCCACTAGCAGTATTAGCGCCCCATACTGGGCCCAATTATGTGACGGCCCACTTATTCCTTATACTGTGGCCTATTGAGCTTTTTGGGCCAGATCAGGGATCTACTAGCTGGTAAAACCGAGGCCTCCCAATGGCTAAATTCTCCATACTCAGCCCAGAGTATAATTTAGTCCATAAGTACTAAAACATTCCACTAGAGTAATAGTACTGAATTACCTGTTTTACCCCTGTTGAGTTCATGGCTAGTATTAGACTTAGCGACCCCCGTATTTAAGATATCCCACATCCGTTGATTAACTTAGAGCTTCTGACTGCTCGTGTTATTCAACTTCTTTATCATTCCTGATTAGTACCATTCATTCCTTATTCATTATTCATCATACCGGAACTTAATCCACCTGCAGGGTTTGGTATGATAATCCTTGTTGGTCCCAGAAAGAGTTAATTGGTGTATTGGGGGGGGGGGGGGGGGGGGGGGAATACACCAGTAGCCAACCATTTTTCGAATTTAGAAAACAAACTGTTTTTCCCAAGGAATTAGCTGGTCAAGCAGTCCTTTACAGAGATAGACAGGTTGATCCATCAAGCTTGTGGATTCAACAAGCTTGATCTATCAAACTGTCAGTGCGGAATGAGGTGGAAAGGTTGAGCTAGATAACTCTTTATGTAAAATCGTTTATAGCCTTTATGGAGAGGCTGTTGTATGCTATGAATGTATGAGCAGTTTATCAAGTATGAAAGCTAATGAAGAGAGTAGATAACACATAGTATTTTTACGTGGTTCGGATGTAACTATCCTACTTCCACGGTAGATCAAGCTAGATCTACGAATCCCTTTACTTTTGGATTCTACTTCTCTCTTGTTTATACTGACTGAGTATCAGTTTCATACAACATACAATCTTCGATTTACAATCGAATAAACAAAGTACAATCTCAACTATACTAGCTTATCACTAAATATATGAGAGAGAGTACAGGGAGCTTGATGCAGCAGTAAACGCAACAAGCTTGAGATATAACAATGGTGAAATTCTCTATCTTCAACACTTGGGAAAGCTTTAGGATTTTCGAATGTTGAATGGATGTGAACTTTGAGAGAATTTCTTTCAGCGATTCGGCTTGTAAGAGTAATGAGTTTCCCGTACTCTAACCATTGTTGTCGAAGGCTTTATATAGGCGTAGTTCAAAAACTAGCCGTTGTGAGTCCTGCAAAATATAGCCGTTAGAAAGCAACTGACGTGGCATAGAGCCGTTGCAGACTTGACTCAGCACTTCGAGTGGGTCCAGACAGCTGGCAAAAGAGGTGGCAGCTATGTGGAGGGAGGTTGATCTATCTGAAGAGATCAACAGTCTGTCTTCGACAGCTAGATGAAAGAGCTTGAAGAGCCTGGTCGAAGAACCTGCAAAGCATGAATAGAGGGAGAGCTAGTTGACCTTTAATACGTGAGGCTGTTATAGACAACGGCCTCATTCTTTAAGGTGGACAGACTTGATTAGAATAAATAAGTATAATATCATGATATGCAATGCCTAAGTGTGGTTTTGAAAAACATCATCAAAACAACTGCAGAGGGTTCCCAACAATTTCCCCCTTTTTGATGATGTTAAAACCCAACACTTTACAAAGATCCTAAAAGATTAAGTACCTATTTTAACAAGATTGTTAAACCAGTTTGATTGGATCATGTAAGGCAGTTAGATAGTAAAACTGTAAAGCAGTTTATAAAGCCTAGACAAAGAGAGTTTGTCATAATGGGCACCGAAAATGTAACTTTTAGTTATGACTAGCTGGATGAAGAAGATGTACAGTTACAAGCTTGGTCATAAAATAAAAATTAACAATCAGCTACTTTGATGAACCAGCAGCTGATAGAGCTTCTTCTCTTCTGGGCGTCAGTCCCATACTCGCGTAGATTCCATCTTCTATCTGCTTGAAGCGAGGGTCAGAGTGAGGAATGTCGAAATTCAGAGCAGAAGATCGAACTCCCTCATTGATAGCAGCGTAATCCACTGTGCTTCCATCAGATAGACGAGGGCAGAAGAAGGTTTCCTTTGCAGGGACGGGAAGGCCAATGCCTGCTTCACTTGCCAGCTTCACAACTTTCTTGACAAGAGCACAATCCCAGTAGTGCCTTACAAAAAGATTGAAGGCCACACCATTATCCTCTTGATCGTATGGTGGAAGCTTGATCCAGTAGTGCAGCAGTATGAATGAACTGGTGAGCTCTTCCCATTGAGGCTGAAGGTCTGGGCCGAGCCAGTCTCTTCCTTCAATAGCAGCCTGTGCCTTCCTCTTCAAATATTTCTTGTTGAGCTGGGTGAGGTTGGCTTGCTTCTGCCTCATGATTCGGTCCACTTCTGCCTGGGCTAAAGAAGCCCGTTTCTCCTCCTCCTTCATATTCCTCAGGGCATCGGCCTTGGCAGCATCAGCCTTCAAAGATTCAGCCTTTTTCTCAGCTTGAATTCTTCTCTGAACATTTGGATCAACGGCCTGATCTGCATTTGCGCCCATTAGCACAACCTCTGTGATGAGACGAGCTTCTTCTGTTGTGCCTGATGAGGAACCGCCTTGCTGAACAGACTCTCCTCGATCAGTCTGTTCGGCAAGTGAGGGAGATTGAGACGGCCTTTCGGTGGAAGAACCTTCCCTGGACTTCTTCTTTTCCTTCTTCTTCTCCTTCTGCTTTTTCTCAGCCTTCTTCTCCTTCTCACCTTCCCTCTTTTTGACATCATCAGAAAGAGCGGTGATGACGCCAGTTAGATTTTTCACTTCAGTCTGGAGGGCTTCGACCTGGGAAGTGAGAGTCTCTCGAGAAGAGTAAAGGGTTGGTATGTCTCCACTAACAGCTACTTCCCTTTGATTTGCAGCAGATGCAGAGGTGGTTATGAGAGAGTTGAGATTTGACAGCTTGTCCTCCACCTCTTTTATTAGCCTGTTAGCAGTAAGGAGATCGGTGCTGGTGGCCACATCTTCATCCCTTAGCAACGTGCCAAGAAAGGGCTTGACATGATCTTGAAGATGTACCTAGGTAAAATTTTCAATCTCCTTGGAGACGGCAGCTTCTGCAAGTTCCTTGACTGCATTAACGGCCTTGGAAGTGACCTCGCTCACTTCCTTCGACAGCCTTTCGTCTATGTTCTTGAGAGTAGAGAGAACATCATCCACGGACTTGGTCAGTTTGTCTTCCAACTGGCCAATTCTCAAATCCAGTCGCTTCTCAAGATCAGATAAGTGAGTGTTGACATCAGCAAGCTCATGGCCTATCCTTTTTGTGATAAGGTATCTCAGCTGGTGAGCAGAGAGGAAGGTCTGCAAATTTTCTTCCTTGTCCTCCTCTCTTTCTTCATCATCATCGCGGAACATATCGTCCACGTTGATGGCGGAACGGGCTGGAGTCACAGTCTCCTGCCTGATCGGGCTCAGTCCATTCACGTTTTCCAGTACAGCTGAATGGTAAAACCCGGCTTCTTCTAGGTAGAGCGGCTTCAAGTCCACGCCCAGGCACTTGGCTTCTACCTTCATTGATGTAAGGACGAGCTGGCGGAAGTTCCCACGAGCTTCCGAAATAGATGAGTATTTAAACTCATCCTTGAGAACAGCCTCCTCCGCCTTGAGCTGATCAAGACTCTTCAGCACAAACAAGGACTGCATCACATGATAATCAGCTTCCTTGATATCCAGGAACAGGCGGAGGCGAGAGGCCATTCGAAGAACAATGGGAGTTAGGCTGATCCCGGGCAGCAGATTGACAACGGCCTTCTTCGCCGCGAATCCCATGTCGTCGTAGAGCTGGAGGGCTTGCTCCTTTTCCAGTCTACGAGCATCTTCCTCAGCCTTTTTCAGATAGAGACTGGAAGAATCATCATCATCATCACTGACATCGACCTGGATGGAAGTGATGAGAGGGCCAAAATGATAGAGTCCACTGTGAGGCTCTTCATGAACTGCCTCGGTGGGAACAACCTCTGTGGAAATGGACTCATCTCTCTAGTAGACAAGCCGATGCTCCGGGGAGACAAGCTGATGCCCCGGGGAAACAGGCTGTTGTTCTGTGGAGAGGAGAGATGGTTCTTTGGAGAGAGGTTGTTGCTAAGAGGAGGAAGCCTGTTGCTCAGCCCCCGCAGCAGAAGATGAACAGATTGTTCTGGCTGGGGGTCTCGAGCTTACCACAACAGCAACGGGCTGTAGTTTCTTCGAAGGCCTTTCCTCGGCGGTCGTCCTTCCCCGCTTCTTGCTTTTCTTCACCAGCTTCTCCTTGCCCTGGGTGAAGGATGATCCTGAGGCTTTCTTGGCCTGGGGAGGGACAGCAGGTTCCCAATTGGCTTGGAAACGAGAGTCCTCCCATTCCGGGTTAGACTTCGCCATGGCCAGCAGGAATGGTCTGATCGCAAGATCAGAGGTTACGAGGGATGACTCATTAATACCCAGCGACATGTTGAACTGTCGCTGATTCGACGGGAGCTTGATGGATTCGATGAATGGGACATCGTCTTCCCACTCAGCTCGTTCTACAACGGACTGGAAGATCAGCGAGATCTTCAGACAGAAGTTGAACTTCCTCTTGATGGTGATCAGGGTGTCACCGTCCTTATCCACGAAAGTTTTGAATTTTGCTGCTTCTGCTTTCATTCCAAGCACCAACAGCCTCCCCCAATTCACTGGGAGGTTGTTGTAGACAGCAATCAGGATCTTGAATTTGTCGTGGGTGATCCTGTCATTCATTCCCTTTTGAGAGAGCAAGACCTTGTGAATCACATCAAATAGCAAACGAAACTCAGGTTTTAGCCGAGTTTGTTGTATCCCCTTCATATCGTAGGACTCGGCCTGGTCATCAATCGCTGGAAGAGTCATAGCTTGGAATGACTCCTCAATAAAGTCGGAGGTCATATCTGGAAATATGTCCTTGCCGGAATCCTCCAGATTGTACGTCTTCAACACCGCCTCGAGCAGGTTGAAGGAATCGTCGACGATGACGTTGTCGGAGGCTCGAACGAAGATATCGTCAAGAGAGTCCTTCACGTCCTCACGCCAGAAGGCGTAGAAAGCTAGGGTTTGCAGCGGCAGCATCTTCGCCGGAACCCTGGTAATGATGCGGTGAAAGGGACCGCATCTCTGCATCCTCTCAAAAATATCGTCAAGGCCGGAGTGGCCCATGTTGTTGTAAAAAAAATATGGTTCCTACACAATGTGAGACTTGTAAAATTTCTTGGCGTGTTGCCATTTAAAGGAAACCTCTTGGCCAGAGGTAGAGGTTTGCTCCTCGGTGGCCATATTCTTTATGAGAGAGAGTGAAGAAAAGAGAAATTAGGGTTCGGTTAATAGTGAAAGCACAGAGAGAATATGGTGCAAGATAATGGCGGATGAAGTGAATATGTCAATGAAAGGGATGGAGGGATCCCTATTTATAGAGAGAGGGGAACGGCCTCAATCATTTTGATCGAACGGCCAGGATGAAAAGGATGTGCCGTCATCCACTTTTAAAAGTGGTGATTTGACAACTTGCACCTTTCGAGGCGCGTGGGAGGCAAAAAGTCGTGCGTGTGCAGAGGGGCACAACAGTTAATGCCCACTCGTGAATTTTCGTGTCTCACGTCCAGTCCTCACATAAATGCATCTCGATTGTCGAAGCATAAAACCCCAAAAAGGAAGTTTTGTTACACAAAAAGAGTAATCATTGCTTCTGACAAAATCTTCTCCAATGTAATGTTTGGATATAATAGGAATAAGAACAGACATGCAGAACATTAAAACCAAACATACTAAATGCCAATAATTGAAATAAATGCTCTAAGGGAAATTTAAATAAATGAAGAGACAGTGAGTGATACAACTCACTGCCTTTACTTCCCCCTTGAGTGAGCAAGGTGGTTGTAATTTCTTACAACAGCCTTCTACACAGATTGTGTAGTCCAGCTTGTGTCGATGGCAGGTTGTTGTTGTGGTCAGATAGTTGAGGGAGCCGGTTCTCCAGACTGGCTATAGTTCAACATGCCGAGCTTGACACATAGCATTTTGAAGCGCTCTTCTTGTAAGGGCTTGGTCAAAATGTCAGCTCGTTGAATATCTGTGTGGATCTTTTCCACAATAACATTCTTCTTTTCAACATAATCACGTATGAAGTGATGTCTCACTTCAACATGCTTTCAACGGGAGTGAAGAATTGGATTCTGGGTGATAGCAATAGCACTCGAGCTATCACAGAAGATGGGTACTTCTTTCACAATGACCTCATAGTCCTTGAGTTGTTGCTTTAGCCAGAGAATTTGAGCACAGCAACTACCAGCTGCCATATATTCTGCCTCGGTTGTTGATGTTGCTACTGATGTCTGTTTCTTTGAGAACCAAGATATCAGCTTGTTCCCTTGAAATTGACAAGTGTCTGAAGTTGATTTTCGATCTAGCTTGCATCCAGCATAATCAGAATCTGAGTAGCCAGTTAGTTCTAAGTTGTCATCTCTAGGGTACCATAATCCAAGATTAGCAGTTCCTTTGACATAACGAAGAACCTTCTTGGCTGCTTCCATGTGTGATTCCTTTGGATTAGCTTGGTAGCGAGCACAAACACCAACTGCAAAAGTAATGTCAGGCCTACTAGCAGTTAGATATAATAAAGAGCCAATAATACCCCTGTATTGTGTTATGTTGGCAGGTTTTCCTTCGAGATCTTGATCAATCTTCCCATTTGCTAGCATTGGAATCTTAACAGGCTTGTTGTCTTGAATTCCAAATTTTGTAATCAAGTCATGAGTATATTTGGTTTGACTAATGAAAATCCCTTCATCTGACTGCTTCACCTGTAATCCTAGAAAGAAATTCATTTCCCCCATCATGGACATTTTGTATTTGTCCTTCATGAGGTTACCAAATCTTTCACAAAGCTTGGGAGATTTAGATCCAAAAATAATGTCATCAACATAAATTTGAACTAAAAGGATATTATCATTCACTTTGATAGTGAAGAGAGTCTTGTCAACTGAGCCGCGCTTGAATCCAGATTCAATGAGAAAGGTGGACAGCATTTCATACCAAGCTCATGGAGCTTGTTTGAGTCCATACACAGCCTTGTGTAGGCGATAGACCTTGCTGGAATCACCTTCTTCAAATCCAGGTGGTTGCTCGACATAGACTTCTTCTTCTAGAACTCCATTTAAGAATGCGCTCTTTACATCCATCTGGTAGACTTTAAACTGTTGGTGAGCTGCATAAGCTAGAAACAATCTGATTACCTCCAATCTTGCAACTGGGGCAAACGTTTCATCGAAATAAATTCCTTCTTGTTGACAGTAGCCTTTAGCAACCAAACGAGCTTTGTTTCTGACAACTTGTCCAGATTCATCTCTCTTATTTTTTAATACCCATTTGACTCCAATAACGCCTTGATGATGAGGTCGATCTACTAGAGACCAAACTTCATTTCTTTTTAATTCATTTAGCTCCTCTTGCATGGCCTGAATCCAATCAGCGTCTTGTAGGGCTTCATTTGCATCTTTTGGCTCAATGAGAGATAGATAGCAGCTTAGAATGGCACTTTCTCCATGCATCCTTCTTGTTCTTACTCCTTGGTTTGGGTTCCCAACAATGAGCTCCTGTGGGTGATCATCCACCCAGCGTCTTCTTCGAGTTTGTTCCTCTTGGGATATGACGGGCTCTTGTTCTGTAGCGGGTTCCTCAAACTCTGGATGAGAGGTAGTTTCCAGTTTCTGATTGAAAGGATTAAGCTGCTCCATTTGATTTTCCAGATCAACTATAGCCTCAGTTTTTGGAACTAAGTTAGAGGGATCAGCTTGAGTATTTCCAGCTGATGTATTACAGCTTGATGTAGGAACATCACTTGCATCACTTCCCCCTTGCTGTGTGATCTTTGGATCAGATTGATCCTCTTCAATTTGATCAGTTGGGCTCCAGATCAACATGTCTTTGATGGGATCGTTCTTTGATCTATTGAGCTCATCATCATTGTCTGTATTAGTATCTCTGTACAAGCAAGCAGATTCATCAAACACAACATGAAGTGTTACCTCCACAGTGAGAGTTCTCTTATTATAGACTCTAAAGGCTTTGTTGATATCTAAGTATCCTAAAAATACTCCTGGATCTGCCTTGCTTTCAAAGGTCTTTAACTGAGATTTCTCATTATTGTGAATGTAACACAAACATCCAAAAGCTTTAAAATATAAAATTGTTGGGAATTGTTAAGAACAAACTTGTTAAGGGGGAACCTATAAGGGACATTCTATTGTTTTGATTTGATCCCAAAACCCTTTCTAAGCCTATATTGTTAGGATGGCTTTATTTTGCTTAGATTTTAGACCGCAGAAAATTCAAGTGAAGGCCACTCGCTTGAGTGTGTTCTTTCAAGCGAAGCGTGTCTAGCGAGCTGAAGTGAAGCGTGCCGAAATATAGCGAAGCGTAGTGAGCGCTACAGTGGAATCAAAGCGAGTCCACCAAAGCGAATCGAAGCGAGCGCTACAGCAAAAGTCAAAGCGAGTCAACATATACTTAAGCAATACTTGGAAACTTTGTTTTCCAAAGTAGACGCTTCAAGTATGACCCGAAGCGACTCGATCAAAGCAGACGCTACAACTTCAAAGCAAAGCAAGCCACTACCTACCAGAAAGCGACAGCACAATTCCCGCTCCGATTTTGAACTCCAGTCAACTAGAGATCTCCGCATTAATTGCAAGATCTCCACGTGTCGATTGCGGAGAGGAGCAGCGGAGTTGACTGCCAGGCCGACAAGGGCGCCGCAACAGTACTGGCTCGCTCCAGTTACTGTTAAGTTTGGATCTTAGCTATTTCCGGCAAAGATCCAAAACTGCGCGTCTGAAAAGCATCCAGCCTGTGCAAGTACTATCGAGAGGAGGAGGGACAAAGCCACCAACCAAGCAACGGATCTCGGCATCCCTCCGCCTATAAATAGTGAAGGATGAAGACGAAGAGAAGTAGAACACTACTTGAGCATTCGAGCGACTACTGCAAACAAACACTCCTAGCCTTAGAGCAAACTTCGAGTCTTTGTTTCCAAGTGTTCTCCGAGTTCCAGTCTCATCGGAACTTGTCTTCGTAACCTTCACACTTAGATTCTAAGCCCATTCCATATCCAAGCTTAGAAGAAGAACTCTAGCCATCTTTGCATCTACTGTAAAGAGTTCTTCATAGTGTGTTCGTCGTATACCAAAAACCCTAACCCTAAGTTCTGTTGTTAGGTTTTTGTGTTCGTCGTCATTAGGTTGTTTCGATCCAAGGCCCTACTTTCATCGATTGTAGAAGCCTCGATCATAGTGTCTAGATCCAAGCTTGCACTTACATCGTTCGTGTAAAGCTCGATCGAAGCTAGGCTGTATGGAGAGCCCGCAATCTCCCTGTCGTTGTCGGACTGAAGCGAGTGAAGCTTCCAGGCCAGTTTAGGTTTTTGGTGTGAACCCGGAATCACCCAGCGTCTGTTAGATCCAAGCGAGTGAAGCTCGATCTTGACTAGGTTTTTGAAGGACCCGTAACCTTCAAGTTCTTGAGTGAAGAGAACAGTTGCCGAGTGCAACAAGTGGACGTAGGAGCTTCATCTCCGAACCACTATAAATCTCGTGTCGTATCTCTCTAACCCTAAACTCTTATTTCCTTGTTTGATTATTCATTGCACGTGCATCTAAACAAACGTAACTTGGAAATTTTAATTACTTAGGAAAGATTTAGCTCACCGAATTCCGCACTAAGAGTAAAGTCTCACTCTTGATCAAGCTCTAAGCTTAGGTCAAGAGAAACGTGATTACTGTAGATCTAGCTCTCGGCTAGGTCTTAGTATTTCAAAGAGCACTTTACTTCATACTCTGAGTTAAGGATTTGAAGTTGAAAAACTTCAAAAATACGTATTCACCCCCCCCCCCCCTCTACGTCTTTTTCCTATAACAAACCGGGACCAACAAGTGGTATCAGAGGATCGGTTCTTTCGAGCCTCTGCTTTGCATATCCGAAGCGAGTCCCCACTCGCTTCACGTTGTCTCACTGAACCGGATCCTATCTTTCTAAGTGCATCAAAACCTCACCCACGCATACTGCATCTGCTACTGACTGTTTGCTATGTCTACATACAATGCTTCTAGTCTTCCACAGTTTTCCATTGAAGGCTACGAGATCTGGAGCTTTCGCGTTGAGAGCTTCCTATGCTCCATCCACGACCAGATGTGGGAGGTCATCGAAGGTGGACCAATCGAAATCAGGAAAGCTGTCTCTGAGAACGTCCCAGCTGCCGAAGGTCGGGCTGCCTATGTTCGACAACGGTACGTGGAGAAGGACAAGGATGAGTTCACTCCAAATGACTTCAAAGTTGCCAACCTCGACAAGATAGCACGCCACACGATGCAGAGCACCGTGTCGGACGCCTATCTACCGAGGATGAGGAAGTGCGTAACGGCGAAGGAAATGTGGGAAACCCTAGCCCTCATTTCTCAAGGCACAGACAAGATCAAAGAAAACAAGCTTGCCGTTCAGATGCGGGAGTTTGAAAGTCTAGTAATGAAGCCAGGAGAGTCCATCGATGCCTTCGAGCTGAGAGTTACCAACATCACTGCAACTCTCAACTCAATTGGGAAGGAACTCACAGACAAGGAAGTGAACCTGAAGATTGTTCGTGCTCTCACAAGGAAGTGGCAGACAATGAAGGAGTTGTACCTAGCTACCAAGGATCTATTGAAGCTCACACCGGAGATTCTGTTCTCTGAACTCAAAGCTCATGAATTCGATCTGAATCGAATGAACCTCGATGAAGAGGATGAAGCTCCCACAACGTCAAAGGGCGTAGCTTTCAAAGCTGCTGAAGGGCCAAGCGACCAGTCGCTAGCCAAGATGACGAGGGAAGAGCTGGAAGAACATGTTGCGTTCTTATCCAAGAACTTCAACAAAATGAACTCTCGAGTGGGCAAATACAAAAGATTCTACAAGCAGTACAAGGGAAGGAGCACTGATGCTCGAGAAGGAAAAGGGAAGAGAGAAGAGACGACCAAGCCGATCTCAAGGGACATGATGGAAGTGGAATGCTACCACTGCCACAAGATGGGCCACTACAAATCTGACTGCCCAAAGCTAAGTGCCAAAGAACGAGAGGAACTGAAGGCCAAGAGAGATGCTGCCAGGCGAGCGCTCGTAGCTAGTGAAATGCCGGTCGCTTCAACTGAAGATCCATCAAGTGACTCCGATGTATTTACAGATCCTAACTCAAGTGAGGGAGAGGATCTGGGACTCATGGCGCTCACCGACGAAGAAACTGGGGAGGTATTCTTCTACCCTTCAATCACTTCAATTACACTGGCACACACAAATCATGAGGAAGTTCACTCCTCAGCATGGAGTGGGTTACTTGACAAACACAAGAAATTGTCTAGCGACCACGAAGTGCTAAAACAAGCTTTGTCTCAAAGCGAGAAGGAGAACCGAAAGCTAGTCACTGAGCTTGACCAAGTCAAACTTAACTTAAGGGCTACGACTAGTAAGTTCGAGGATCTCTTCGCTAGACATCAAAGCTTGGAAGGAAGGTATGAAACCCAATCCGCTCTAGTTGCCAACTTAAACAAAGCTTCATATGCTTGGCAGGCACTAGAGAGCTCGCTTCTACCTTTTGGTAGAAAGGGAGGACTCGGATATGAGGGTGGACCTTCCAAGCCGACTGTCTTTGTTGGTGCTTCAATCACGACACCATCAGTTACTTTGGATGTGCCACTGCCTCCAAAGCGACCACCAACAAGGATAAAGGCCAAATGGCTGAGAACCCTAAGAAGAAGCCAATGAAGATGTCTATATCTTCAAGGGCAGAAACTAAGGGCAAGCAAAGACCAACTGTCCCTAGCACTAACAATGCTAAAACTTACCAATCCAAAGGTAAAGGGAAAACAGCTGTAGCTTCTAAGTCTTAGACCAAGACACCAGAGACAAAGGATCTCCCTTTCAAGAAAAGGAGTAATGTCTATGTGTCACGTTATCCGGACTGGAGATGGTTCATCCGGACTAACGTTGAGGGGGAAGAACTTGAAGCTCCAAGGAGGTCGCTTCAAACTTCCAAAGTATCTCAAGCGAGTCGGGGTCAAAACCCTAGTTGGACCGCTTCGAAGAAACAAAGCGAGCCGCTTCGAAAGACTGTAAACCCTACGTCTGTCTCTAAGCCTGTAGCTAATCCGAAGCGAGTCGCTTCAGGATACAAGCAAGCGGGTAAGAGCATAGGTAAGCCTCAAGCGAGCCGCTACCCCTCTTGCACACACTGCTGCACGTGTGAAGGTGCTTTAAGGCAGAACTCACAGTTTTCAAAGGTCGAGAAGCCCAAGACACAAGCTACCTTTCGAAAAAAAGTGAAGCAAGTGTGGGTACCTAAGGGAACTAACCTGCAAGGACCCAAACTGATTAGGGTACCAAAATCTGTCTAATTGCAGGTGAGCGCCGTGGATCCCATGCCAAGTGAGGGTCAACAAATCTGGTACTTGGACAGTGGCTGTTCAAGACACATGACCGGCATGAGAACTCTACTTCATGACTACATAGAGAAGAAGGGTCCACACGTTACTTTTGGTGATAACTCTCGAGGAAGCACCAAAGGGTACGGCACACTGAAAGTTGGAAAGCTCACAATAGAAGAAGTCTCCTATGTGGAAGGACTTAAGCACAACTTGCTATCCATTTCACAATT
Organism: Thymus mandschuricus; assembly: GCA_029379335.1. Lineage (NCBI taxonomy): Eukaryota > Viridiplantae > Streptophyta > Magnoliopsida > Lamiales > Lamiaceae > Thymus > Thymus mandschuricus. The sequence continues at coordinate 24,310,395 of CM057072.1, forward strand.
CTGTGATAAAGGATACAAGGTGGAATTTATTTCCAACAAGTGCATTTTGAAGAGCAAGCTCACGTCCCAGATTGTGCTCACTGGAAATAGACAAAGGAATGTCTACATTGCACAATGGGAAAGCTACAAAGAGGAGACGTGCTTAGTTGCAAGAAGTGCTACAGAATTAGGATGGCTATGGCACCGACGCTTGAACCATCTCAATTTCAAAGCAATCAATCGCATAGCTCGAAAAGGCTTGGTGCAAGGCATAACAAATGAAGTCTTTGTTAAAGACCAAAAATGCTCACCATGCCAACGAGGGAAGCAGACGAAGAAGCACTTCGCCAGTCTTGAAGAAGCTTCATCCAAGCGAGTGCTCGAGCTGCTTCATATGGATCTGTTTGGCCCAGTCACTCCAGTTAGTGTGAATGGAAGAAAGTACACTCTAGTTGTAGTCGATGACTTCTCTCGCTACACTTGGGTTGTATTTCTCTTCAGCAAGAAGGAGACACTGACCAAGCTACCACAATTGCTCAAGCGTCTAGGTGTGGAGAAGAACCAAGCGATTGTCACCATCCGCTCCGACAAAGGCACAGAGTTCCTGAACTCTACAATTGAAGCTTACTGCACGGAGCATGGCATAGCACATCAGACTTCCTCAGCACGCACACCTCAGCAGAACGGAGTTGCTGAAAGAAGAAATCGGATCATCAAAGAAGCCGTTCGAACCATGATTGCTGACTCGAAGCTTCCGATGAAGTATTGGGCTGAAGCTGCCAATACGGCATGCTACACACAGAATCGGACGCTTCTCTGCAAGCGGCACGACAAGACACCATATGAAATATGGACAGGGAGAATTCCTAACATATCCTATTTTCATATTTTTGGTTGTAGGGTCTTCATCCATGATAATGGGAAGTCACAATTGAAAGCTTTTCAAAGCAAAGCTGATGAAGGAATATTCTTAGGATATTCTACATCAAGCAAAACGTACAGGGTGTTCAATTGTAAAACCCTAATTGTGGAGGAATCACCTCATGTCGTATTTGATGAATCTTCTTTGAGTCTTCCACAGGAACAGGTTCAATCTAAGGAAGGAAAGACAAGCGAGGAACCCATCAATTCACTAACTTGGGACATGCTTGAGGATGATGAAGAAGTCAAAGACTTAAGCGAGCAGATTGTCCAAGGAAAAGATGAAGCTGCCCCCAAGATTCCTGAAGCGAGTGCAGGCCAAGCACCCAATCAAGTTGCTTCAGAAGGTGAAGCGAGCGACCAGGAAGAAGATGAAGACGAAGCTGGCGGATCCAAGCATGCATGGCTCAAGGATCACTCACCGAGTCAAATCATTGGAGATCCATCCAAGGGTGTAGTGACCAGAAGTCAAGTGTTTGGAGAAAGTGCCATGTTCAGTTGCTTTCTCTCAAACATTAAGCCGTCATGCGTGGAGGAAGCCCTAGCTGATTCCAATTGGGTGATCGCCATGCAAGAAGAGCTGAATCAGTTCACCAGGAACGACGTATGGTACCTCGTGGATCGTCCCAAATTCCAGCATGTGACTGGCACCAAGTGGGTGTTCAAGAACAAGACGGACGAGGACCACAACGTTGTGAGGAACAAGGCGCGACTCGTTGCTAAGGGCTACTGCCAAGAGGAAGGAATCGATTTCGATGAGACCTTCGCTCCAGTGGCACGGCTTGAAGCGATCGGACTATTTCTAGCCTATGCAGTGGCCAAGAAATTCAAAGTCTATCAGATGGATGTCAAGAGCGCGTTTCTCAATGGTGAATTGAAGGAAGAAGTCTATGTGGAGCAGCCACCGGGTTTCGAGCAGGGAGATAAGGTGTATCGATTGAAGAAAGCCCTATATGGATTGAAGCAAGCTCCCAGAGCTTGGTATGATACCCTATCCCAATTCCTAGTGGATAATGGATTCCACAAAGGAAAGATAGATCGAACTCTATTCACCATCAATCATGGAGATGATATGCTATGGGTCCAGATCTATGTGGATGACATCATATTGGGTCGCCAAACCAGTCGCTTAGCGAGAAGTTTGGAGAGCTTATGAAGACCAAATATGAGATGTCGATGATTGGCTTGATGAGCTGCTTTCTAGGTCTTCAAGTGAAGCAGCAGGATGATGGTATCTTTATCAATCAAGCTAAGTATACCCGAGATATGCTTGCCAAGTTCGGTGTTCAGCATGCCAAAGCTGTGAAGATCCCGATGAACACGAACTGGAAGATGGAGCCAGACCTAGATGGGAAGTCTGTGGATGCTACAGACTACCGAGCTTTGATCGGATCCCTTCTATATCTCACTGCAAGTAGGCCGGATATTGCTTTTGCAGTTGGAGTGTGTGCTCGCTTCCAAAGCAATCCCAAGCACAGCCATCTTGAAGCTGCCAAGAGAATTCTTCGATATTTGAAGGGCACTGTCAACATGGGGTTGTGGTATCCGACGGAGGACAATTTGGAGCTCACTGGATACTCAGATGCTGACTATGGAGGGTGTCGAATTGATAGGAAATCAACTTCGGGCACTTGTCAGTTCTTGGGAAGCAAGCTGATCTCATGGTTTTCAAAGAAGCAGACAAGTGTAGCTACTTCAACGACTGAAGCCGAATATATGGCCGCTGGAAGCTGCTGTTCTCAAATTCTATGGCTTCGTCAGCAGTTGAAGGACTACAGAGTTGAAGCAAATGAAATTCCTATATTCTGCGACAACAACAGTGCGATCTGCATCCCACAAAATACAGTGCTTCACATCAGATGCAAGCACGTGGAAATCCGACATCACTTCATTCATGATCATGTCGAGAAGAAGGATATCAAGCTCGAGAAAATCCATACCGATCTCCAATGAGCAGATATCCTCACCAAGCCTCTAGCTGAGTCTCGTTTCAATCAGCTATGCATGGAATTAGGGTTGCTAGACCCTGGTGAAGAGTGCTAGATCCAGGATGCACGAAGGAGTGTTCGCTTGTTCTTTGAGCGCCACTCGCTTCGGATCTTCACCAACTCAAGCGAGTCACTTCAAAATTCCACTCGCTTGAAGAAGGAGAAATAAGGTGGAGAAAGGTGGAGTGTTGGAAGACGTTCCCTACCCGCTCACAGGAATTTTTAAGCCATTGGTTAAGGGGGAACTATTGTTTGCTCTCGGAGCAAGCTACTTCCAAAGCGAGCAAGGAAAGCTGCTACCTAGCCTAAGATTCCTAGCGAGTGGGTATAAACACTCGCAAATGCCGTTTCTAGTAACGGTTGTGGGGTCTTGTATCGGGCCTTCCCACGTAAAAATGGTGAAAGCTTAGGCAGGGCTGGCACCTAGACCTTGCATCCTCTTCCCATCTTTCCGCCGAAGAGGAGCAAGTCTTCTCATCTCCTTCATCGTGGATAAACATCCATTCCTTACTCACTCTTCATTGAGTTGAGCTGTCGAATGTCTATCCATTCCTCCCCCACTTTGAATTTTGCATCGCTTCAATTTGCCCTATTCTGGGTCAAGCGAGTCGATTGCAAATTCATTCTGTAGCTTGTAGGAGGAAGCTTGAAGAGTTACCTTTTACTTGAAAAGGTTGCATGACTGGTGACATGTCTTTGCGTAAAATACGAGATTGTCTTGTCAGAGCATTCTCATTGTCATCATGTCCTATTCTACTCTGAGATAAGGACTTGTACTCATCCCCCATTCGTCGTGAAGCTCCCCTTTGGGTTGTAGTAAGCTTGTGTACTATATTCATTTTCTCCCCCATTCACTTCGATGGAGGACTCTCTAATTCGTAGAGGAAGATGAATGCCATGAAGATGAATGCCAAGAAGATGTAGTTTCTAACAGGTGATATCATCAAGCTTGAAGTCACCATTCGCAATATCATCAAATGGATTCAACAAATGAAGTCCAAATCAAGTAACTTCAATAAGTGGTATCAATCTCCTACGAAGTGAGATTGACTGGTAAGTGGTTCAATTTTTAAGTACACTAAGTGAGCTGAAGCGTGCTAGAAACCTTCACTTACTATGTGGAAAATATGAAATGAATCTGACACAAATACAAAGAGGAAAACATTCTTGTTTATCCTTGAAGTATGTAAGTCAGAAACATTTTAAAATTAAGCAAAGAAATTTCATTTCTTTTCCAGTAGCTACAGATGGCCAAGCGAGTGCTACATTACTCCAAGCGAGCCATCGCAAGCGAGTGCAGAACAGTCACTCAAGCGAGTACTTCTCAAGCGAGTGAAAGCCAAGCGGCCCAACTCGAAGAGAGCGGGTACGAAGCGAGTATGAGCTGTCTGCACTCGAGTGCAATTTTACCTTTTGCTTTGTATTTAATGCAGGTTCACATACATCCGAAAATAACGGGCGCGTGCGCTGCACTTTGAATTCGAAGCGGGAAAAGCCGGACAAGATCCAACCATCGAATCCAAACAGTCCCCGATTTATTGCCGTTGGATCCGACGCCGTGTAAAGCGAATCACAGTAGGCCACGTGGAGATGCCGAGCAAGTTGGCGGTTCACTTTTTACTGTGATGACGCCGGACTCGTCAATCTCTTCGCCGTTGCCGCCGTATAGAAACAGGATCTTCGGCGATTTTACTGTCTTGCCCCTGCCACGTCAGCCGAGCCCTACCTCTATTTAAGGATGTCGTTGCAGACTGAGAGAACTTTCACAACTCTCTATTTTTACCATTCTTGTGAAAGAACTGAAAATCTCTGCAACTCACAAGTCTCAAATTTCCCAGTTTTTCGTCTTTAAAATCTCCGTTCAAAATCTCTCAAATTCTATACCATGGGAAAGAAGCAGAACACTGAGACAATGGAGGAATTTCTCACAGAGGTCGACAAGCATATCAACGTCGAGCCTCATCTCGACCCGACCGTCATTGAGGAAGATGGATTCTTCCATAAGGCCGTGATCACGGCCGGCTTATGGAAATTCGTGACGGCGGTGCCAACGAAGATCTTGGCCAAGGCGGTGGCCGAGCTTTTTCTGAATCTAAGGAAAGACCGCAACACATCGTTTTTCACCGATCCACAGACCGGAGAGCCGGTGAAGGTGGACTTGAGCGAACTCGTCGGAGTGTTCGACTTGCCGAGGGAAGGAGGAAACTCCTTGTTGGAGTTGGGATTTTCAGCTGGAGTTGAACATGTTCGGTTTGCCACTGAGAGAGCAGAGCCCAACTACAAGGAGGCCAGTATCCGCTCAGATCTGAAGGCCCCTTTCAACCACGTCTGCGAGCTCTTTTCGAAGTGCGTCGCATGTTACGTCGGAACTCTGGGCATGCTATCTGAAACTAAGCTGTTCGCCACCACCATCATCGTCGACAGCCTTACCGGAACTAGGTTCAACCGGCATGGTTGGTTTCTCAACCAGATTCACAAAGATGCTGATGATTTCACGTTCGTGAAAGGTAGCGCCGATCAGATTCTCCGTAAGGGGAAGCTGAAGTTTTTCTCCAGACTCTCCGTCACACTGGAGGAAAGGTATCCTGACAAAGTATGGCCGGAATCTGACGTCACCGTCTACAACAAGCTCACGGTGTTCCATGACCGGTGGAGGACAAACAAAATTCCGATTGATTTGGGACTTCACGAGATTGAAGTGCCCGTAGCGGTACCAGTTGCCGAAAGGCAAGCAGAAGCTAGCCAAACAAAGCGAGCCGCTTCATCTGGGAAGCGAGCTGCGCCGAAGCGAGCCAAGAAGAAGTTGAAGTTGGTCGCTTCACTAGTCAAGTCAAGCGAGGCTGAGGAGCAGCCGCTTGAGGAGACAGAAGAAACTCAACCCCCACCATCACCCATCAAAATCCAGACTCCCCCACCACAAACACAAACTCAAACCCAACCACCAGAACCCCAAGCCTCATCATCAGCTCAACCACATACCCAGAAATCCCCCCTCTCACCACTCGAAGAAGAATCAAGTTCTTCTTTCCAAATACACCCTATCCCACTCCTCAGCACCGATCCAACAGCTGCATTCACCATTTTCCAACCTACCCAAACCTAGCAAACACCACCGCAACCCGAACCCATCGAAATAACAGAAACCACCCAAACCTCATCATCCCAATCACCCACCTCATCGGCAGCAACAGCCGATACCGCCCAAACAACCGGCACCATCATTCCCCAATTCCAAATCTCCAAAGCCCCTGCACAGCTGGAAGCTCTCGAAAGGTATGCGAGGGATAGAGAGCAGGCTGCAGAGACCATCAAGGATCGATACTCCTCCGTGCCGATGTCCGACGAGTTCTTCACTCAGACCGTCGATTTTCTCACGTACATCACCTACCGCGGCACTGAATACTACAAGGTCTTCAGGCTCCTAAAGGCCTTCTCAGAGGAAGATCTCATTCAAATGGAGGGAAAGCTACTGGATTTCATCGGCGAGAATGGCTTCCACGCATTTCTTACTGGAACCAGCTTTTGGGACAAGCTCGATGCAAAGGTGAAGCGTGCCTATCCAGACGCTTCAGTCCCTGAGCGCTTGCCCACCATTCATGAGCGGAGGTTGATAAGGGAGCATGCGGAGGAGGTAGATGTGAAGGATGCTGAGATCTCCAGTCTGCAGAGTGAGATCTCCAGGAAAGATGAAGAGTTGGAGAAGAAGGCGGAAGAAGTCAATAATCTGCGTGCAGATTTTGACAAGAAAAAGAGTGAAATGGAGGGAAAGGTTGTAGAGAAGGAGAAGTTATTGGAGGAAAAGGAGAAGGCGCTAGAGGGACAGGCGAAGCTGGTCGGTGACCAGGAAAAGAATCTTGATGAACTCAAGCGCTCGCTTGATGCCGAAGGAGTCGCTTGAGGGATATCAATGCCAAGCTGGTGAGAGTTGGCAAAGAAAAGAAGGAGTTAGAGGAGGAAGTAAAGAGATTGAAGGAGGAGGTAGAGAAGAAAGATGGGGATCTAGTGATGAAGGGAAGTGAGCTGACAATGACCAAGACAGCCCTTGACAAGCTTAAACAGGAGATGAAGGATCTGAAGCTCGAGCATGAGATAAACATGAAAGAGCTCGAGAGCAGGAGGAAAAGTGCTAGAGCTACCGATCTAAAGCAAGCTGAGCTGGCCATCAAAATTGACGAAGCTAAGGAGAAGGCCAGTGAGCTTGCTGGCAAGATCATCGAAGCTGCCCAACTGCGTGTGACACTAAACAATCAAGAAAGCGCTATAGCTACCGCGAAGGCAGAACTTGAAGCTTCTCAGGACTTCCTTAATCTCACGATCGAGGAGGAGAGCAAGGAAATTCGTGCTGAGATTGAAGCGGACTTGCCGCTCGCTTCAGAAATGTTGAGTCACTTGAGAGGCTGATGGCCTCTGTCAGAGAGAGAGAAAAGCAGTGCGAGTATCTGCTCGAGGAGATAAGCATGAAAACAGCCGAACTTGTGCTCTCCCAGGAGCATACTTTCGCAGGGAAGACCGAGCGGATGCTGCATGCTGTGTTCAATGCAGTTAATTATCTTCACCAGACTCTTACTGGAAAGATAATCACACCAACCCCCGGTAGTGATGATGCCAAAAAGGGGGAAGGTATTGAGAAGCAATCTCTGGAGCTACAAGGTGGAGTCGAAGGAAGTAGTGTGGAAAGGATGTTGGAGATTGAAGGAGGAAGTGAAGTTGGAGTTAGCGGAGTAGAAAAGGAGATAGAGTAGGAGGATGAAGCTCGCGCCGAGCGTGCGAGGACATTGGGCAAAGAAAAATTAACAGAAGAGCCTCGCAGGCCAATCGAAGGAAAATTGCTGGCCTCTTCCATTGCTGCTCACCCTCCGGTTACTGTGTTAACCAAGGAGCAAAGAGAGGAGCAAATCCGAGCAGACGAGCCCTAGCTCGCGACTTGGAGAAGCAGTTTGAGCTAAAGACTCTTGCCGAATTCCAAGCGCTTGCCGAACTCCAAGCGCCCGCTTCACCTCTGGCTGCTGCAACTCTTGCTCTTATTTCAGATACTGCAGGAGCCACTTCGTCAACTGCTGGAGCCACTTCATCCAGCAAAGCCATTACTCCAAGTGCCTCCGCAGTCATCCCTCCTAAAGAAGCAGAAAAGAAGAAGAAGGAGATGCCTCCACCACCAGCCCCGAAACAAGCTTTGAAGCGGACTGCCCCCGAAGCAAGAGAAGATGATCCCGAGGCCAAGCGCCGAAAGATCAAGCAGGCAGTCGCTTCACGAGCTGGTCAAGTGGAGAGGAGGAGGAAGAGAGAAGAGGAGAGAAAGGAGGAAGGAGAAGGAGAAGAAGATCAAGGCAAGGCGTCTTGAGATCATCGAGAGTCGGATCGAGGAACACTTCAATGAAGTGAGACTTATCCAGTCCGCTCTCACTCGAAGCGCCTTCATTCCATTTCTGCCAGAAGAGTCTGATGCGTGTATCAAGCAAGCCTGGATGGATGCTTGCCACGTTACTACAAAGGAGATGATCGACTCTGGTCGATACCCGCGCAGAGAAGAGCAACAATATATCCGCAGGCGACTGATTGACATGCTTCCGAAGTGGAGCACTGAGCTAAGTGCGAAATTCAATGCCATCATGGCTGAGATGTCAAGCCGATCAGAAGAGGAGTTGATTATGCGCAGAAATGAACATCCTAATGCCCGAGAAATCGAGCAGTTCATCCCCGACGATCTACTTGAGCGGTGGCTATACTACAAGGAGAAATTCATCAAAGCATACTACTACTGGGAGGTAGTGCCACTTCAGACTGAGTGCTCAAGGATCAATGCACTCAACAACTTCCTCTGTGCCTATGATGAAAAATTCAGGCGGAAGGTCTTCACCCTTGCAGAGCTTGCAAAGCCCATGCCTCTGATCATCCACCCAGCCTTAGAGCAAACTTCGAGTCTTTGTTCCAAGTGTTCTCCGAGTTCCAGTCTCATCGGAACTTGTCTTCGCAACCTTCACACTTAGATTCTAAGCCCATTCCATATCCAAGCTTACAAGAAGAACTCTAGCCATCTTTGCATCTACTGTAAAGAGTTCTTCATAGTGTGTTCGTCGTATACCAAAAACCCTAACCCTAAGTTCTGTTGTTAGGTTTTTGTGTTCGTCGTCGTTAGGTTGTTTCGATCCAAGGCCCTACTTTCATCGATTGTAGAAGCCTCGATCATAGAGTCTAGATCCAAGTTTGCACTTACATCGTTCGTGTAAAGCTCGATCGAAGCTAAGCTGTAAGGAGAGCCCGCAATCTCCCTGTCGTTGTCGGACTGAAGCGAGTGAAGCTTCCAGTCCAATTTAGGTTTTTGGTGTGAACCCGGAATCACCCAGCGTCTGTCAGATCCAAGCGAGTGAAGCTCGATCTTGACTAGGTTTTTGAAGGACCCGTAACCTTCAAGTTCTTGAGTGAAGAGAACAGTTGCCGAGTGCAACAAGTGGACGTAGGAGTTTCATCTCTGAACCACTATAAATCTCGTGTCGTATCTCTCTAACCCTAAACTCTTATTTCCTTGTTTGATTATTCATTGCACGTGCATCTAAACAAACGTAACTTGGAAATTTTAAATACTTAGGAAAGATTTAGCTCACCGAATTCCGCACTAAGAGTAAAGTCTCACTCTTGATCAAGCTCTAAGCTTAGGTCAAGAGAAACGTGATTACTTTAGATCTAGCTCTCGGATAGGTCTTAGTATTTCAAAGAGCACTTTACTTCATACTCTGAGTTGAGGACTTGAAGTTGAAAAACTTCAAAAATACGTATTCACCCCCCCCCCCCCCCCCCAACGTATTTTTCCTATAACAAACCGGGACCAACACTTTAACCTGGGGAGCTTGTTGTTCCACAGCTCGTATGAAGTTTTCCCATGCCTGGTAGTGATAACTGACCGATTTTGGGTATAACAGGCTGTGTTGACAGCCTCTGCCCAGAACTTCATAGGAAGCTTAGTTTCTTCAAGCATTGTTCGAGCTGCTTCTTTCAATGATCGATTCCTCCTTTCAACAACTCCGTTTTGTTTAGGGGTTCTTGCTGTTGATGTTTGATGATGAATTCCATTCTTCGTGCAATAATCCTCGATCATTGAATTGAGAAATTCTGTTCCTCTGTCTGATCGAATAGAGATGATAGATTTTTCTTTTTGATTGCACAGCTTGCTGAGCAACACCGGCAGCTTCTCCAAGGTCTCATTTTTCTTAAATAAGAAAATAACCCACGTAAATCTAGAATAATCATCTATAACAATGAGAGCATATTTTCTACCATTTATACTCAGGGGAGTGACTGGACCAAAGAGATCCATGTGAAGAAGCTCCAATATTCGACTTGAGCCTTGAGAGCTTATGCTGGGAAAGGAGGCTCTTGTTTGCTTCCCAGCTTGACATGCATTGCATACATGATTTTTGTCGAATATCTGATCAGGGAGACCATTGACCAGTTTGTTGTGCGCCAGCTTGTTGATGGCTTTGAAATTCAGATGGCTCAGTCTCTTGTGCCATAGCCAACTAGCTTCTGAATTGGCCTTTGTCACTAAGCAGGTTTCTTTTTCATCAGCCCATTGAACTATATACAATTTATCCTGCATGACTCCGGTAAGGAGGGTTTCTCCTTCCTCATTTTTCACAAGGCACTTGTTAGTAGTAAATTCTACTCGTTTACCACTCGAGCAAAATTGCGAGACTGAAAATAGATTGTGATTAAGACCTTCAACAAAAGAGACATTATGGATAGTAGTTTTACCAACATTCAAATCTCCATATCCTTTTGATTTTCCTTTGGAGTTCCCTCCAAAAGTGACTTGAGGTCCATCTCGCTCGAGGTAGTTTGACAGCAGCATCTTGTCACACGTCATGTGCTTGGAGCATCCGCTGTCAATGATCCATACAGCTCCTCGAGCTGCTTGGCTCCTTCGTAGAGCCTTTCCTACCTGCAATTAATTGAGCTTAGCAACCCACTTGAGATTGGGTGCTACGTCTGTTGCTGTTGTTGTTGATTGAACAGCCTTGGGCCTCCAGAATTTGATCACGGGCTTGCTTCTATCAGAGGGAGTGGAAGCGGCAGTCCGTTTCTTTGTGCTTGGTCTGGTGGATCTTTTATTTTTCTTGGCTTGATGAGTGCGTCTATACTGAGATTGGTAGTATGACTCATCATAGTAGAAGGATTGGTGATGCCATTGTTGATGATATGCAGGCTGTGGATAACACATGCAACCTTGTGATCTGATAGGATGGTAGTATTTTGGATGAAAGACCTCCTGATGTTTTGTCTTCCTAGTACCTCCCTGACGATCAGCTGGTTTGTTTTTAGGAATTTCCCCCTTGATTGGTGGAGCTCCTTTGATCCTTTTGTCTCCCAGCTGGTTGCCTTTGTGATTCTTCAGAAGAACGGCCTGTGGGTGACTTGGAGAATTCTTTAAGCTCACCATTTTATCTGGAATCAGCTTGAGATCTTGGTCAGGTGCCTTCATTTGAGGCTTCGTGAAGACCACTTTGTTGCTTACTGGGCCTTTTCCAGTAGGTCCAGTATACCCTAGACCGCTTTTGTTCTTTGAACTTCTTTGCATGGCCTGCACTTCTTCCAGCTTCTTCCCACTTTTCTTTAGCTGACTCAATGTTATCTGCAGCTTTTGTTCCTTGATAACCAGTGATTCATGTTGAACCACTAAGTCTGTAAGCTTGGAGGTGAGGCTGTGTATCTCAATATCTCTTGATTTTAGAGCTTCATTCTTCTCAAGCTCTTTGTCCTCCTGCTCCTTTTCTTTTTGAGTTAAAATATCTATTTTTGATTTTAGATATTCTATCTCCCTTTCCTTTTCAGCATCATAGGGAGTGAATCTCTCTTCTAGAGCAGTCTTGAGTTTTCCATTTTGAGCTATGAGCTCTGCATTGTCCTTAACAACCTCCTCAAATAGCTCAGCTAGTTCTGCATATTCCTTCAACTGTTCTTTGATTCTTTCCCAAGACTCTGCCTCGGATAGATCTTCTTTCTCATCTGCACTTTCATCGTCAGAGAAAGATAATTGAACAGTTTTGGAAATTACCTTTGATGATTCAATTTTTGAGGTTGTTCCTGATGAGTCTCCCACGAAGCTTTCTTCTTCGTCCTCATCTTCAGAAGCAATATATCCCTCATCATCGCTCGTTGAGCTGTCAGAGAGATGAGCTTCTTGTGTGGCTTCTTCAGCTAGCAGAGCAGCTCGTTGTTCTTTGAGCTTCTTGTCTCGCTTAGCGCGAAGTTCCTCTCTTTCTACCTTTGTTAGGTCAGGGCAATCTGTTTTGTAATGACCTGGCCTATTACAACCAAAGCATGCACCCTCAGGTGTCTTAGAGGAATTGAATTTTGAGGGCTTTGCATCGCTCTTCTTTCCAGAGCGATCATCATTTCGGTTTGAGTAACCTCGTTTGTTATCTCGATAGAGTCTCTTGTATTTTGAGACTTTACCAAGAAGCTTTTCATTGCTTTTTGAGAACATGGCTACATCAATAGCCAGCTGGTCAATTTTCTTGACCAAAGCCTAATCAATGGGTGAGGCGGTTGTTTCTTTTGTCTCATCTGCCTTGAAGGCAGCATCTTTTTCTTTCTTTTCATCAGCCTTTTTAGATGATTGAGGCTGTGAAGATCCATGTATTCGAATCATCTCATATTCATTTCCAATTAGAATATCAAAGAGCTCCTCTGTGGAGAGATTATTAAAATCAGATCGAGATGGGAGAAGAGCTGAATATACATGCCAGTTGGCAGGTAGAGCTCTTGTAACCTTCAAATTCTTCTCACGTTGAGAATATTTGTTAGATTTCAGTGCCTCTACTTCGAGAACAATTTCAGTGAATCGAGTTTTCATCGATTCAATGTTTTCATTTTGCAACATTTTGAAGTCATCAAATTTGCCGCAAGCAATTGAGAGCTTGTTCTCTTTGATTTCTTTGAAAACCAGGCTTATAGCCTTGAGGGTATCCCACATCTCTTTTGATGTTTCAAGATTTCTAATTTTTGAGAGGTAGATACCCTTCATAGTGCTAGAGATGAGGCCTTTGGCAAAATTATCAAGCCCAACCTCTTTTCTCTCTTCCGTAGTATAATCACGGGGATTTTTGAGTTTTTGCTTATAACCAGCTTCACCAGGTGAAGTCCCAGTGATTTCAACTTTCTCTTCATAGATTGGAGAGGGTCCTTCCTCAATGACCTTCCACATGAGAATATGATGTGCTTGTAGGCACATTCTAATTCGAAAGTTCCAGTCCTCATAGCCTTGGACTGAGAATTCCTCACACACTCGTATCAATGAGGATTCCATGATTATGATATGAAATGAATGAAAAAGATTTTACTAAGGATCGGTTCTAATTGACCAAAAACTTGAAAGAGTTTTTAGTATGCAAAGCAGCGGTCAAAAGAACCACTGCTCTGATACCACTTGTTGGTCCCAGAAAGAGTTAATTGGTGTATTTGGGGGGGGGGGGGGGGAATACACCAATAGCCAACCATTTTTCGAATTTAGAAAACAAATTGTTTTCCCCAAGGAACTAGCTGGTCAAGCAGTCCTTTACAGAGATAGACAGGTTGATCTATCAAGCTTGTGGATTCAACAAGCTTGATCTATCAAACTGTCAGTGCGAAATGTGGTGGAAAGGTTGAGCTAGATAACTCTTTATGTAAAATCGTTTACAGCCTTTATGGAGAGGCTGTTGTATGCTATGAATGTATGAGCAGTTTATCAAGTATGAAAGCTAATGAAGAGAGTAGAGAACACAGAGTATTTTTACGTGGTTCGGATGTAACTATCCTACTTCCACGGTAGACCAAGCTAGATCTACGTGATAGATTCGGGTCAAAGATCCACAACAATTTAGGGGATTACTCATTATGTTTTGCAAAGAGCACTTATGGATAAAGCGTTAAAGTAGCAAAGATCAAGAGATTCATGCGTATGGAAAACTATAACCAAGCATTTTGTACAGGGCATGATGTGCGTAGCAATGGCGAACAATAGTTGAGCTATAAGCAACGGATAAAGGGCGTATTTAGCCATAAACTGGCAAGATTCATGGAGTTTTGCATTTATATAAGCGGATAACTAAGAAACAAGGTAGGAGAAAGAGAGAAACGAGGAGCGTGGGGCTCCCTCGAGCCTCATTCCCCTTTAAGTGATGAGGGTTTTACCTTATGCTCAAGGAAGTATACATAGGAAAGAGACTCTTCCCGGTGTTGAGAAGAGCAGGTGGACGTGAAAACGGACTACGATTTCCCGGAAGAAGGTCCTGTCCGTTTCGGCTGGCCTGAGCTCGGAGGAGCTCGTGAGAGTGAGAGAGAGAGAGAGAGAGAGAGAGAGAGAGAGAGAGAGAGAAATAGTATGGAATTGAATGGAACAATACACGAGAGTGCGTGTTGTTCTTATGAGTGGTGTGTGATATGATGATGATGATAGATGAGTTCGTTTAATATTTATAGGCATGTCGAGGGTAGTGATGGAATTCCCATAAAGACAGTATTCTTTCTTGCCATTAATGCCGTGGTCCTCACACAAAGAGGACTAGACTCACGCCGATCTCATGTTTAGGCAGGTCCTTAGGTTTTGGGGAAAACCTGATAAGATCAAGATGGCTTCTGCGCAGATTGGCTCCTATGCAGAAGCCTTGGCATGAGTTAAATTAGGCGCTAGGACCTTGTTAGTGAAGTGCTGAGTGCTTCAATCGCACGGCATCCTCCGGTGACCGTGATAACGAAGGAGGTGAAGCGGAAGCAGGTGGAGCAGGATGCTGCCATGGCGTGGGAGATGGAGCGCATGTTTGAACTACCAAAACAATCTGTTGCTGCAGGTGCTTCGTCTAGTTCCAAAGTGGCCGCTTCACCCAAAGCGCCCGCTTCAGCCGCCGCACCAGCTTCGTCAGCCACACTCACTTCGACTACTGCTGCACTCACTTCATCAGCAGTCGTCCCCTCAAGTGCTGCTACAAAGAAAGACATGCCACCTCCCCCACTACCAAAACTTCCTTTGAAGCGAACTGCTCCGGAGACAAAAGGAGATAACCCCGCGGCCAAGCGCCAAAAGGTCAAGCAAGCAGTTACTTCTAGGGCAGAGAAGGAGGAAAGAAAGAGGAAGGGAAGAGAAGAAGGGAGAAGTGAAGGCGAGAGGAAGAGAAGGATAAATGCCAGGCGACTCCAAGTAATTGACGCACGGATCGAGGAACACTTCAGTGAAGTGATACTCATCCAGTCTTCTTTAGTGCGCAGTGCCTTCATTCCTTTCATGCCAGATGAGTCCGAAGCATGCGAAGCACAAGCCATATCTGATGCATGCGACGTGACAACAAAGGAGATGGTTGAGTCTGGTCGCTACCCCCTCATGGATGAACAAAACTACATTCGTAAGCCACTAAATGAAAACCGTCCATTGTGGAGCAGCGAATCAGGAAAGAAGTTCAAAGAGACCATGACTGAACTGTCGAAGAGATCAGAAGAGGAGTTGGCCAAGCAGAGGGACGAGCATCCTGATGCAAGGGAAATCGAGGACTTTATTCCGAGAGATCTGCACGAGCTGTGGCTATACTACAAGGACTTGTTCATCAAAGCCTACTATTACTGGGAGGTAGTGCCGCTGCAGGATCAATGTTCTCGGATAAGTGCTCTCAACAACTTTCTCGCCACCTATGATGACAGATTGCGACGAAAAATCTTTACTATGGCTGAACAAGCTCAACCCAAGCCAATTGTCGTCAAGGTACCAGCAGTGAAGGACTTCCCCATGCCTTATCATCCAGGCACGGACGTTCTTAACAGAGGAGTCACTGATGAGGAGGTGGATGAAGCTTTCAAGCTGGAGAGTGCATGGAGAAGGCCAAGCATTCACACCGTGGGCACTATGGAATCGAGAGTACTATCAGCCTATGTTGTTGATATTGCTGATGAAGGAGAGAAGAAGGAAGAGGAGAAGGAGGAGAAGGATGAAGTTGCAGGAAATCTTTGAATTTCAAGCTTCTTATTTTGTGAACTGATGTTCATTTATCTCATTTCAATTTCTGTCTCTTCTGTGTCATTTACTCGCTTTGTGAATGACTTTACATTTTGCTACAAACTCAAACATCTTAACCGAAAAAAAAAGGAAAAGGAACTTAAAAGAAAAATACAAACGAAACTACAAAGGAAGCAGTCGCTTGAAGTTCCCTTCACGGTTAAATAGACTAGATTTTTTTTTATCTAAGTCTGATGGGTTTTGGCATCATCAAAAAGGGGGAAATTGTTGGGAATTGTTAAGGACCAAATTGTTAATGGGGAACTTCATGGGACATTTCATCAAAAAAGTAATTTGTTTTGATTTGATCCCAAAACCCCAAAACGTTCTGTTCCCAAGCGACCCATTTTGAAGTAGCTAACAGGTTAGAATTTTTCTAAGCCAACTCTGTTAGGATGGCTCTTTAATTTACTAAGATTATAGGTTCAAAGGTTCAAGTGAAGGCCACTCGCTTGAGTGTGCTTTTCGAAGCGAAGCAAGTCTAGCAAGCCAAAGTGAAGCGTGCCGAAGAAGTGCGTAGCGAAGCGAGCACTACAGTAGATTCAAAGTGAGTCTGCCAAAGCGAAGCGAAGCAAGCGCTACAGTGGAATCAAAGCAAGTCCACTAAAGCGAAGCAAAGCGAGCGCTACAAGGAAAAGACGAAGCGAGTCAACACTGGACAACACTTACTAAAGAAGTCTCTCGGGAAATTTATTTCTCAAGTGACTCACTACAAATATGACCGTGAAGCGACTTACTTCAGAGCGGCCGCTACAACTTCAAAGCGAAGCGAGCCACTACCTACCAGAAAGCGACAGCGCAACTCCCGCCCATATTTTGAACTCCAGTCAACAGGAGATCGTAGCATTAATTACAAGATCTCCACGTGTCGAAAGCGGAGTGGAGCGGAGGAGTTGACTGCCAGGCCGACAAAGGCGCCGCAACAGTACTGGCTCGCTCCAGTTACTGTTAGCCTTGTAAGTTAGCCAATTTTGGCAAAATGCCAAAACTGGATGTCTGAAAAGGTGCCAGCCTGTGCAAGTACTGTCGAGAAAAGGAGAGACAAGGCCACCAACCAAGCAACGGATCTCGCCAATCTCTCCGCCTATAAATAGTGAAGGACCAAGACGTGAAGAAGAAGAACACTACTTGAACATTCGAGCGCCCACAGCAAACAAACACTCCCAAGCCTTTGAGCAATCTTCGAGTTTTTGTTTCAAGTGTTCTCCGAGTTTCCAGTTCATCGGAACTCGTCTTCACAACCTTCACACTTAGAGTCTAAGCCCATTCCATATCCAAGCTTAGAAGAAGAGCTCTAGCCATCTTTGCACTTACTGTAAAGAGCTCTTCATAGTGTGTCGTCGTAAACCAAAAACCCTAAATCTGTTCGTTAGGTTTTTGAGTTCGTCGTTAGGTTGTTTCGATCCAAGGCTCTTCTTTCATCGATTGAAGAAGCCTCGATCATAGAGTCTAGATCCAAGCTTACACCTACATCGTTTGTGTAAAGCTCGATCGAAGCTAGGCTGTAAGGAGAGCCCGCAATCTCCCTGTTGTTCGGACAGAAGCGAGTGAAGCTTCTTGTCCAGTTTAGGTCTTAGTAGTGAACCCGTAATCACTGCGCTGTTTGTCAGATCCAGGCGAGTGAACCCCGATCTCGACCAGGTTTTTGAAGGACTCGTAACCTTCAAGTTCTTGAGTGAAGAGAACAGTTGCCGTCGTGCAACGAAGTGGACGTAGGAGCTTTATCTCCGAACCACTATAAATCTCTGTGTCGTATCTCTCTAACCCTAATCTCTTTACAGTTTCTGATTATCCATTGCACGTGCATCTAAACAAACTTAACCTGGATTTTTAATTACTTAGGAAAGACTTTAGCTCACCAAATTCCGCATACACGAGTAAAGACTCCCTCTTGATCAAGTGCTCACTTCGGTCAAGCAGGCAAGCTACGTACTGTAGATCTAGCTTCAGCTAGGTTTTAAGTATTAAGTGAGCTCTTTACTTGTTACTCTGAGTTAAGGGATTTGAAGTTGAAAAACTTCAAAATAAGTATTCACCCCCCCCCCCCTCCCCCTCCTACGTATTTTTCCTATTAACAAACCGGGACCAACACCTTCATACGCCCGATTTCTGGCTTCGGATGATCGATCCTCTCTCTGAATGGACTGCTGCTGCTATTTTCGAATGCTGCCAACAGATGGGTCTCCCAGAGCAGGCGGCTGCTATCGACGCAAGGCCTATAGTGAGGATGTTTGAGACGGAACCTGAGACCCTTAAGAGGAGTCGCCTTCTGTCTGCTAAGGAGCCCTGGTTCATGCCTGTATTGAGAGAAGCGTCTCAGGTCCTTTGCCAGCCTGCTGAATCCTCGAAGAACCTCCCTTCCTGGGATGCTCCCCCATTTTCTCTCTTTCCTCTTATCACTATAGTTATGAGGTCCATGAAAAAGGCCTTTGGCGAGGTGCCTTCTCTTTTTCTTTTGGTTTTTCCTTTCTTTCTTTTTTACGGTAAGGCTTGTTTATTTATTGTTTATCATTTTTTACTTAGCGACTCTTTTTCTTTGCTAGGAGCTGAGAGAGAAAAATGCTCTAGGTCTATCTGCTAGCGGGGAGGCTACTTCCTCTACCCTTACTCCGATGGCAGCGGTAGGCGGCACAGAGGGGAGAGATGTCTTGAGGGCTTCGATAGATCAATCCAAGGGTGAACTCCATGTGCCCTCGGCTATGACTTCTCCCACTTCTGGGGATCAAGCTTCATCCTCTCATTCCTCCAGCTCTGAGGATTCGGCTTCCGCTTCCGATCCCTCTCTTTAATCATGTTGTCTTTGGTTGGATATTTCAAAACAATTTACTTTTTTGTGTTTCTGATGGGGTGCTTTTTTTATGGCCCTGTGATCGTGCCGGTGGGGCACCAAACAATATTACTTTTTTCTATCCTCGGCTGGGTGCTCTCTAAGGCCTTGCTTTTAACATGCTTCTGTATTTATGCTTATATGACTCTTCATTTCGTTTCTTCCTGCCGTATTTCTCTTGATACTGATTGCTGCAACAAAGCATTTTGCTGAAACAAAACATTTTAAGATAACAAAATATAGGTGTCGGGACATAGGGTATCCCCTACTCCCCCCCAGGTGAGGTATAAGGAACCGAATGAATTATACCTCCATCGAGATGTCCTCTACAAAACGATCATTTAAAACCAAAAATACAGTTTGTTCTTTCCTACGCATTGACTAGAGATAATAAGAAAAATAATACAGATAAAGGAGCATAACTAGCTCTGTCTTCTTGGAATGGCATGTCTAATTTTCCTCGATTTTAGCAATGCTTCTCTTGCCTTCGCCCCTGGCTTCTTTGATATTTTCCAGGGCCGGAACTTCAGTTGCCTCTCTAACTTTTGCCCTGGCTTTGGCTATTAAGGCTCCCCAACTTCCTTTCGCAGTTGGGGTACTGCCCATGTTAACCACTTCAGCACCAGGCTCCTTACTTTCATCATTTTTGTTGACTGATTGCTGATTCGAGTTTCCAATAGGTTCTGCTGAGGGGTCAGTGTTTGGACCTGGCATCACTATCCCGTTGTTGTCCATTTCTTCCGCGAGTTTGTTCTCTTTAGCTTTTTCCCCCTTTAGGGTAGTCTTTTCATATTTTTCAGGATCGTCGTCTACAATCATTAATTGTTCCATTGCGATGAGGGGATCTTGATCGCCTTCCACAACATCTGTTGCTTTAAGCTTCTTTTTATCAGGCTCCCTATTGCTGCTGGCATTGGCCAGTTCTGTCATTGGTCTTTTCTTTGCTTCTCCCGCCTGTACTGACTGGATATAGCATTTTCGCAAAATTGCCTAATCCAGACACTTGTCCTACCCGGCTTCCTACCGGGAACTTCATCATCAAGTGATAAGTAGAGACCACAGCTTGGAACGGATTCAATGCGGTTCTCCCCAAGATAATGTTGTAAGAAGATATTTGCCGTACCACCAAAAAAGTGACTGGCTTTGACACCCGTGTGAGTCCTTCACCTAGAGTGAGCATTAGATCAATTGAGCCCAATGACATTACTGGATCTCCTGAGAAGCCATGCAAAGCCGTGGCCACACCATTTAGAGGCTTCTGGGGGCTCATTTGGTTGAAACAACCTTCAAAGATTACGTTAACCGCAGCTCCTGTATCCACGAAGACCCTTTGGACTTGGTATCTTTCTACTTCCACCGTGATGACCAGTGCATCATCATGCGGATGGATCACATTTCGATTATCCTCTGGTCCAAACTAGAACTCTGGAGCAGGTAAGCCCTTTTCGACTTTCCAGACCTCATGTCTCTCATGCATGTGCAGCTCTCTGGCAGATGCTTTTCTGCTTCTGTTGGAGTCCCCTACGGTCGGTCCTCCATATATCATTTTAATGACGCCCTTGGGTTCTGATCCCTGGCTAACATCGGGTGTTTTTTCATGAGCTTCTTTGTGCTTTTTGTTTTGTTCCGTCTCTCTCTCTTGACATATTCCAAGAGTTCCCCTTCCTGGATCAATTTTTCGATAGCAATTCTCAAATTTCTACAGTCGTTTGTCATGTGACCAAAGTCGTCGTGGAATTTGCTGAAATTTTTAGAGGGCGGGTTCCTAGGCGGTTGCCTGTGTCCCATGGGGACCTGGACTCCCGGTTTTCTCATGACTACTTCCAGCAGGTCAACAGGCTGCTTGGTGAGTGGAGTAAAGGATCTCAATAATCGTTCATTCTTATCAGTTTTCTTAGCATCTGGGGCCAGCCTTTTCCTTTCTTCTGGTCTTTTTTCCTTATGAGAGGCAAGCTCAGCCCTCTTGTTGCTCAGAGCCTCTTCCATATGGATATATTTTTGGACTCTTGTCAGCAGTTCTTCGAAAGAAGTAGCTTCTTTCTTAATGAGAGAGGCGAAGAATTGCCCCTGCTTTAATCCATCTACGCAAGCATGCACTTTCAGCTTCGGCTCTACTCCCGGGATTTCCAGGACGACCTCATTGAAACGCGTCATATAGTCCCTCAGACTTTCATTGGCACCTTGCTTAATAGTCATCAAGTTTAAGGAATTTCGAGTAGTCCTCTTAGCGCTGACAAACTGCTGTAGGAAAACCTCCCTCAGATCCATGAAGGAGTGAATAGAGGCTCTTGGTAACTGCTTGAACCAGTGTTGAGCAGTTCCAGACAAAGTTGTGAGAAATACTCTGCACTTGATGCCTTCCGAATACTGGTGGAGAAGGCATAAGCTTTTGAATTTCATCAAATGCTCTTCAGGGTCACCTTTCCCATGATATTCGCAGGAAATTGTCTTGAAGTTGTAGGGACAGGATCTGTTTGGATATCTACTGAGAACGGGCTATTCTCGTCGATATATACGGAGAAAAGTTCCGATTTGTGTCCTCCACTTTTTTGAGCTGGAACATGCTTTAGGTTCGTTTCCTCATTTGCAGATTGAATTCCTCCTTCGCTTGCTTCTGTTTCTTTCGAGGTCCTTTCTGGGACTCGCTTCTGCTTTTTCAGCCTTTCCACTTCTTTTACCAGGAGTTTCATTTGCTCTTGTTGCTGGACATATTTCTTGGCCCATGCATTGTCAATGTCCTCGTCGAGGTTGTCCTCATGTTCCTTAGGATCTTCCTCATCTGGGGATTCCCAGTCAGTGAAGAATCCCTCCTCTTGTGCTGCAGTTATTGATGGTAGTTTGGTAGCCAGTTCTTGGGCTATGCTTGGGGTTACAGGCTTCTGCTTGTGTACCAGGGGGTGCTTTTACTCCCCCCTCCTTCTTGGGTTTCACCCGGAGGATTCGCGCTTTTGGAGTTCATTCCCAAAACATGGAGTCTTTTTTCGACGGCCCCCTTGACTACGCCCTATATGAGCGCTTTCATCTGGAGGAGCATGGTTGGGGAAAAATGAGCTTCCACGTTGACACTGGCTTCTGTCGCCACAGTGTCCTTCCCTCTGTTCCTGGGCAGAGAATTTTCTAAGTTTCCAGGAGCTTAGCAGGCTCCTTTTGAAGCAACATCTGAGCTAGTATTCATCTTTGCAAGATTCTGCAAATGTTTGAAGAATTTTAGAGCATTAGTTCCAGATGCCTTTAAAATGAGGCTTAAACAGATGTTGTTTGTTTCTAACAGATCTTTTACGATTAGGAGTCATTTGTACAAGCTTTTATAGATGTTGCCTGCTCATGCAAGGCTTAAGGGGTAGTGCCTGTTTGTATAAGGCTTAAGGGGTAGCGCCTATTTGTATAAGGCTTGATGGATGGTGCCTACTTTCATAGGGCTTAATGCATGGCGCCTATTTTGGGCTTAATGTATGGTGCCTATTTTCATAGGGCTTAATGTATGGTGCCTAACTATGTTGGGCTTTTTGTATGGTGCCTAACTATGTAGGGCTTTTTGAGGGTTCTGCCTACTGTGTAGGGCTTATGAGGTTTATGCCTATTAAATAGGGCTTTTGAAGATTCTGCCTATTATATAGGGCTTACGATAATGTTGCCTATTAGATAGGGCTTTCTTTTCAGGGTTCTGCCTATTGAATAGGGCTTATGATGGTGTTGCTTATTAAATAGGGCTTTTTGGGGGGTTCTGCCTTCAAATGTGGGGCCCCCTTATCAGGGTGAGGGGGGTGACCTCGTCATTTTCGGATCTCTGTTTTCAGTGTTTTTACTCTGTGTGTTTTCGGTTCATGGTAATACAGGGGCCTACGACTGAATCTGAGTCGTAGTACTTCCTCTGTAACTACCAATCCCTCATAACCACGAGCTAATTTTATGTTTTGCAATTTTCAATAGAACTTTAAACTCACCAATTATCATAGATGAGTTGAATACACCTCAAGATTGCTGCGATTTTGATTCGACTTTCCGTCAAATTCTTCACAACCTTCGGACTAAACACAGAATATAATTCAGTTATCACAATTTATATTATGAGGAGAACATAATCTTAAGATCGCCTCCGATTTCGCGGCTCAACATCAAGAAAGACTCAGCTAAAATTAATTCACAGTATTCATATCCAAGTTTTCTAAGAAGACTACTTAACTAACACCGAATATACATTCGTTCTGACATCCCTCTCTCGAGTGTCTCTTGCACAAGGAAATAACAGAGAAAATTCATAACAATATTATCGCAACCAGCTAGAATTCCAGTAATACCGAAGAGATTAACGTCTCAGACTCAAAAGCTTCAACGGCATTACAAATAACAAGTTAAAAATCTGCTTATAAGAAAGGAAATCAATGTCTTAAACTCAAAATTCCCACAAACGGCGCCAGTTGATAGATCCGGGTTAAAGATCCACAACAATTATGTGATCATTCATCGTATTTGTAAGGAGTATTAGCGTATAAAGGATTACAAACAACGATAAATAAGAGATTCATGTGATTTGTTAACCTTAACAACTTATTTTCCACAGAACATCTTCTTTTGGACATAAAAGAGAGAACTGAGCTAAGTATTAAGCATAGGGTGTTTTCAACCATAAAATCAGTTAAATCCATGGAGCGTAGAGCTCGTTTGGGCAGAAAAACAAGGGAAAAAGAAGAGGGCAAAGTAGAGAATGCAAGGCGCCTTAATGCTTCGTCCTCTCTCAACAACGAGAAATATACCTTCGGTTTGAGCTGTCAGGGATGTCCCTTTTTGCTGATGAACTGAAGATGGAAGTGATGAGAGAGGAGAACCTTTGAAGAAGGACTCCGGTCGCTCTTAGCTTGCAAGAGCGTTAAGCAGAGTGTGAATGGAATGGAATAGTGTGTGTAAAAGTTGAGTTCCTTGGAAGGGTGAGATCACTCACTATTTATAGATGAGGGAAAGGACGAAAAGGTAAGTGTGCAAACGTAAGAAGGACAGGAAAGGAATTTTCAGGGAGACAAGATTCTCCCGTCATTAGTTTAGTGGTCCTCACCCTAAGGTACGTAGAGTCATGCGGACTGCGTGCTTGGCAGATCCCTAGGTGTAAGCAGATGGTGATGGTCCTAAGATAGCTTCTGCATAAGCCAGGATCTGCTTAGAACCTTATAGCTTCTGCACTGGCCAAGGCATCCGCTTCGAGGATAGCACCTGAGGCATCTAATCTGCAGGTCCAGTCATTATTAAAAGACGCCATGTGGCAAAGCTGATATTTAGTCCCTATCAGTATGTGTTTAAACGTGTGCTTACTTGCAAATTTTGCAAAATTTTTAAAATTTTCTTTCGAATGAATCACTTGGAGTCTTGGTTTTCATAGTGTGGGTGTCAACTCCAATGTGTTAAAGGGAGATGTCGATGATGATTGAGAGAAAAGTATCAATTTTGGAAATATTTTAGGTGTGGTTTGAGGATGATTTGGTCGCATTGCATGATTGACTAAAGTGATTGATCTTAGGCATTTAAGTTCTAGACAAAAGCTAGTGAGGTTTGAGCCAAAACGTTGAATCAAACAACGTTGTTTATCATTTCTTGAGAGCTTGCCATGCATTGCATTCACTACTTCTATAACTTGCCTTGGTTTCTTTAGTCGAGGTTGCTATATATGTTGTTGGTCCCGGTTTGATAGGGTAAACACACGTAGAGGGGGGGGGAGGGGGGGTGAATACGTGTGTGATGATTTTCAACTTCTTTTGCCCTTCAACTCAGAGTGACAAGTAAAGCGCTCGCTTCAAATACTAAGACCTAGCCGAGAGCAAGATCTACAGTGTTTAGCTAACTGCTTGACCTAAGCGAATGCTTGATCAAGAGTGAGGCTTTACTCGAGATGCGGAATTTGGTGAGCTAGTCTTTCCTAATTAATTAAAAACTCAGTTTAAGTTTGTTTACGATGCTTGTGCAAATGAATAATCAAAACAGTAAACAATCGAAAAGATTAGGGTTAGAGAGATACGACACAAGGGTTTATAGTGGTTCGGTGGTAAAACACCTACGTCCACTTTGTTGCACAAGGCAACTGATTCTCTTCACTCAAGAACCTTGAAGATTACAGGTTCTTCAAAAACCTGGTCAAGATCGAGCTTCACTTGCTTGGATCTGACAACGACAGGGAGATTGCGGGTTCTCTTTAAGACCTAGACTGGACTAAGCTTCACTCGCTTCAGTCCGAAACTGGGAGATTACCGGCTCTCCACAAAAACCTAGTTTCGATCAAGCTTCACACAATCGAGGATTGTTCTAGCTTGGATCTAGACTCTATGATCGAGACTTCTACTATCGAGGAAAGTAGAGTCTTGGATCGTGACAACCTTTCGACTAACACAAAAACCTAACAGACAGAACTTAGGGTTAGGGTTTTTGGTCTTAGACAGACACACTAATGAAGCGCTCTTTACCGTGAATGCAAAGATGGTTAGAGCTCTTCTCTAAGCTTGGATATGGAATGGGTTTAGATTTCTAAAGTGTGAAGGTTGCGGAGATGAGCTTCGATGGAACAGAAGCTCGGAGAACACTTAAAACAAAGATTCGAAGATTGCTGAAAGCTGGGAGTGTTTGTTTGCAGTATGCGCTGAATGCTAAAGTAGTGTTCTACTCTTCTTCGTCTCCATCCCTCACTATTTATAGGTGGAGGGTTGGCCAGGATCCGTTGCTTGGTTGGTGGCTTTGTCCCTCCTCCTCTCGACAGTACTTGAACAGGCCTACTGCTTTGCAGACGCGCAGATTTGTCCCTTTGCCAAAAATGGCTAAGTTCCAATATTAACAGTAACTGGAGCGATCCAATACTGTTGCGACGCCCTTGTCGGCCTGGCGGTCAACTCCGTTGCTTCTCTCTTCAATCGACACGTGGAGATACGCAATTAATGCGTTGATCTGAACTTGACTGGAGTTTGAACGCGTCGTTTAAATTTGGAGTGGGAATTGAGCTGTCGCTTTCTGTTAGGTTGGGGCTCGCTTCGCTTTAGAATTGGAGCGTCCGCTTCTGATGAGTCGCTTCAAGTCAAACTGTAGCGTATACTAAGAAATTAGATTTCTCGAGTATTCATTTAAGTATCGTTGACTCGCTTTGACTTTGACTGTAGCGCTCGCTTCGCTTCGCTTTAGTAGACTCGCTTCGATTCTACTGTAGCGCTCGCTTCGCTTCGCTCTTCTTTGCCACGCTTCGCTTCGGCTCGGTAGACTCACTTCGCTTGGAAAACACACTCAAGCGAGTGGCCTTCGCTTGGAAATCCTGTAGTCTAAAACCTAAGCATCTAAAGCAAAATCAAAGCCATCCTAACAGTATAGGCTTAGAAAAATTCTAACTTATTTCTGCATCAATTAGGGTCGCTTGGGAATAGGATACTTAGGGGTTTTGGGATCAAATCAAAACATACATATTAATGTGAGTTCCCCCTTAACATGTTATCCTTAACAATTCCCAACAATTTCCCCCTTTTTGATGATGCCAAAACCCAACTAAACTAACCGTGAAAAGAACTTCAAGCGACTGCTTCCTCTGTAGACTTGATCATTTTTTTTAAGTTCCTTTCCCCCCCCCCCCCCCCCCTTTTTTTCGGTTAATATGTGAGTTTGTAGCAAAAGGATAAATCATTCACAAAGCATGTAAATGACATAATTTGATAGAAAATAAAGATATATTGATGAACGAGCAGTTCACAACATATGGAATTTTAAGATTCATCTGCAGCCTTCTTCTCCTCTTCTTTGCTGTAATATGCAGATAGAACCTTCACCTCCGTAGTCTTCACATTGTTCCTTCTTTCTCTGTGACTGCTCTCCATCACTAGCGCTTCATCCACTTCCTCCTCAATCAACCCGCGATTTGGCACATCAGATCCTGGCAAAAGAGGTAGAGGAAGTTGCTTCTTCTCAGGCACTTTGACAATCTTAGGTTTGGGCTCTGCGAGCTCTGCCTGCGTGAAGATTTTCCGGCGCAATTCCTCATTGTATGCACACAGGAAGTTGTTCAATGCATCCAACTTCGAACAGTCATCCTGCAAAGGCACTACTTGCCAGAAGTAGTAGGCCTTGATAAACTTTTCCTTGCAGACGCTCCACATTTCTAGCAGATCATTAGAAATGAAGTTTTCAATCACGCATGCATCGGGATGATTCGCCCTCCTTACATCCATCTCTTCCTCCGATCTGCTTGTCAACTCTTCCATTATCCGATGGAACTTTGCACTTGCAGCAGTGTTGAATTGTGGAGTCTTTTCATTGACACGCTTGCGGATGAGATCGTGTTCATCAGAAGTGTAGCGGCCGGAGTCAATCATCTCTTTTATAGTGACCCGGCAAGTGTCAATCCAAGCTTGAGTCTGGCAAGCTTCCGATTCATCAGGTGTGAATGGGATGAAGGCGCTTCGTGAGAGAGCGGATTGGATAAGTCTCACTTCATTCCAGTGAGTCTCGATTCGCTCTTCCACCTTCTTGATTCTAGCAATCCTAAGCTCCTCATCTTTCTCAGCTTTTCTCTTCCTCTTTTCCTCACCCTTCTTCCTCTGCTCCAAGCGACTGAATCTCACAGTGACAGACTGTTGGATCTTTTGGCGCTTAGTCGCGGGATCCAACTCTCTAGATTTCGGTGCAGTACGTTTCAATAGGGTCTTTGGCGCTGGAGGTGCAGGAGGGGGTGGCATCTGCTTCTTCTCTGCAGGTGCAGAAGGAATGGTCTTCTTGGCGGCTGGAGTGACTGCTACAGTGGATGTAGCGAGAGCAGCAGTTGAAGCGGGCACTTGAATGGATGCACTTGAAGCACCTGCTTGGAAAGTCACAGATTGAAGCAGCTTCACTTGAGGAATTTCAGTGACTCCCTTCCTGCGAAGATCGAACTCCTGTTGCAAGGCGAGGGCGAGAGCTTCATCCTCTCGGATTTGTTCCTGGGTTTGTGCAGCAGAGGCGGGATGAGCAGCGAAAGATGCAGATAGTAGCTTCTCGGACTGTGGTTTCTCTTCAAAAATCACTACATCCTTCCCTTTCCTCCGTGCCAGCTCCGCCCGCACTTCTTCGTCCATCTCTTCTTTTCCTACTCCGCTTCCTTCTGCAACTCCGCTTCCCCCTACAACCATGCTTCCTCCTTCGATCCTTCTTTCCACCTCTTTCCCTTCTTCTGATTTACTTTCCCCCTTTTTGGCATCATCAAGACTGCCGGGGGAGGTGGTGATCACAGTTTTTCCGGTGAGAGTATGACGGATAGTAGAAAATTCGTTGTAGACGGCCTGCAACATCCCTTCTGCTCGCTTCGCAAATGTGTGCTCCTGGGAAAGCACTAACTCCGCCGTCTTTTCACTGATTTCATCCAGTAGATACTGGCACTGCTTCTCTCTCTCTTTTACCGAAGCCATCAAATTCTCTAGCGGCTCAACAGCCTTGAAGCGAGCGTCCAGCTCCGCTTCAACTTCAGTACGAATTTTCCTGCGCTCCTCCTGCAGGAGCAATTCGAAGTGAGTCTGGGCTGCTTCAAGTTCGGCCCTTTGGGTGGCAATGCTCCGCTCCCTTCTGTTGAGCGCCACGTTGACCTGAGATGCAGCAGCTATTTTGACGGCAAAATCTCCCGCCAAGGTGTCAGCTTTTTCAATTTTAGTCGCTAGCTCTGCCTGCTTTAGATCAATGTCCTTTCTTTTATTCTCCAATTCATTCAACTCTTCTGCTAGCTTGGAATTGAGTGACTCGATCTCGCTCGCTTGAGCAGTAATTCGGATCGCTGCTCGAGTCATCTCGCATCCCATCTTAATCAATTCTCCATCCTTTTCCTCCACGACCTTCCTCATTTTCTCCAGTTGGCCAGAAACTTTGTTGAGTTCGTCTTTGTGACTAGCAACCATTGTGGTCTTTTCTTTTTCAATGGCGACTAGTCGTACATTCAAGTCTCTTAATTAGCCTACTTCTCTCAGCCTCAAGCGACTGCTTGAGCTCCTCCACTTGCTTCTCCTTTTCCTCCACTCGCTTCAACTCAGCCTCGAGTTTTCCCTCCAACTCGGTCTCCTTTTTGTCAAAATCTGCCCTCAGATTCTTGACTTCCTCCTCCTTCTTCTCAATCTCCTCTGTCTTTCTGGTAATGATATCTTGGAGATTGGCAATTTCTTCCTCCTTCACCACCATTTCTGCTTCGTGCTCCTTCATCAATCTCTGCTCGTGAGCAGACGGAGTACGCTCTGGGATTACTGCTTCAGGATAAGCACGCTTCACTTTAGCGTCTAGCAACTCCCAGTAGCGAGCTTCATTGATAAACACGTGGAAGCCGTCTACTCCAATGATGTTGAGCATCTCCGCCTCCTTCCTTTTAATGATCTCTTCTGTGAAGGCTCTGTGGAGGTTGAAGATTTTGTAGTACTCCGTACCACGATAGGTGATGTATGTGAGGAAATCTGTTGCTTTGGTGAAGAAGTCCTCAGACATCTCTAGGCTGGGGTAGCGGTTCTGAACTATCTCTGCGGCTAGATCCCTGTCCATCAAGTAGCGACGTAGGGCTCTCTCCTCAGCGGTTGGGGGTGGGGGTTTTGTTGGTGGTGGAATGATAGTAACTTCGGTATCAGCTGTTTGGGTGGTGTCGGCAGTTTTGGTGGGAGAATTGGGTATAGAAGCTTGGATTGTTTCGGCTTGGGTGGTTTGGGGCGGTGCCTGTTGCTGTTGTTGAGTAGGTTCATAAGTGTGTAGGCATCTTCAAGATCGGTACTGAGGAATGGTAGTTTGGGAATGTGGATTGAAGAAGTAGATACTTCTTCATAGGGTGAGTGACTGGATGCTTGGGGTTGGGGTTGAGTTTGGGGTTGTGCGGTCGATGAGGTTTGTGGCTCTTGGGGTTGCTGGGTTTGGATATGGGGTGGTGAAGCTTGAATTTGTGTCTTGGCTGGAGAGGATTGGGGTTTGTTTGCCTCAGTTGGTCTTTGTTTTGTGATTTTGGCTGGAGAGGGTTGGGGTTGGTCCACTTCAACATTTTCCTCAAGCGGCTGCTCCTCAGCCTCGCTTGACTTTACAAGTGAAGCGACTCGCTTCACTTTTCTTGCTCGCTTGGGAGCCACTCGCTTCGCAGGTGAAGCGGCTGGCTTAGACTTCTTCTCGCTTAGCCTTTCGGCGACGGGGGTAGCGGGGAGCACATTCACATAAAAAATTCCTCTATCCACGATGATCTTCTCAGTCTTGTATAGATCGTAGAAGATGGTGTTCTTCTTGTACTCCATGGTGTTTGTCCATCTTTTGTTCGGGAACAATTTTTCCAGTGCAAGTGATAATCTTGAGAAGAAGCGAAGCTTTCCCTTCCGAAGGATTTCCTCGGTGCTTCCCTTCTCATATTTGAAGTCCTTGGTGACGTCGTGCAGCTGGCTGATGAACCAACTATGCCAGTTGAATTATGTGCCGGTGAGGCTATCAACAATGACGGTTGTGGCGAAGATCTTCATGTCGGAGACCTGTCCCAAGGTCCCGATACTACACACCACAGAATTGGTGTATAGTTCGCAGATATAGTTGAATGGCGTTTCCAGATCAGTTCATATGTTGTTGTGCTTCACCTCGAACTCTGCATTTTTGTCGGCGGCGAAGCGGGCAAACTCAACGTCGATGGACAGCTCTAAGTCCGAAAGAGAATCTGCTCCTTCCTTCGGCAAGTTGAATACTCCAGCAATAGCATCAAGATCTACTTCCACCGGCTTTCCATCCTCCGGGTCGGTGAATGTAGAACTAGACCGTCCTTCCTCCAGGTTCAACAGAATCTCAGCCACTGACTTGGCTAAGATATTTTCTGGCTTTGCGGTGACAAACTCCCACAAGCCGGCCGTGGTCACAGCCTTGCGGAAGAAGCCATCGGCTTCTACAACCTTCGCGTCGAGATGGGGCTCGACGTTTATATTGTCACTGATGGAAGCTAGAAATTTCTCCATCGTCTGGGTTGCTGCTTTCTTCACCATTGTTGAGATTTAGAGTGATTTAAAGTGAAAATTTAAAGATGGGGGAGTGAGACTCGTGAATTTGCAGATGTTGCAGAGTTTTCACAAGAATAGCAAATTTTGGAAGGTGATAAAGCTTCTGCAGTTCTGCGTCGACCCTTTATATAGATTTAGGGTTTGGCTGACGTGGCAGGGGTGAGATGGTAATTTCTCCAGAAGTTCTGTTCGTATACGGCGGATATCGGCGATGTGATTGACGTGTCCGGCGTCATCACAGTAAAAGTGAGCCGTCAAATAGACTTGGCACTCCACGTGGCCTTCTTTAACTCGTCTGTTCAAATGGCGTCAATCCAACGGCTGTGGTTTGAAAATTATTGAGATTCAATGGTTGGATCGTGCGCGAATTTCCCGCTTCAAATTTGAAGTGTGCAACACGCGCCCGAAAATTTTGCCCTGTACTTCAACTGCATTTAATGCAAAGTAAAAGTGTAAAATTGCACTCGAGTGTGTACAGCTCATACGCTCGCTTCGTACACGCTCGCTTCGAGTGTGGCCGCTTGGCTTTTACTCACTTGCGAAGTACTCGCTTGGCGTGACTGTTCCACACTCGCTTGCGATGGCTCGCTTGAGTGTCGTAGCACTCGCTTGACCATCTGAAGCGACTGGTTTAAGAAATTGAAATTTCTTTGACTTTATTTAAAATGTTTTTGACTTACATACTTCGAGGATAAACAAGAATGTTTTCCTCTTAGTATTTGTGTCAGATTCATTTCATATTTTCCACATACCAGATGAAGGTTTCTAGCACGCATCACATTGCTTAGTGTACTTAAAATTGAAACACTTACCAGTCAATCTCACTTCATAGGAGATTGATACCTCTTGTAGACATCTTCATGCTTGATCTTCTTGGCATTCATCTCTTCCATCTTCCTCTATGAACTAGAGACTCCTCCATCGATTTGAATGGGGGGGAGAATGAATAGAGTACACTAGCTTTCTTCAACCCATAGGGAGAATCACTTTTGTGTACTTGTTCACGATGAAAGGGAGATGAGTACAAGTCCTTATCTTAGGTCGGAATAGGACAGGATGACAATGAGAATGCTCTAACAAGACATTCTCATTTTTTACGCAAAGACATGTCACCAGTCATGCAACCTTTTGAAGTAAAAGGTAACCCTTCAAGCTCTCCTCTAAAGAATCTACAGAATGAATATGCATTCGGCTCGCTTAACCCAAAATAGGGAAAAATTGAAGCGGTGCAATATTCAAGGTGGGAGAAGAATGAATATACACTCGGCAGCTCAACTCAATGAAGAGTGAGTAAAGAGTGAGTGTTTATCCACGACGAAGAAGATGAGAAGACATGCACCTCTTCGGCGGAAAGAGGGGAAGAGAAAGCAAGGTCTAGGTGCCAGCCCTACCTAAGCTTTCACCGTTTTTACGTGGGAAGGCCCGATACAAGACCCCACAACCGTTACTAGAAACGGTACTTGCGAGTGTTTATACCCACTCGCTAGGAATCCTAGGCTATGATGGATTTGTATACTAGAAAGCAGGCCTTTTAGCTTGTATGCATGTGTTGTCCATAACCACTAACAATCTTCTATCTGATTAAGTATGAATTGTTATCTATGCATCAAACACCTGTCCATTATCTCAAAGTTGTAGGCTTTATGGTGTGTTGTAGAACACAGAAGACCATAGTTGCCGGTTCCTCACGAGATATAAAAGGGTATCACAGTTGAGACAGTTCTGGATATAACTGTCGGTTTAGGCTGTAGTATAGGCTGCATAAGTAGCTTGTCTTGGCTACTTGTCTATACTAGTACTTGCGTGTACTGATAGGATCACGGTGAGGTGTATTCTTCTATTCTGACCGAATGTAGAAAGAATCAAGACCTCGGTGACTTAAGATGAACCTTAACTCTAGTTGAGTCCTAAGAGTGTATAGTTGTAGTTTGCTTCTTTGATTTACCATGGGTGAGAGTTCAGAGTATCTGCAACTCAATATGCTCCGTATCTTGGGAAGCAACTACAACTAGTAAGACTCTTAGTGCAACTGCAACAGAGCACCATATCCTGGTAGAACAGGTTGATCACATCCCCTGAGGAATTCATTAAGGATTATCATACCAAACCCTGCAGGTGGATTAATTTCCGGTATGATGAATAAGGAATGAATGGTACTACTCAGGAATAAAGAAGTTGAATAACACGAGCAGTCAGAAGCTCTAAGTTAATCAACGGATGTGGGACATCTTAAATATGGGGGGTCGCTAAGTCTAATACTAGCCCTGAACTCAACAGGGGTAAAACAGGTAATTCAGTACTATTACTCTAGTGGAATGTTTTAGTACTTATGGACTAAATTATACTCTGGGCTGAGTATGGAGAATTTAGCCATTGGGAGGTCTCAGTTTTACCAGCTAGTAGATCCCTGATCTGGCCCAAAAAGCTCAATAGGCCATAGTATAAGGAATAAGGGGCCACCATACAGTTGGGCCCAGTATGGGGCGCCAACTCTGCTAATGGACGCCTAGTCCATGTGTTGCAGGCCTGACCTGCAACTTAAGCCCAAGTCTCACTTGGTCTCCTCTATATATACCCCTCAAGGTCTTGTTCAAACCTAAGAATCAGAATATACGAGTGCACTTAAATATTCTGAACGAGAAAGGGAGGCTAGGGTTAGAGAGAGAGAGAGACGCGAGGCCGGCAATAGCAGTTCGGTGGGGATCCCGTTTTCCGTGGCTGATTCCGAAGCTCGTTGTCCATCCAACGTCAGAATCGAGCAGGGATACAGATCAGAAGATATATTCGCGACTTCTCTATTTCTTCAGGTAATCGATCTATAACCCCCTATGATTCCGCACTTAATTCATAGGAGCATGATAGGTTTATATCGATAGTTAGATATCCGAAATAGATCCTCGGGCGAACCGATCTTCATCGATCAGATATGGTTCCTTCAGTTGGTATCAGAGCCAAGGATCATATTTTCGGTTCTATCTGAGTAATTATCGATTATTATGCATGTTAGATCGATTAGGATGTCGCTTTTCGTGGTGTTTGTCATTTTTCAGGCCGATTTG
Organism: Thymus mandschuricus; assembly: GCA_029379335.1. Lineage (NCBI taxonomy): Eukaryota > Viridiplantae > Streptophyta > Magnoliopsida > Lamiales > Lamiaceae > Thymus > Thymus mandschuricus. Next base: position 24,344,159 of record CM057072.1, read on the forward strand.
GAATATTTATGTAATTTTGATCGCGAGATAATAAGGTGCGATCTAGATTAGGCATAGATAGTTAGTTTTTCGTTATGTATTTGCTGCATCAAGATGAAGAACGCGAAGAACGAAGGAGACGAGCACCAGCTGGGCTCCGTCGCACGTGGCGGCGCATGAATCACACGCGCCACCGCACGCGCATGCGAGTCGCCCAACGGGGCTGCCTTCTTCTTCTCCAGTGATCGACGTGGCTCCAGCAGGTTGCTGGAGCCTGCACGTTGTCGGAGAGAGGCGGAGCATGCCGGGAGCGGTGGCGGTAGCGCGCGACGGCGGGAACGGCGCCGCGGCGGAACCCTAACTAGGGCTCAACGCCGCGGCAGAAGCCGTGGACTGCATGAGGGCCACCGACGGCAACCACGGAGTCCGACAACGGACTCAACGTGCCCGCGAGCGTCGTTGGCAGCAGCAGGCCGTCGGGGGGCAGCGCCGGAGGAGCAGCAGCCGCAGCGGAACCCTCCTGGGGTTTCTGCCGCGATTTGCAGCGGCAGCTGGCGACGGCGACGGCGACGGGGAGGATCCAGCAGCACGGCGGGGGCACGGCGACATCAGCCAGCAGCAGTGGTGGCCGCGGCGGACGTCGTTGGCAGCTATACGGCGGCAGCAGGCGGAAACAGCCGCGGCGGAACCCTATCAAGGGCTCGACGCCGCGGGCTGTTCTCCAGACGCCGGCCGACCGTGTCGCCGGTGGAGGACGACGGCCAGCGACGGCAGTGGCACCAGGGAGGCGGAGGTGGCAGGCGGGAGGCCTCACGCCGTCGGCTGCGGCGCGGGCAGCCTTGCGCGCCCGTGCCCTAGCCCGCGAGCGGGCCTAGGGTTTCCAACCCGGCCCGTTCGCGTTACGGGCTGCCTCCAGTGTTCGGGCTCGGGCCCAGTCATGAACTCGGGCCGTCTTAGGTCCAGTTTCGGGTTCGTGGGCCCATGAGAGTGAAACGAGCGCGGTTTGGGATTATTCGAGAGAATTGGGCCATGTGGTGTGGGTCCAATCTCGGTTAGAAAAGCCCAATGGCAACGAAAATTAGAGAATAAATTATTTAATAATTTATTTATTTTCGGGGAGAAACGGGAGATCAAGAACATTATTATGAATATTAATTGTAATTTTTTATAGTTATACATGCCCTAATTCCAATATTTGTGCATCTAATAATGTAGTGTATATGTTTTTTAAAATTGTTTATAAAAAAATTATAATTAGAGTTTTTTAAAATATGTGTATACATAATTGAGTAGGAAAAAATAAAATACACACCAGGGAAAAATCACGCCGGATAAAGTCGCCGGAAAACGAAATCACGCCGGCGTTATTTCTCGCCGGCGTTATTTGTATTTCGGCGGGTTTTTTCTGGCGTGAAATGTGTTCTATTGTATGATATTGTGTTTTTCATCACCCTTTCCTGTTTTCGGTTGTTTTTAATTTATGTTCGTATGTATGCGGTTTTGTGTTTATTTCTATTAAAAGTTTTTTTTTTTGTTTAATCAGGCTTTGGTGGTCGACGTTATTGAGCTACGTCGACCGAAGAATTTTAACAAGAAGGTCACGACGTTGAACACCTACTATAGACCTGCATTACTGAAGGATGTTGAGAATGCTTTACAGATTGCAGGGGGGGAACCACTAATCCGTCGATTCAGGGAAGGGCCTTTCGGGAATTTCTTGGGGGTGGCGCCCGGGGCAGTCGTATGCCCAGGTACTGCACAGTATCCTCTGTCGATCTGTTCAGACACAGGGAGGCATGTTTTTCAATTTGAAAGGACAATTGATTGAACTTACTGTCCAAGACTATGCCCTGGTGACTGGATTGAATTTTGGCGAGAGCTCGTGGGATCCCAACGAGCATTTGAATGCTCAAGAGCCCCGATTCTACCGTAGGCTGTGTCGCAAGGATTTGTCTAAGGGGAGGGAACTGTTGGGTATGATCAACACGGATGCCCTCCGCTTTCAGAACGATCAGGATACTCTACTCTCACTGGCAAATCTGTTGATTGCCAATACCTTCATTCTCGGGCACGACATCAAAAACGCCCCTTTCGCCTGGTTGTGGCATCTTGCGGATGATCCGGAGCAGTTCAACCGGTTTCCTTGGGGTGCATACAGTTTCCTCACCCTTCGGTATTACGTCGAACACGCTATTGACTCCACCAGCTACCACTTTTACGGGCCGGCCTGGGCCTTGATAGTATGGATATGAGGTGATTGGAGGTATTAGTGCATACTGTGGAGTCCTTAGAGACGAGCAAGCATACCCGAGGTTTCTGAGATTGAAGTTTGCGAAGAGCCCGCGGGAGGATATGACTGATGATCAGTTCTTCGCGCTAGTCGACGATGTTCAGTGGCCGGTCGGCAATATCCAGCCGACCCCGTAGGAGTATGAGTCCGAGTATTTTCGAACATCCAATGTCCCGGAACCCTTGGACGTAGTTTTCTACGTGCCGGTACCCGTGACCGGCGATCCCACTCAGTATCCGCCCGAGGCGCGTCCACGTCGACCGCTGCACGACCCGGAGGACATACTCGACGGGGCTGGAGGACGTACGAGGAGGAGCACCCAGAGGAGGGCATACATGGGTGAGGAGGAGCAGACCTCGGGACGGGGATCTAGGAGCAGACGCGATCCCGGGAAACGGCCGAGGGAAGGATCTTCTAGCGGTAGCAGGGGTCACGATGTCCCCCAATACGCGACGCCCGATGACATAAGGGCGATCATGAGGGAGGAGATAGCCGAGCAGAATACCGAGATCGATAGGAAGCGCTTAACGGCTTCATGGACAAGGTGAAATCATACTTCGAGGAGGTGAAGGCCTTGTTCAGTTGCAAGTCTACTAGTATTCCACGTTCGGTCTCACAGCCTCATCGCGGCGGTCGTGGAGTTCGTGGTGGTCGTCCTCCGATTGTCTCTCCGGGTCGGGCTTCTTCAGCACGCCCTTCAGGTGCTGCGACTGCCGGAGCAGGAGGTTCTAGCAGCTCCGGGTTACAGTACGTGACGACCGAAGTGGGGGACCGTCGGGACACGACCCTCCCGCTGTACACGGACAGTGGACCCTCTGAGCCCTCCACTAGGGTCGGGACGTACCAGGAGACTCCATTTGACAGTGCATGGGATGCGTTTACGGGACAGGTAAAATCTATTCGGGAATAATTTTGTGATAGAAACTGTTTCTTTGTGTTACCAATTCTGTACCGTTTTGATTAAAGTATTAAATTGAGAAGTTTTTTAGATTTCACGCCGGAGACATCACGCCGGCGACGAAATCACGCCGGCGTGATTTCGTCTCCGGCGTGATGTCTCCGGCGTGAAATCTCCCAGTTGTTCAATATATACTTTTTTGACCTTATTCTATAATCGTATAATTTAATATCGATGTTCGTTTGCCTATATATATTTAAGATTACGAATTTGATTCGACATTTGGCCCTCCTATAGATATCTAGTATAAATTCTACATTATTTTACAGTCGTCGACATACATCCCTCCCTTCACTCAGTACATGCAATACTACACATACCAAGATGTGCAGCCGGGCCGATTTTCACTTCCTGAAAACATCTCTAGCGCCGATTTTTCTACTTCGACGGCGCCAAATGTTACCCTTCGTGCTCCAGCTCGTTCATCGACTTCGCAGATTGAACGTGGTCAGGTATTTTATCCGCTAATGCTTTATTTATCGGGTTGTAGCATAGACCTTTGATAATTTGTTGTGAAATAGTCATCAGGTACATCGGATGTCGTCCTAAAGGCGCTGAATGCCTACGTACCGACTGATGAACCAGCATGGCCCAACTCAAAGGTTCAATCTAGGTTCGAGTATTGGTACACTCATATGCACTACAACACGGCGTTCAAGCATGTACCTGATCAAATCGCGCCGGTGACTGCCGGAGTCCTCAAGCAGATGATCAATGAAGGGGTATATTGGGACACTGTGGTACGTGTTTTTGGAAATATGCTTGATATATTGTTTTGTATGGTTACGTGTCTTATATGTGGCTAATCAATTTTTAATCATGTACTAGCAAATGGATTTGGCCCTGATGACTCTTCGTAAACAACTCCATGAAGGTATTCGCGTTCTACCGCCATACACAGGTGCAAGACTCATGATATGTAACACGCACGCTATGGTACGTTCGTATAGATCCATTTTGGAGTTTATATCATACTAATTATGGCCTGAAATTATATTAATTGATTCAAGGTTGACTAAAAATCCTCGGGACCGATTTCACGCCGGACAACTGTCGCCGGAAAACATATCACGCCGGCAACATATAATTCCGGCGTGATATGAACTCCGGCGTGAAGTCTCCAGCGTGAAATGTAAATTTGATTTCCCCTCGCTTCATATTCGGTGTTTGTGTATCTAGTTTCTGTGCTAAGATATTAAAGTGTTACTTATGCATCACCAATTAAATGTTTTCGTGTGTTATTCGTGTTTTTAGGTGGATCTGAAGGCTGCATATGAACGCATCGTGCACGATGAATTTCTGACGTCGAAGTATAACACTAAACGGGAAAAGCACGATTGGATAGTGAATAATTGGAATCCATCGGAATACTTATCCAATTTGCCTCGTAACATACGCCCGACATACGAAACAACGAACTGGTGGAGGGCAGAATCGGTACGCCCGAAACAATATTTGTCATTACTACGGGTTTGCATAATTTGTTGATCCTATAATAAATTATATCTTGTTCAAAACTGTTTAGGTAATTTTGCCGTGGGTTGTTCACGGAGATCGTTATATTGCGGTTCATGTGTGGATGAGGGCTAAGCAGATTTTGGTGCTGGATCCATTGTACTCCGACTTGGACGGCGCTACGAAGGTTTTGGTGAAAAGGGATTTAGCTCCCTTGATTGATCTGATGGGCTATTGGTTGATGGTCGGCGGTTATTATGAAAATAACGTCTACAAGATCCCGAAACCAGAACCTGAAGATATGGGGTTTTCACTTGTCTTTAGGAGACCAGAGAACCTAATCACGAGTCCGCATCCATGGTGCCGTGCAGTGGTTACTTGCTTGAATGTGGAGCGTTTATTCAGCGGGAGTCCCTACATACAGGCCACAACGAACAATTGTTGCAAGTTTAAGAAGTTGTATGCCTATAGAATTTTTGGTTATTTGGAGGTTTAAATTTCGTTCATATGACTTGGAGTTGACGTGGATTTGAATATTTGATATTTTTTATTATTCGATTGCACGTTTAGGGGTGAATTCAATAATCGTAAATGTTTAGAACTAAAATGAATAATCGTGTAACTCATTTACACTATATTTAAAATTATAAAATGAAAATAAGAAAAGGGAAATAAAAAAAATTATATGTCAAAATTCACGCCGGACAAAACCCGCCGGAAATTAAATAACGCCGGCGTAGATTCTTCCCGGCGTGATTTCGATTCTGGCGTGATGTGTCCGCCATGAGTTTCCAGCATGAATCACTAATGGTGTTTTTTTTATTATTCTGATAAATCAATCTGTTAATATCACTTAAGGATTAAAACAACACACAAAAACATTGAATAAACATTGAATAAACGAGTTTTGAATTAAACAATCCACTTATAGGTGCTACTCAATCGTACTGGTCAGCACAGGGTTGCCTTGCACCGTGTTGTTTGCCGCATCGACGACATCTTCGAGGGGCACGCCTGATTGTCCTTTCTTGTGCCCCCCCTCCGTCTACGTTCCGATGGTCTCCCCGGTTGTCGTTCGTACGGATTGGGTAGAATTTGTACACTGACGTAGGCCCTCGGCACCGTGCAATCTTCTTTTTTCGGAACTGGAAATATTTGACGGTTGTAAATCTTGCAATAGGTATCCCTTTTGTAGTAGTGCGCAATGTACTGATCTACCGCCTGGCCGTTTTCCCTGTTGATATAAATAAATGTCAGTCGTAAACGAAATATTGAATAATTGAGTTAAAAAAATATAACTTACATCATTGCTGCGATCGAGTGTGCACACGGTATGCAATCGAATTGCCATCTGTTGCAGTCACACAACATGTTCTTCAAGTCCACGTGGTATACGTTGTCTAGTGTCTGCACTCTGAAATGCGGCACGTCGAGGTTGACCCGTGTGACCTTGTACCTATGCGATCGTTCCAACTGGACTCCGATCTTTCGCCGCGCCTCTTCACATACGGGGTGGGTGTCGTTGCGACACTTGAGTCTTCTTTCATCGAACCACTTTTCGATAACGAGCTTCGGAGCATCGAGGCAAGCAACTATAGGCAATCGACGTGCCCAGAGGAGGGAATTGTTGAAAGACTCTGCAGCGTTCGAGGTCAGGGTACTGAACCGGCGAACGGGGCACATGCTGCGAGCCCACCTAGCGGGTCCGTTGTCCATAGCCTTCTGGTACGCCGCGGGGTTGGTGTTGAGCATCGATGCCATGATGCTGTGGAATTCTCTCTGATCGTACGTGTACGCAGCTTTTTGGAACATGGCACCGATAACCAGGCCGTACGTCATGTGCTGACTCAGGTGGTAGTAACACAACCCATGGTGCGCCTCCGAAAAAACTTGAGCTATGGCATACTCAATCGAAACGTGCTGATCAGAGACAATCAGCATGTCAGTCAAGTTCCCGTAAGCCCTCCTCAGACCCCTCATGAATCAAGTCCAACAATAGTGATTCTCTTTAGGCCCTACGTCGTATACCAAGGGAAATAGTTGCTCGTTCGCATCCTTCGATACAGCTACGAACATGACGCCGCTATTCTTGCCCTTCAAGTCCGTGGCGTTGACGGATATAACCGGCCTTATATACCCGTATTTGTATGCTGCTATAGAGGCAGCGAGGGCAACGAACACCTCTCGAAATTGGCACTCCTCGTCTATGTCGAGATCGGTGACTGTGCCGACGTTGGAAGTCTCGAGAGCATGGAGGTAGGCGGGCAGATCTTGGAACGACTCTTTGTGTTTCCCGTAGATAATCTCCACGGCCTGATTTCTCGCCCTCAAGCAGACGTCGTAACTCGCCTTAATGCCGAACGACATGAGCAACTCATTTTCAATGATCCTAGGCTTCATTATCGCGGAGTCGCGTAGGATCCTCTTCGCAAAGTACGCCGCGATAACTTTAGAACGGACCTTCTTTCTTTCGACTATCCCAGTATTGGGCCGGCATGAGTGTTCGGGTTCAAACACTGAAATGACCCAGTTTCCGCCCTCGCTTACAGCACGAATGTTGAAGAGGCATTTTTTGTCCGACGTGCATCTAAAGATCAGCCTCTTCGTATCCGACCACCTGGGGTATAAAATTTTTCTACTCTCCATCTGCCACAAACCGACGGCGGTACATATCCTCCTTGCATTTGAAATATGCACCACGCCGCAGATCAACGATATGTCGGTCTTCCTCGTTGAACACTGCAGATTCTGTAGGCTGAAGTGGGACCACCGGCACTAACCAATTCCTCATGTGCTCCGTATCAGTAACCAGAGGTGGTTGGCTCCTACCGTGCAGGTCTGGAAACATCATAGCCAACAGTCTGTTGAAACCGCCTTCTTCAGCTATCCAAGCGGTCCACTCGGCCATTAGGGCCCTGGGAATTTGCCTACCTTCATCCCACGCGTTCGACTGATCACTGTCCTCGGTGGAGATGTCTAGCGATGGCTCATATTCATCCTCATCATCATCGTCGTCGCGCAAGACATCATCTTCGTTCGGATCCTCCTGCTCATCCCTTCCTGATGTATAATTCAGGTCGGGTATTTGATCGTCACGAGCATCTGCGGCACGATGAGACGAACTGCCTCCGAGGTTGTGGACTTGATACACCTGTTCATCCCAATCTGTGGAATTGATGTTCTCTACGATATGATCAAGCTGTGAATATAAATTCTCCGTGTTGCCATATGTGCTGCCAAATTCGAACGAAGACGGTTCCTGGTACGACGGGTCGAATTGAGGGATATACGAGCCAGAACCACCGACGTGTGAAGACGAAGCACCGACATGTGAAGACGAAGCACCGACTTGTGAAGATGAGCCTCCGTCTTTTATAATCACGTACACTTCTGGGCTAAGGTGCTTAGTGCATAGCTCAACCACTTGCTCGCTCGACTGCAACCTCGATTTCCTAGTACGTCCGGTGCTCTCGGATAGCGAAAAATAGAACATATCGAAATCACTACCGACCAGGCAGCAATTCCGAGCTACCTGGTATCTCAACCCATAATATGTGAGATCACTTTCACTCCACAAAAATTCGACCTCGTTGTCATCCTTGTACCTTCTTCCATTCCATTCACCTCCATAATAAGCTTTGATGTTTACGTCCATCTACAATATAAAATGAACTCAACTTAATCATACGGCGAAATTTAATCAATTTATGAGAACATATAATGTAAAACGAACTTTTAATATACATAAAAATATCATTAATTCTCTATAAATAATTCATAGATTTCAAATAAATCATTACATGAAACTATATAGTATACAATATGAAACAAAATAACTTATTCTACATGTCAAAACATTTCACGCCGGAGATGTTTTCCGGTGGTGCATATAACGCCGGACATTGCTACACCGGCGTTATATGCATTCCGGCAACACATCTCCGGCGTGAAATCAACCAGTTTTCTTAGTTCACTTAAATGCTTCGTAATATGTTATAGTTTGGTTTAATTTACTGATATACAATGTACAAATATGAAACGAACTTTTAATATACAAAAAAAATATCATTAATTCTCTAAAAATAATTCGTAGATTTCAAATAAATCATTACATGAAACTATATAGTATACTGAATGAAACAAAATAACTTATTCTACATGTCGCATCATTTCACGCCGGAGATGTGTTGCCGGAATGCATATAACGCCGGTGTAGATTTTCCCGGCGTTATATGCATTCCGGCAACACATCTCCGGCGTGAAATCAACCAGTTTTCTTAGTTCACTTAAATGCTCCGTGTTGCCATATGTGCTGCCAAATTCGAACGAAGACGGTTCCTGGTACGACGGGTCGAATTGAGGGATATACGAACCAGAACCACCGATGTGTGAAGACGAAGCACCGACATGTGAAGACGAAGCACCGACTTGTGAAGACGAGCCTCCGTCTTTTATAATCACGTACACTTCTGGGCTAAGGTGCTTAGTGCATAGCTCAACCACTTGCTCGTTCGACCGCAACCTCGATTTCCTAGTACGTCCTGTGCTCTCGGGTAGCGAAAAATAGAAAATATCGAAATCACTACCGACCAGGTAGCAATTCCGAGCTACCTGGTATCTCAACCCATAATATGTGAGATCACTTTCACTCCACAAAAATTCGACCTCGTTGCCATCCTTGTACCTTCTTCCATTCCATTCACCTCCGTAATAAGCTTTGATGTTTACGTCCATCTACAATATAAAATGAACTCAACTTAATCATACGGCGAAATTTAATCAATTTATGAGAACATATAATGTAAAACGAACTTTTAATATACATAAAAATATCATTAATTCTCTATAAATAATTCATAGATTTCAAATAAATCATTACATGAAACTATATAGTATACAATATGAAATAAAATAACTTATTCTACATGTCAAAACATTTCACGCCGGAGATGTTTTCCGGTGGTGCATATAACGCCGGACATTGCTACACCGGCGTTATATGCATTCCGGCAACACATCTCCGGCGTGAAATCAACCAGTTTTCTTAGTTCACTTAAATGCTTCGTAATATGCTATAGTTTGGTTTAATTTACTGATATACAATGTACAAATATGAAACGAACTTTTAATATACAAAAAAATATATCATTAATTCTCTAAAAATAATTCGTAGATTTCAAATAAATCATTACATGAAACTATATAGTATACTGAATGAAACAAAATAACTTATTCTACATGTCGCATCATTTCACGCCGGAGATGTGTTGCCGGAATGCATATAACGCCGGTGTAGATTTTCCCGGCGTTATATGCATTCCGGCAACACATCTCCGGCGTGAAATGATGTATTATATAAAATACTCTTCATATACATAAACATAAATAAATATTACATAAATTCATCATAGGTCTCAAATACTTCATGAACTGATAACACGTAGTATCAAACATGAAAAAAAAAAAAAAATTAAAAAAATATGGACCATTTCACGCCGGACAATTTTGGCCGGAAAATATATCACGCCGGCGTTAAATAATGCCGGCGTTATTTGTTTTCCGGCCAAAATTGTCCGGCGTGAAATGGCACTAAAAAAATGTAATACTATTTCCTTTCTAATGCTTAGTGACATACCTTTTAAGATAGGATTTTGTTAGCCTTTTCCTTGTATTTTCTCGTTCACGAAAATAATACACTGTGTTTCCGGAGGAGTCGAATCCAACAATTTTTTTTTATTGTAATTTCAACTTCGATGTGCAGGTATATATTGAATAATTTTACATAGGATACCATGCTTTTACTGTTCAATACTGAACGAATTTGAATACACATACAGTACAATAATGCAAAAACAGTACAATAATGCATTGCATTTTGTCATGCATGAGTGAAAAAAAGAAAATGTTAAGTTGTCACTTCACCTAGGAGTGAGTGTGGAAAAAAAGGAAAAATCGAAATTCTATTATAAATTCTATTAAAATTAATTGTAAAAAAAAATAAGAGGTAGTTTGTGCATGTTTTTTTTTTTGTGGAAATATTTTTGCTTACCACTATTAAAACCCCCCATTCACAAAATACCCCCCCCCCCCCCCCCCCCCCCCCCCAAAAAAAAAAGCATACACAAACTACCCCCAATTCCCATTTTACAATTTTCTTTAGTTTATAAATCCATTTTTCCTTTAATTTTATTACATGTAATGACTTGACATGTAAGGGATGACTTGACATGTTGTTGTCCTCTTCTTCTTTTTTCATATACGGCAAATGCAAATGGGTACACTGTATTGATGCATTATTACTGAAGCTGCATTCATTTTTGTTCAGTGATGAACAGTAAAAGAAGGTATTCTATGTGAAATATTCAATATATAGTTGTACATTGAAGCTCAAATGACATTCGTAAAAAATATCTTCAATTCGATTCCTCCCAAAAAAAAATTGGAACAGTTCGTGAAGGTGAAAATACAAGCGAAAGGCGAAGAACATCCAATACTCAAAGGTTTGTAACTGATCATTAGATTGAATATTTTATTACAAGTATTCCGGCCTTTTTCACGCCGGAGAATGTTGGCCGGAACGTATATCACGCCGGAGACAAGTCACGCCGGCGTGATATATATTCCGGTCAACATTATCCGGCGTGAAAAGTACCATTTTTTTTTATTTTATTTATGTTTCATGTGTGATACTACATGATTTCATTTCATGAAGTATTTGAGACCTGTGAATGAATTATACATTTTTGTTATGTATATTAAGAGTTAAATTTATAATTTTTGCAATGTATGTGTGCAAATCAAACGAGACTATAGAATAATTTGAATGAAAATTTTAAAATGTGCGTACTGGCATTTTTCACGCCGGAGGTATGTGGCCGGAAATAATATCACGCCTGTTTAAATCATGCCGGCGTGATATTCTTTCCGGCCACATACCTCCGGCGTGAAAAATGGGTAATGAATGGAAAAAAAGTTTTGTTTCGTATTTTACAGTAAAACCTTTCATTTAATGAGTTATTTGAGAAATACGAATTAATTGTAGAGAATTAATGATTATTTTATGTGTATTAGAAGTTCGTTTTATATTTTTACGTTGTATGTGAGTACATTAAGCCATAATATAGCATATATGAAAGAAAAAAATAAAACAAGAAAATTGTTTCATTTCACGCCGGAGATACGTTGCCGAAAAGAATATCACGCCGGCTTAAATCGTGCAGGCGTGATATGCTTTCCGGCTACATATCTCCGGCGTGAAAATTGGAAAATTAATATGAAAAAAATTTTGTCACATATTTTATAGTAAAACCTTTCATTTAATGAGTTATTTGAGAAATACGAATTAATTGTAGAGAATTAATGATTATTTTATGTGTATTAGAAGTTCGTTTTATATTTTTACGTTGTATGTGAGTACATTAAGCCATAGTATAGCATAATATGAAAGAAAAAAATAAAACAAGAAAATTGTTTCGTTTCACGCCGGATATACGTTGCCGTAAAGCATGTCACGCCGGCTTAAATCGTGCCGGCGTGATATGCTTTCCGGCTACATATCTCTGGCGTGAAAATTGGAAAATTAATATGAAAAAAATGTTGTCACATATTTTATAGTAAAACCTTTCATTTAATGAGTTATTTGAGAAATACGAATTAAGTTGAGTTCATTTTATATTGTAGATGGATTCCGTCGACGTCAAAGCTTATTACGGAGGTCAATGGAATAGAAGAAGGTATGAGGGTGGCAACGAGGTCGTATTAAAGTGCAGTGATTTCACATATTACGGGCTGAGATATATGGTAGCTTCCTGTTGCAACCTGCTCGGTAGTGATTTCGATATGTTCTATTTTTCGCTATCCGAGAGCACTGGACGTACAAGGAAATCCTTGTTGCAGTCGAACCAGCAAGTGGTTGAGCTATGCACTAAGTACATTAGCCCAGAATTGTACGTGATTCTAAAAAATGGAGGCTCGTCTTCACATGTCGGTGCATCTTCTTCGTATATCTCTCAATTCGACCCGTCGTACCAGGAACCATCTTCGTTCGAATTTGGCAACACGTATGGCAACACGGAGGACTTGCGTTCGACGCTTGATGATATCGTAGAGAACATCAATTCCACCCGTTGGGATGAACAGGTGTATCAAGTCCACAACCTCGGAGGCAGTTCGTCTCATCGTGCCGAAGATGCTCGTGACTATCAAATACCCAACCTGAATCATACATCAGGAAGGGATGAGCAGGAGGATCCGAACGAAGATGATGTCTTGCGCGACGACGATGACGACGAGGATGAATATGAGCCGTCGCGGGACGTCTCCACCGAGGACAGCGACCAGTCGAACGTGTTGAGAGAAGGAAGGCAAATTCCTAGGGCCCTAATGGCCGAGTGGACCGCCTGGATAGCTGAAGAAGGCGGGTTCAACCAACTGTTGGCTATGATGTTTCCGGACCTGCACGGTAGGAGCCAACCACCTCTGGATATTGATACGGAGCACATGAAGAACTGGTTAGTGCCGGTGGTCCCACTCCAGGCTACAGAATCTGCAGTGTTCAACGAGGAAGACGCAAGTATCCTCGATTTGCGATATGGTTCATATTTCAAAAGCAAGGATGATATGTATATTGCCGTTGGTTTGTGGCAGATGGAGAGTCGAAAAAATTTCTACCCCATGTGGTCGGATACGACGAGGCTGGTCTTTAGATGCACGTCGGACAAAAAATGCCGCTTCAACATTCGTGCTGTAAGCGAGGGCGGGAATTGGGTCATTTCAGTGTTTGAACCCGAACACACATGCGGGCCCAGCACTGGGACAGTCGAAAGAAAGAAGGTCCGATCTAAAGTTATTGCGGCGTACTTTGCGAAGAGGATCCTGCGCGACTCCGCGATTATGAAGCCTAGGATCATTGAGAACGAGCTGCTCACGTCGTTCGGCATTAAGGCGAGCTACAACGTCTGCTTGAGGGCGAGGAATCAGGCCGTGGAGATTCTCTACGGGAAACACAAGGAGTCGTTCCAAGATCTGCCCGCCTACCTCCATGCTCTCGAGACGTCAAAAGCCGGCACAGTCACAGATCTCGACATAGATGACGAGTGCAAATTTCGACAGGTGTTCGTTGCCCTAGCTGCCTCTATTGCGGCGTACAAATACGGGCATATCAGGCCGGTGATATCCGTTGACGGCACTCACCTGAAGGGCAAGAACTCCGGCGTCATGTTCGTAGCTGTAGCGAAGGATGCGAACGAGCAGCTATTTCCCTTGGCATACGGCGTAGGGCGTAAGGAGAGTCACTATTCATGGACCTCGTTCATGAGGGGTCTGAGGAGGGCTTACGGGAACTTGACTGACGTGCTGATTGTCTCTGACCAGCACGTTTCGATTGAGTATGCCGTAGCTCAAGTGTTTCCGGAGGCGCACCATGGGTTGTGTTACTACCACTTGAGTCAGCACATGACATACGGCATGGCTATCGGTGCCATGTTCCAGAGAGCTGCGTACACGTACGATCAGAGAGAATTCCACAGCATCATGGCATCGATGCTCAAATCCAACCCCGAGGCGTACCAGAAGGCTATGGGCAACGGACCCGCTAGGTGGGCTCGGAGCATGTGCCCCGTTCGCCGGTTCAGTACCCTGACATCAAACGCCCCAGAGTCTTTCAACAATTCCCTCCTCTGGGCACGTCGACTGCCTATAGTTGCTTGCCTCGATGCTGCGAAGCTCGTTATCGAGAAGTGGTTCGATGAGAGAAGACTCAAGGGTCGAAACGACACCCACCCCATATGTGAAGAGGCGCGGCGAAAAATCGGAGTCCAGTTGGAAATGTCGCATAGGTACAAGGTCACACGGATCAGCCTCGACGTCCCACATTTCAGAGTGCAGACACTAGATAACGTATACCACGTGGACTTGAAGAACATGTTGTGTGACTGCCACAGATGGCAATTCGATTGCATACCGTGTGCACACTCGATCGCAGCAATGATGTAAGTAATATTTTTTTCAATCAATTATTTAATATTTTGTGTACGGAATGACATTTATTTATTTCAACAGGGAAAATGGCCAGGCGGTAGATCAGTACATTGCCCACTACTACAGGAGGGATACCTATTGCAAGATTTACAACCGTCGAATATTTCCAGTTCCTAAAAAAGAAGAGTGGACAGTGCCGAGTGCCTACCTCGGTGTACAAATTCTACCCAATCCGTACGAACGTCAACCGGGGAGACCATCGGAACGTAGACGGAGGGGGGCACGAGAAAGGACAATCAGGCGTGCCCCTCGGAGATGTCGACAATGCGGCGAACAGCACGGTGCAAGGCAACCTTGTGCAAACCAATACGATTGAGTAGCACTTATTAGTGGAATGTTTATTCTAAAACTCATTGTTTTAATGTTTAGACAATGTTTTTGTGTGTCGTTTTAATATTTAAGTGATATTAACATCATTATTTAACATAATTATGAATAAAAAATCAATATTAGATTCAAAATAAAAACACGCCGGACACATCACGCCGGAAAGTAAAACACGCCGGCGTGATGTTCGTCCGGCGTGATATGATTTGCAGGGGCTTTTGTCCGGCGTGAGCTTTTGTCCGATGATTCATTTCAGTTCTAACGTTTTACAAAGATATAATTCAACTCAAAACGTGCAATCAAATTATAAAAATTTGCAAAGAAGTCAGATCCACGTCGTTTTAAACAGTAGCATATTTAAAAATTCTACAAGCATACAAATTCCTATACATGCAACAATGGTTCGTTGCGGCCTCTACGGCTGGACTCCCGCTAAATGCACGCTCGATGTTCAAGCACGTAACCACGGCACTACATTTGGGATGCTCACTCCCAATTAGCAGATCTGTCTTCCTAAAGAACAGCGTAAATCTCGCCTCGTCAGGTAATGGAGCCTTAAGATTGTAGACGTTATTTTCGTAATAACCGCCTACAATTAACCAATACGGTAGGAGTACCATCAATGCAGCTAGATCCCTTTTCACTTGTGTCTTCCAGGCACGGTCCAAGCTCCAGTACAACGGATCCAGCACAGAAATCTGCTTGTGTGGTATGTTTAGGAGAACCCCAACATAACGACCTTGAACCTCCCAAGGCAAAAGAACCTAAACAATATAGAAGGAGACATTAATGATTATACGAACAAACACTTATGAAAATTAGAGTACTAATAACTATTGTTTCGTTCATACCACTTGTGTCTGCCACCAGTTAGTTGTTTCGTATGTCGGTGACCGGTTTTGCATCAAATTGGATAAGTACGCCGTCGGTTCCCAATTTTGCAATATCCAATGGAACCTCACCGCATTATCGTCACCAAGTCTCTGGAATTCGACGTGTTTCGTAAGGCGTTCATAGGTCGCCTTCAGATCCACCTTAAATGCCATTTAAAAACACAATTAAAACATGCCAATAATAATTTAAACGTAAAATAGGGCTATGGATTAAAATCACGCCGGACAAACACGCACGGGAAGTACATCACGCCGGGACTCATTCACGCCGGCGTGATTTACTTCCGAAGAACATTCTCTGGCGTGATTTTAATCCCCAGGTGTATTATCCGACTTTTAATTCATATTTATAAATTCCATACCAAATTCAATTTCAAATTAGGGTAAAGATGAACATACCAGAACTTGCGTATTGCATATCATAACTACACCACCCGTGTATGGAGGGAGAACTCGAACACCTTCTTGAAGTTGTTTCCGTAGAGTCATGAGAGCCATATCAAGCACCTGTAACAACATAAAAATTTTCAGAGCGTATACTAAGTATACTAAGTATAAAAACATGGCTCGACAAGATTATATTTAAAACAACGTACCAGTGGGTTCCACTCTATCTCGGCACGTATCATCGCCTTTAGTTCTCCGGCTTTCACCGTGGCGATTTGATCAGGGACATGCCGCAACTCATAGGAGTAATGACACGTGGAGATCCAAATTTTGAAGTCTTCTTGGACTCTTGAGGAAGGCCATGCTGGTTCGTACGTCGGTGTGTATACACCCACCGCTTTTAAGGAGACTTCCGATGAACCTGATGACTAGTTCAAATAAATTTATTAACGTGCTCGATACAGACCAATAAAACCACGGCTAATTTCGGAAGAATACCTGACCCCGCTCGACTTGCGAAGTCGATGAACGAGCTCGAGCACGGATGGTAACGTTTGGCGCCGTCGCAGTAGAATAATCAGCGCTAGAGATGTTCTCCGGAAGTGAAAATCGGCCCGGCTGATAATCTTGGTACGTGACCGGATGATAATCTTGGTACGTGGCCGGAGGCGTGTACTGCGCCGAGAACGGAGGGATGTATGTCGATGTCTACAAAATTGTATGTCAAATTCGTAATCTTAAACACACGTTTTCTTCAACATTACGCATGATAACATCAAATTATAATTAATAGATTATATAATAAGGTTTAACACATAAAAATAGACATTACAGAGATTTTCACGCCGGAGAACATTCGTCGGCGACAAAATCACACCGGCATGAAACACAACCGGCGTGATATCGTCTCCGATGACATGTCTCCGGCGTGAAAAACATTTTAACCTTCCAAATTATTTTTTCAGTCTATTCTGGTACAGAAATGATAACAAAATAAATATTATCTATCACGAATTCGGAAGTGAAAATTATTTCCGAACAGATTATAATTGTCCCGTAAATGCAGTCCATGCATCAGAGTATGAAGCATCCTGGTACATCCCGAGCGTAGTCGAGGGCTCGGAGGGCCCACTGTCGGTGTACAACGGGAGGGTCGTGTCCCGACGGTCCCCCACTTCGGCCGTCATGTGCTGTATCCCGGAGCTTCTAGAACCTCCTGCTCCGGTAGTCGCAGCACCCGAAGGGCGTGCTGAAGAAGCCCGCCCCGAAGTGACAATAGGAGGCCGCCCACCACGACCGCGCTGAGGCTATGAGACCGACCGTGGAATACTTGAAGACTTGCAACTGAACAAGGCCTTCACCTCCTCGAACTTTGATTTCACCTTGTCCATGAAGCCTTCAAGCTTCCTGTCGATCTCTGCATTCTGCTCTGCTATTTCCTCTTTCATGATCCTCCTAACGTCCTCGGGCGTCGCGTAGCTGGGGATATCGTGTCCCCTGCTGCCGCTAGAAGTGTCCTCCCTTGGCCTCTTCCCGGGATCGCGTCTGCTCCTGGATCCCCGGGCGGAAGTCTGCTCCTCCTCACCCATGTAGCTTCGGCTCTGGGTGCTCCTCCTCGGACGTCCTCCGGTACCGTCGAGTATGTCGTCCTGGTCGTGCATCGGTCGACGTGTACGCGCCTCTGGCAGAAACTGAGAAGGCTCGCCGGTCACGGCTACCGGCACGTAGAAGAATACGTCCAATGGGTTCACCACCAGGGACGATTGGAAATACACGAGCCCGGCCTCCCACTGGTCCGGTGCGATATTACACATCACATACCGAGGATCGTCGACAATCTGGAATAACTGTTCCACAGTCGTCTCCCCCCGCAGGCTCTTGCCGAACTTCCATCTCAAACACCTCGGGTATGCGTGCTCGTTTTCAAGTACTCCAGCGACTTGAGTAATACCTCCGATCACCTCATATCCCCAGACTATCAAGGCCCAGGCCGGCCCGTAAAAGTGGTAGGCATCGGAGTCTACGGCGTGCTGGACGTAATACCGAAGGGTGAGGAAACTGTATGCACCCCAAGGAAACCGGTTGAACTCCTCCGGATCATCGGCAAGCCGCCACAACCAGGCGAAAGGGGCGTTCTTGATATCGTGCCCGAGAATGAAAGTGTTGGCAATCAGCAGATTCACCAGTAACAATAGGGTATCCTGATCGTTCTGAAAGCGTTTGGGGTTCGTGTTGATAAGACCCAACAGTTCCCTCCCCTTAGACAAATCCTTGCTACACAGCCTCTTGTGGAGTCGAGAACGATTCGCATTCAAATGCTTGTTGGGATCCCACGAGCTCTCGCCAAACTTCAATCCGGTCACCAAGGCAAAGTCCGCAACAGTGAATTCAATGCGTTCTCCTTTTACATAGAAGAACATGCCTCCGTCCTCACTAATAGCTCGACAGAGGATACTGTGCAGTACTTGGGCATTCGACTGCCCCGGGCGCCACCCCACAAAATGCCCAAAAGGCCCATCCCTGAATCGATCGAGCGGTTGCTCTCCGCCTGCCTCCGTTAAAGCTTTCTCGACATCCTTCAATAGTTGAGTTTTATGGTAGAGGTTCAACGTCGTAACTTTCTTGTTGAAATTGTTCCGGCGACGTAGCGGAACGACGTTCGCGCTCAATTCCTACAAAAAAAAAAAAGAAGCACGAAATCAGATAATAGTAATAAATATATTCGGAAAATGAATAATGAAACAATAATGTACATTCTGCCCAAAAACACGCCGGATATGAGCTGCCGGAAAACAAATCACGCCGGCGTGATATGTAGCCGGCGTGATTTGTTTTCCGGCAGCTCCTCTCCGACGTGTTTTTGGCCAGTAACTCAATAAATTTTTTTCACAAATAAAATATAAGTTAAAAAAAATTATTATGCGTATTACATACCTAATAAATATATATTACATGCCTAATAAACAAATATCATACTAAAACACATTTAGTTTACACAAAAATTATTTTTAATAACATAAAGAAGATAAAAAAATTATTATGAACATTATTGCAAAAAACACGCCGGATAATCGTCGTCGGAGTACATATCACGCCGGCGTTATTTCACGCCAGCGTGATATGTTTTCCGGCGACGATTATCCGGCGTGTTTTTCCCCCGAATCTCCAATATTTTTTTTTCAACCCAACTACGTATACATATATTTTTTAATACTAATATTGAGATTTTTTAGTAAACACATTTAAAAACAATAGATAAAACATTATAACAAGCAAAAATATCATAAAAAAATACATAAACGTACATTTAAAATACATAATGATGAAAAATAAAAAAATTCGAGTATTACTTAAAACGTACCATTTTTTGTTGTTACGGAATTCGTACGACTTCTACTCCGGATTCGTCTCCGGTGTGAACACTAATTTTGCCGGCCTCGTTCCCGTCTACAAACCCTTCAAATTAATATTCAACGGCCAAATTAGCATTCGAAAATATACATCATATTTCAAAAATTAATTAGCACTCAAATCTCATAATTGAAAAATTCAAATTTAAAATTCAATACACAAATCTTTAAAAATAACTTAATTATACACAAATCTTTGAATCTAAGATAGTGCATATCCCTACTTCAAACATAATTTTACACGAATCTGTAATTAAAAAATTAAATTCGAAATCTAATGATATTTTAAAAGAAAAATAGTATGTTACATACGAAATTGGTCTAATTAAATTATAAAAACTACGAAAAAATTAAATTAACATACAATTATTCGATTAAAAAAAAAAAGTTGTTCCGGAAAATTTCACTCCGGAGGTCGCCGGCCGGAAATCATATCACGCCGGCGTTATATAACTCCGGCGTGATATGATTTCCGTCCGGCGACCTCCGGCGTGAAATTTTCCGGAACAACCAATTTTATTTTTTTTTGTAATTCTACTAATGTTACACAAATCTTTAGTTCAAAATTGAACTAATATCGATTGAGATTTAAAAGATAAATTGTATATTACACTCGAAATTGGCCTAAAAAAATATGAATGCTACGAAAAATTTAAATAACATACATTTATAATTTAAAAAAAAAAAAAAAAAGTGGATCTTCTGGCCAAATTCACGCCGGACAAAAGTCGCCGGAGATAATATCACGCCGGCGTGATATTAACTCCGGCGACTTTTGTCCGGCGTGAATTTGGCCAGAAGATCCAGTTTTTTTTTTTTTTTAAATTCGAATAATATACTTATTTGATATTACCTACTTGTTTTCGAACGGCGATGGGATCCGAAGTCTACTCCGGTGTGTCGGGGCGGTTTGCCGGAGTTGTGGATGCTTGCCGGAAATAACGTGGGGGTTGAGAAACGGAGAGAGAGAGAGAGAGAGAGAGAGAGAGAGAGAAATCCGATGGGGGATGTTGCCGGAGTAGCAATTCCGGTAGGGATCGGGAGAGACGAGAGAGAGAGGGAAGCTGCTGCTGGGATTGGGGCTGCTTGCTTTGGGTGAGCTTGGGGTGAGGGAAAGGGAATAAATTCTCAATTAATAGGGGAGGAAGGGGAGGTTGCCGTTGGGGTGGTGGAGTAAATAGGGGGAGTAAAGAGCCAAGGGAGAGATGGGAGAGGTTTGTCGTTTGTTGTTGGGAGAGAATCTCCCTTGATTCTCTCCCCCTCCCCAACAAATAATAAAATACACAACACTCCTCATTCCCATAAAAAACATCAATTATTACCATATTTATATCAACTCAAGTGGGTCACACTACTATTAAAAAAATGAAAGGGGTATTTTGTGTATCAAAATTTATAGAGGGGTATTTTGTGTATGAAGGGTTTTAAAAGGGGTATATGAATTTCTCTCCCTTTTTTTTTTTTTTTGGGGGGGGGGGGGGGGGGGTATTTTCCACATTAGGGTTTTTAAAAGGGGTAAAAATAAATATTATGAGATTAAAGTTTACTATAAGCGAACTTTTGGCCATTAAATTGAAGATTGATTAAAATTTTGAGAATGCGCATAGTTATTAATTTTGTTTGATTTTTAACTAGTTTTGTCTACCCGGCTTCGCTCGGCAACCTTGTTTTGTAATTTTGTTAATAAGTTTGTTTATAATCATATTTATGGTTTCTTATATATATTCAATTTTATCATTTCTGAATATTGTCAGTCACCTCACGATGCTCTTAGTAAAAAACTATCATACATAACAATATTGATTTAACCTTTTGTAGAACATAGTGAACGTAAGAATGTTAGGTATGCCCTGAGATGGTGGAAGTACCCAAAACTTTTCTTAGTGTGACATTTACGATTCAATTTACACGACAAATAGTAATATACTACTATTGTATAACTAGTCTCACATTTGTGTGAAATAAAAGTCCCACCAATGTATAGAAGAAATTTCATATCATAAGTAAAAAGTTTGTTTTAGTTGTTAAACTTATATTCTTTTTCTTCATTACTAATTTACATAAAATATAGGATAGCTAAACACTATATTATGAAAAAGAAAAGAAAAAGGAAAAAAAAAAAAAAGTAAATTTGTTGAGAAAATTTAACACAGCACTCCGGACCAAAAAAAAGCATAGAGAAAGGGGGGGAAACTGAATCCCCGGAAAAATTGTTGGTAATTTGGCATGCCTTATATATAATTAATATTACTGTTAGTTTGTTAATCCGTTATTAAAATTAAATAACTGTTTTTTTAAAATTAACTTCTCATAGTAAATGACAATTTTATCCTTAATTTGGAGGGAAAAAATAACTACTTTTTCGTTTTGTTTTAATATATTATAGATTACACATTTTCCGTTTAGCTTGTTTAAATAATTTATTTAAGAAATTACTAGGAAATAAAATATTTTAGTAGGTCATAATGTTTAACAGAACATATTATCTAATATTAGTATTTAATTATAATTGGGAGGGGAATGAATATCAATTACAACTTAACATTAATTAGGGGTGGACCGGTACGGGATATTGATATTTTTCGCCGATATTGATATTGATATTGATATTGATCGGTATCGCATTTTCGATACCGATACCGATACCGCAAGTACCGGTATACCGCATACCGGTATACCGCAATTTCGGTATCGACGAAGAGCGATACCGATGCCGTGCCGACGCCGCGGTACTACCGCGGTATCGATAATACCGCGGTATTGATAAAAAATTCTGAATTTTCTAATAAATATTTTTTTAAAATACTAATAAAATGCAAAACTAAAAACCCCTAACACAAAGTGAAGAACTTAAAGGCACAAACAAACAACATAAATACATAATCCAACAAAAATAAATAAACACAGAAGCAGCTTGCCCAAAGTCCAAACACAAAATAACAAAACAAAATGGAACAATTAGCTTAGAGAAACTCAATGCATGTCTAAGAAAATATAAGAAACTCATGTCTTTGAGAACACTTATTTAGAAACAATTATCATGTTTGTTCATGTATACTTTGTTAGAACTTAGAAATAGAGAATATATTCTTAAGATATTTACCAAATTATACTAAATCATTTATAATTTTTAAATTTATAACATTGGCATTAAGCGTGACCGTAAATCATTTCAAATTTCATAGAGTCATAGTTCATTAATTCTCAATGTGTCGAGAATCGAGATTAACGTAGTTATGCCAAATCTTTGAGAACACTTATTTAGATACAATTATGTATCATGTTTGTTCATATATGCTTTGTTAGAAATAAAGAGTTTATTATTAAAATATTTACCAAATTATACTAAATAATTTATAATTTTTATTTTACAAATATTAGCATTAAGCGTGACCGTAAATTATTTTGAATTTATAGAGTCATACATAGTTCATTAATTCTCAATATGTCGAGAATCGAGATTAACGTAGTTATGCCAAATCTTTGAGAACACTTAGTTAGATACAATTATCATGTGTATTCATATATAAATGTTTTGCTATAAATCAATAAAGTGTTTATTCTTAAGATATTTACCAAATTATTTATAATTTTTAATCTTACAGACATTAGCATTAAGCGTAATCGAGAATCATTAGTTTTACAAATTTGTTAAAGTTGTAGTATCTAAAATTCAATAGTTCATTAGTTTTACAAATTTTAATTTCATAATCAATAGTTCATTAGTTTTCAATATATCGAATTTGACTTATAAAGTTATATATACAATTATACAAATTATAAAGGTTGTATCTAAAATTCAAATTTATTCAAATATAAGAAATATTACAAATAAAAATATATAAAATATCGGCAAATGTCAATATCTACGGTATTATTGCGGTATCGGTATTATATCGGTACCGGTATTATGCGGTATTATTGCGGCATTTGCGGTATTGTACGGTATCGGTATTTTTCGGTAATATCGCGGTATTTCAGTTTTGGATACCGGTGCCGTATTGAACTTGTGCGGGACGGCATAAATACCGTACCGTAAATGCGGTATACCGCAAAATTCGGTATTTTCGGTATTTTTTCGGCGCGATATTGTCGGTATTTCGGTATTTCGGTATTTTTGTCCAGCCCTAACATTAATGATGTATTTGTACCTAAAAGAACATTAAGAAGTCATTTGTATCTAGGAGTAAACATAACGGGCTTATACATATGTCTCGAGACTGAAAAATAGACACAACATATGCCTAACTACAAAATAGTCGCTATATACGTGATTCAAAGCCGATACGTTCTAATCTATTTTGTCAGGAAGTGCTCGATTTGTGTAAGTGCCTGGAGACGAACATCATTACATTCAGCCATATTCATCAGATAAGCAAGGTAGAAATTGAAGCAGATCCAGTAGAGGAAGAAGAAGACAAACCTCAATTGCGATTGCAATGGGAGAGATATCGATTACATCTTTGTACCCGGATTTAGCTGCCATATCTTTCAGACCACCAAACATTGTCAAAAACCAGAAAATCTCAGATAAGAAGAAAGCATTGTGGAAAAATAAAATAAGAAGTAGAAACAATGCGCATTTAGACCCTACTTTCAAGAGAGACGATCACATCAGCATTGGCATAAGCTTCACCCCTCTCTTCAAAAAGTGTAGATAACCGCTTCATGGTCTATTCAAATGGAGAGTTCACAGCTTTGAGTTTATTATCTCGTTCTTGTTGATAATCAACAAAGGTGAAATCCTACCTTAGTGTAAGGATCTCCATCTCCATGATGCAAGAGGGGCCGAGAACCAGTTCCAACGGCTATAATTCTACGAGCTAAAGCATCCAAAGGTACATCCAGCCAAATACTGATACCCTTTCTCATATGTCTCCTAACATGCAGAAGGTACAATTGTTAAACATTATGACTCAGATCAAATTGACCAGGAAAAAGAAAGGAATAAGAAACAAAACCTGAAACATAACCTACTATTACCAATTAACTGGCCGTACAACTGCTCCTCCACCGGTCGAGACAACCAATTGATGCATCGAAGACAGCTTTTTCAACACTTCAGTCTAATGAGCAAAATCCAATCTCAAGTAAGAATGGGTATAATATTTACTTCAGAAACTTGTAACAAAAGATAAACTTATCAATCTCCTCTGTTTTTTCTAAACCTCCTCACTGTGAGCATTCTATGGAAGTAGATGCATTATCAAGCGTCGAGAGCAATAAAAGATATTTCTTGTATATCATTGTTTGGCTTAGTCATAGACCAGTTTATCAGCGAAAGAGAATAGGGAAACCAATAAAAGAAATGTCGGGTCTTTCACTGTAAGAACTTGGAAATGACCTGTTTTATAGTAGGAAAAGGAAATGGTTAGTGCTGGCTAACCTCATTATCTCTAAAGAAGTTCTCGCCATACAACTTGAATATTTCAGCCACTGTACTTCCACCAACAGCCTCCTCTATCAATACATCACTGAAATAGTAAAATCATATTAGATATTTAGACTGATCATAGTAGGGGTTCCAAAAAAAACAAAGAAACAACTATTGTCAGGTCATGGATACCTCTTACTTAAACAACCAACTAGAATCATATTGCTACAGAATATTATCACCGACTTTTGAAACTAACCAGTCAAGAAATGAATATCGAAGAGCTTCTGACAAAACCTTTCCAACAGTTGTTTTCCCAGATCCCATCATTCCTGAAACATATTACATATAAAAACTTAAGTTAGAACAAATGACCTTAAGAAACTTACATTCTCTTTCAAATAATTCATATATTCACCCACCAACAAGATATATGCAGCGTCCATCTAAATAGGGCTCAACATCTTCAGCTTTATTCTGTCATAGCAGCGGCACTGAATCAATATTTCATTCAAGAGTTCAAATATTGAGAACATGCCACATCTACAAAGCTAAATTTAAATAAGAGAAAATGTCTCAAGAACTTGCCTTTATGGTATCAGATTCATCAAGCGATGTTGAAGAACTTTCAGATTCCAATACTGAAGCTAAAGATCAGAGAATGCCGTTAGTGTGCAGTTATTACATGAGAGTTTATGCACTAAGTTCCATCTTATCTTTCTTTTTATGAGTTTGACAAAGCAAGAATACCAAGAACTTTTAAATCACACACGCACACACACACACACATATATATATATGCACAGAAGGAAGTAATGTATAACAACAGTGTTCCCATTGAATGACTTAAATCAATGCCAAAATAAAATGTAGAATTAAGAATAACATATTTGCTCAAACAGAATATTTTTGACATGAACACCAACAAAAAGCAATAAAAAAAACCAGTAAACTAGTCTCTGTCTATTAATAATAATACGCAAAAAGTTGCATAAAGTGATGGATCTGTGCAGGGACAAGGAACACAAATATGTTTCTTCTTCCCAAACGCAACACACTTTTGAGGCTACATTCACCGTCCAACTAATTTCCAACATCTTACAACACCATTCAGTGCTACATCAAAATTACTTTCTCTTGGAAAGCGAAAGATGAACAGAAGTCCTACAGCGGTGGAGTTAAGCGATGACTTTCACATGAAAAGTATCCTAAAGAGAACTTCCAAAGCTTAAATTTCTCACAAAAATTCACCAAGTACAAAAAAATTAAATAAAATGAATGTAAGTCAATAGATCAGAATCATGACAAGCATCCAGTTGAAATAAGAGCAAACACAATCCACTGAAGAGTAAGTATATGTTCCCACAATCTACCTTGACGATTCTCAGCAGAGCACAGGACCTTTAAGGATGCGAATCCACGACTTCGTTCTTTAGCCTGGGGACCACGATAAACCGACATGTGGTACGATCTATGCGTCCCATACTTCTGGAAGAACTGCAGAGAAGCGGCCGGTTTTCTGGCAATTTTTTCTGGATTTACCCAATTGGGCAATTGCAAAGCTGATGAACCTCTTGCATCCATGCTCAAATCCTCCTTATTTCAGAAAAATTAATTTACACTTCCAGAATGGAAACTCTGCATTTAGACATGATGATTGATGATGAGAAATCTTGCTCAATAGCTGGAAAATCTAGAAACAGGCCCAATCTTCTAAATCCAATTCAAACTCCAAAAATATCAGGATGAATAAAATAAGCCAGCCCGAGAAAATTAGTAGATGAGAAAGAAAAAAGATAAGCATAAATTGTAAACAAACGGAACCCATCTACCATGAATTCAATACATCAACAGACCGATCCATTCAAACCGGCATGAATGTTGCAACTAGGTATATACTCCCTCCATCCCATCCAAGATGATACACTACTTGAATATATGTGAGTGTAAAATATTAGAAATGGAACATCTTAGATGGGATAGAGGGAGTAATACTTAAAGGCCTCATTTGGTTTTCAAGACCATAAGATAAGATATAATATGAGATAAGCCCAAGATTGAATATAGACAAAGAGAGTTGTTTGATTTACAAGATTTGTATTATGCTACAGATAAAAATGATGCTTGGTTTGCAAGATTGTATTATGCTAAGCTATTGGACATTAACTAATATACCCTTAATAAATTCATTTAATAATATTGCATATTTGAATTGAGCTTATAAAATTTAAATATAAAAAAATTGATTAGTAAATTCTTGTATTAATTCTAAACTATTATTTCTTAAAAAAAAAAAAAAAACATAGCCTTGTTAGAAACAAATGAACATCATTTGATATAGGAAAAATAGCACGCATCACATGGAAAACAATGAACAAATAATATAAACCCAGTGTCTAACCGTCTATCATTATCATATATTTAAATTTACAATTTCTTCAACGGCTTCCTTTTCCACCTAACTCGTTTAAGTACTTGATCATAATAGCAATAAGAAAACCACAAATATAACCTGCTTGTATTCATTGCACCATATCATAATATATTAAGAGCTCAAATGTTCTATAATTTCATAGAGAAAGCCAATATACATTCATCAACGAGCCAAAGTTAAGAGCTGAATGATATATAATTTCATAGAGTTAACCTAATATATGGTGCTGGTGCTGTTTCTGAAGCCCTACACATGTGCTGTTTTAAATAAGTAGTAGAAGTGTAGAACAATAGTACCATTGAAACACTATACTAGAGCACAATAGAATTGCAAGAAAAAACAAAACAATGTTGTTGGTTTCATGTGGTCAGTGGTCGCTGCTGGTTTCTATGCTAGAATGTATATGAAATTATCCACCAACTTAGAGGATATGACATATAAACTACACATTATCTCAGTCTCTTGCAGTAAGCATCAAACTTAAATTTCTTTGTACTTGCAAAAATCAAGTTTTCTATTACAAGAAGTTAAAGTACACCATGTACTAATAAGTTTGCGGTACATTTTTGGGGTGCAAGAATGATTTTAGATTCTATGAAAAGACTAGGATCTGAACAAACATTTTTGTCCACCATACTTCCATCATTGATTTCCTACTTACATTTATGAATTTAAAAGGGAGATCTAGCTCACTTAACAAGCACTCACACAAAAGCCAGCTAATTGCAATTTTCAGGGCGAAGAATCCAATATTCATAAACCATTTACATAAGAAACGAAAAAACTATGGCTCATCATTATACACTTGCATTACATATCTCAATTAAATTTGCTGCCCTCAAGAAAGCCCCTTTTTCATTAAACAGCAAAAAATGTGATTCTTAGAGATAGTATAAAGGAATAAAGCTTAGTTCATACATAATTTGAATTGAATCTTTCACTTACGTCTCTCCCCAGACATACACATATGTTTTTGGTGTAGGTTCGACGCATATAGTCACACCGGAACTAGAAAATTATATGACCATTTACAGAACTATCAATTCATACATATATTGAGAAATCAAAACCAACAAAAAGCTCTAAAATATAAGACCTTCCAGGAGTACGCTGATAAAAGTTATGCGTGATGGGTAAATTTTTATTCGAAACCCAGAAATCTCATCTACTAAAATCTTTATGGAGAACAACATAAATTTTGCACAAAATATGAATAGAGAAATACCTGGCTGACTTCTACCTCGGATGTTCCTTCTTCTCAATCCACGATCCAAATCAAAAGAGGCCAAAAGGAAGCCAAACAGAGAGTGGAAAATAAGTTGGTACCTACCATCAAATTAAAATGACAATTGGAGTTGAGGTGAGAATGGGGTAGGTGGTGGTGGTCGCTGCCAAACTTTTCAAATGGAGTTGTATTTATAATAAAACTATTCTACCTGAGATTTTGGCTATTTTACACACGTGCCACTGATGTGATGACTCATAATTGAACCAAAAAAAATTACAGAGATGAGAAGCAATGGAAATGGCGGTGCGTTTGAGTTTCTAATACGACTATCGTATCGTCCAAGTCAGGCGGCGGGGCTGTGACAAAGCTTGAGCCAGTAATATATGATGCTAGTGGTAAAGGTGATGAGGCGTGAGGATGTAGGAATAAGTAGTTGTCCGCAGAGGCAAATATGAGAGTCGAAGAAATATGACGATTTTATTTCTTATCGTTAAGTTTTACTTATGTAATTTTTGATTCTTTGTTTTGGGCTTAGCCCAATTTTATTTACAGGTGTCGAGCAAAATTATAAGCTCTTTTTCGGGTTAATTTATTGATTCTTTCCTGAATTGTACGTCGAATCAACCAAGATCCTTAGATATAAATAGGGGATTAGTGTTATTTTATGAACTACTAGATTTTGCACCCGTGCGATGCACGGTAAGGTGTATGTTTATATGTATTGATTAAAGTTTAATATTTTTTACCTTTTAAACATTATGTCATTAAGTTTGGGCATCGCCTTATTCCATGTAGTGGTATAATCTATTGACAAACGTTAACATACACTTTATGAACATTTTAATGTGCTTACAGCTCACGTGATGGTGATATAATTAAGAAGAATTTTACAAATATATACACTGAAAATAAACACTATCACAATGCCACATCAACCTAAGCACATTAATTGTGTTCAAAATGGATAGGCGGACATTTTTTATAGCTTATCACGATACGAAGAAATTCCAATTATAAAATCTGTTTTTTATTTTTACTCTTTGAGCTTTACACGGAAATTGTAAAGGTCACAACACGGGGGATTTAAACTCTTCCGATACATTAATCTTAACCCCCTATCGCTAGACCAACACACAACACACGCACCATTTATAGAATCTCTGTGACCTTCTTTAAGCATGGCCCAAATATATGAAAAACATTCAACTTTGTTTTAAATCTATAAATTCAAATTTTATTATTGTATCAGCATAGCATATAGAATAATTGTTCAATTCACCTACAAATTTTTTTGTATGTCATTTTTTTTCGTGTATGTAATATCTAAAATTAGAATTGAAATCAATTGATAATTTGTTTTTTTTATTAATATTTTGTAAATATTTAATTATAAATATCTATCTTAAATGTAATATTCAAATTAGATTTTTTTTAAAAAAAAAAAAAGAGAAGTATATTGCATATAAAAAGATAAAGATGAAATTAGATTTATAAATATTATGTGAGGAGATTTCCATAATTTACAGATGGTGGAGTAATTTTTAATTTTTAATTCTAACTCTTTGAAAATATATACTTTGTATTTATAAAATTTATCTTGGATATTTAAAATGACTATAAATTATTTATATTTTTTTCTTATTTTAGCAAATAATATATCAATTTAAAGATCATTTTATACTCTTTAATTGAAGATACATATTCTATATATTATTCATATTGAAATTGCAAAAGTATGGCAAGAAACACAATAATGAATAAAAAATATATATATATATATATATATAAAGAGCCAGTTTTCAATTGAAAATTGATTGAAAAGTAGTTATCAATGGCAATTTTGTAATTAAAATAAAATAACCTAATTAGTTTTTTTTTTTTTTTCCTACATTTAAGGGACGTTTTTTTCCCTTTGGTTTTTTTGTTGTTTTGTATTTTTTTTTTTACACAAGGGACGTTTTCCCCTTTCTAATTAGATTTCTTAAAAATTAAATTCCACAAATTTAGAAATTTGATAGGCCATGCTTGATTGAATTAGGAATTTAGGAGGAACAAATTTAGGGGTGGTTTATTCGGTATAAATTAATAAATAAATAAATAGTAAATATATTTATATATTAAAATTTTGATATTAAATTTTATTTATCCTAAATCTCAATTACCTATATATATATAAAATATGAATCTTCAATTGAAATCAATTTTGAAATCAATTTTAAAATGGCAATTTGGTAATTTCTTTGAATTCAAATGTCTAATTTAAATCCACCAATAATCAATTTATTATCCTAAATTAAATACAAATTTGTCATCATGTCTTTTAATATAATACGTATAAATTATTGGTGGATATAAAATTCTCCTTAAATTTCTCTAACTTCCATTATTATTCCTTTTATTATTTTCTTTTAAAATTTTATTGAAAAAATTGAATGCAATAATATATAAAATATGCATCTCATTTAAAGAGTATAAAACGAGCTTTAAAGTATCCAATCAATTTCAAATCAATTTGAGTGGTAATTTTATAAATATAAACTTTTTTAATGTAAAAAAAAACAATAAATAATAAATAAAATGTATACATATTATATATTTTGCGTTTATTTCCCACCACTTCACGTTCTATTAACCGCCCTCACTCATCTTCACCTTTTATTCTGAAACAGATGCAACATTAAAATAAAAAATAAAAAAAATTCGAAGGCAATAAGCGCAATGGTAAGAGAGCATGCATGGCCGCTGATGAATGATGATTTGGTTCGTAAGTTAACGCACGTATATCAAATTTCTTATTTTGTTCGATTGTGTTACAGATTGCGTCTTTGCATAGCAGATCCGCTTCCAGCCTTCCAGTAACAAATTCACTTACAACTGCGATGGCCACACCTTCAATTACCACGTCGAAAACGGATTCAGTACGCTTCTTTCCTTATTTTCTTTGATTTTGATAATTTTTTCCTTTTCCCTTTCAAGGGTTTCAGGTGTCATTCTGCTTTGATTATTTTAAATTTGGCTGTTAATTTGTGCGTACATTCAATTTTCAATGAGTTCGTCTATTATTAGGTTATTTTATGTCGTGAATTGGAATGAGAATTTCTTATGATGTGTGATTATCTTCATATTGTGTGACAATTGCTCGACAAGGATTCTGTTTTGCGAAGGCTATATTTGATAGAATGTAGTATGATCACTCACTCATCTTGGAGCATTATATGCAAATGGATCGATTATATGGCGTGGTTTGATTAGGTGTGGCAAGATTCTTGATCATTTTACGGTACTTCGTCCGTGGACACTGGAAGATTGTTCATGTTTGCGTTTAAGGAATTTTGTGGAAAATATATTATTTGTGCTGTTAATTTAAACTGTTTCTCTTGATCAAGAAGAAACAGTTGTGAAGCGAGGCAGGGAGAGAGAACACATCAACATGAGGCTTCTGGTCGTCTTTCATTGTGATCGCTGGGCATAAATTCCTTTTGTAAGTTTATTTAATGTGTTTTGCTATTTGTTTGTTAGAACTGATTCTTCATACTTATTATTTTTCATATTTGACGATTACTAATTATTGAATTTCTTGGTTGTATGTTTTCAAGAAACACATTCCTATTTTGTAACGTTTGGGCATTTTTGTATCGGAAAAAATCGATCAATTGGCAATAATAAGAGTGCAAGTACATAAATGATAAATGGGATTCGTACGCTTAATTCTTATTCAGACTGGAATATTGATTTTCAGTGAATGCATTGATCTAATTAATCTTGCCATATACAGTCTGAATTTTGTTAATCTAATACTAATTGTTTTGATTTAAAAAAAAAAAAATACTTCCCGTCCCATTTAATAAGTCCCATTGAAATATTTTATACCTCACAGGCTCACATATGAATATCCAAAGTGACTAATTAAGTGGGACGGAGGGAGTAGTATATTAGCTTTTTTTTTTCTTTTTTTTTTTATTGATATATACTCCTATCATGGTAAAAATTTTGGGTAGCTTATTTTATTTCAACAGACATAACAAGATACCACCGAAGGTGATAATGAATTTGTTACCGATTTTGGTAGTCTAATTCTAATGTATATGAAAAATATATTTATTTAATTTAGTGTAACAAATTAATATCGCCGCGCATAGCGCGGGTGCAAAACTAGTTATAAAGAAAGAGAGAAAAAATATTATTTTTTTTCCAAATAACCGTACATATGAAAGAAAATGTATTGTTTCTCACTAATCACAATTAATAAAAATAATGGTTGTTACATAACCGCCTATAGCATATGAAGAGAAAATCAACATTTCCGATATTTTTAACCTTTTTAAAGTTGAAAAGAATTACAAAATTGTTATTTTAAAATTGATTTGAAATTGAATGTTTCCTTTTTATATATATAGATAATTGACAATATTAATAGAGTTTAATTATCAAGTATGAACATAATTAAATATGTATATATTATTCTTCAGATTTTTTTTTTAATCTAAATACCTTTATAATGGAAGAATTCAATTAAAACAAATCACAATTGTTTGTTGCTTTAATTTTAGCTCAAGTGACGTAATATTGTACTATGATAAAATAATAAAACGTAATATTAATATTTTTTTAAATCAATATTTTGTGCTAGATAAAAAAATATATTGATATCAATACTTACGATTTTTTTTCCTCTTAATATACTTCTAAAACCAAGCCACTACTTTATTTCCTAAATTTGTGGAATTTTATTTTTAAAAAATACGTCTCATATATTTATACCCTAAAATTGTGGAAGTTTTGCAAAATAAACAAACATGTCCTTTTATATATGTTAATTACAAAATTGCCACCAATAACTAATTTGCAATTGATTTTCAATTTCAAACTCCCTTTTTTATTTGCACCCGTGCGATGCACGCTTTAGAGTGCGGTTTGAGTAAAAATCAAATTGAATCGGATCAATCGATATTTTAAAATCTAAATTGAAGACCAAGTTGACCAAAACTCTAAGCAAATAATACTCTCAAAAGAGGATTTGAACATACTCCTCATATTCCTGAAAACTCTTTATATAATTTCTTTTTAGGTTGTCTTCAAAAACTCTTTACTCTCTATTTTTGGACATATACTCACTATCACAATACATATTACTACAAAATTTTAAAATAACATATTTATCATTTTGCCTTTCACATCACAGTAAAGTGGTGAGACTCAATATTCATTATTAGTAACCAATATAAGTCAATTATATCATTTTAAAGCATGTACAATAAAGAGTTTTAGAGGACATGCGGTGTATAATAAGGTTGCATATATAGTATATATCGAGAGATAATATATTTGCCACCTCTAGTTGGTAATCACTCAAATCAAATCAGTATTATTTTTCCTTTTTGTATTTTTTATTAATCTTTTATTGTAACATTTGAAAAACTTTAATACATTATTAAGTTCACAAATCACATAGAAGATCAAATATTTGTTTAACTTTTGAATTTTAAATAAAACAAATTAAAACAAAAAATAATAATTTATTTTTTTATAATTTGTGAATTGAAATAATCTATATTTTGATGAGTTGCCTAACTAAAATGAGCGACTCACGTAATAGAGAGAAATAGCTTTTATTCTTTTAATTAGGTTAGAATTTTGATACTAAAAAAGATTAGAAAATTGAATTACCAACCTAGCGATTTTTGTGGATGATGAGTTTTTTTTTTTCTTTCAATCCAACTCACCATAAATATATACATATTAAAAATTTGTCTTCCTACGTCTTTAAAATAATTATAATTTATTTATGTTTAATCTATTGTTAACTAATACTCCCTCCGTCCCTTTGGAGTTGTTACACTTCTTTTTAGTATTTGTCCTAAGCGTTTTCGAGAATTTTAATGATGAGTTTTAAAATAGCTTTTAAAGATTTTTTCTTTTTATGAGAAACTAAAACACTTGTAGTATCCCGTAAATTTAAAATTTTCACAAAAAGATATTTTAAAACTTAATATCAAGACGCTCAAAAATGCTTGAGACAAATGCTGAAAAGAAATGTAACAACTCCAAAGGGACAGAGGGAGTATAGTACTATATTAATCTAAAGAAATTTTTATGCTCATTAATTTAAGATACATATTCCATAGAGAATATATAGTCATATACCCAATTTCAACTAGTAAAACAAAATTTTGCTTTGGAAGTTTAAAACACAAAAAAATACCCATTTTTTGCTTCGGTAGACAAAAACGCCCTTGCTTTTTAGGTTCGGAGTACTATTTACTTTTTCTCTTTTTAGGTTCGGAGTACTATTCCCACCAATTTCTTCTTCATATATGCATAATCTCCCTCTCTCTCTATTTTTGAAACGTCTCTCTCTCTTTCTCTCTCTACCGCTCACCCTCTTTCTCTCTCAAGCTCCTCGATGGATTGAAGCGAAGTGACCGCGTCGGAGATGGGGAGGCGGCGGCGGTGGATGCGTCGGTGGCGGCGGAGAGGAGCTGAGCCGCTGCACGGGCCTGCGTTTCCACGGCCTGGAGGAGCTGGCGAGGAGCTGCCCCAATCTGGAGAGCGTCGACGCCTCCTACTGCTCCGGGTTCGGCGATCTGGAGGCGGCGGCGCTGTCGGCGGCGGCGGGGCTGAGGGAGCTGGACAGTCTTCCTGCCGACCAAGTGCGGTGCGCACCTTGCTACGAAGGGAGATGCAGCACTTCGGAGAGTAGGCAGCAGTGCCCGTCGGAGAAGGAGAGGGGGACGGGTTGCGATGGTGAGGGGGAGGGATAAAAGTTGGGGGCTGATGTTCCCATGACTCGAGTCCGTCGGAAATCGACACCAGATGGAGGAGCTCGTACAGCTTCCCCGTCCACAACTGCGGTGCCGCTCTCCTCCCCTTCTTCGATGGGTGGCTATGGAGGAAGGAAAGGAATACTTCAATTTTCTTTTTCCTTTTTCTTTTTCTTTTCCTTTTCTTTTTTTCCCAATTCCCTTTTCTATTTCTGTTGTTCGATCGAGGGAATCGAGTGTCGATGTAGTGGTTTTGTTAATCTTGATTCGAAGTCAAGGGATTGTAAGAGTTTGTGTGGGTTTTGTTGGGGTTTTCTTCTCTTGGATCAATTGGGGTTGCTTGTGTTTTATCGTTTGGAAGTTGAATTTAGTATGAATTATCCGATTTCAATTTGTTGATCCAATTGTGTATTCGGAGAGTGATTAATTGATGTTGAAGGATTTCTTTGTCTTGGTGCACTATTCTCTTATAGTATATTTCTTCTTATAATAGTGAATTTTACTAGTACGAATGCTATCCTCTGTCCCGATTACTTAAGAACACAGTACGAAATACAAAAAAAGATTACTAATCTTGTGTAAGTTTTTGTTCAATTTATATGATATACTAAAGTACACAGTACGAAAGGAAGAAAAGCTTACTGCGTACTTAAGTACACAGTACGAAACACAAAAAAAGATTACTAGTCTTGTATGAGTTTTTGTTCAATTTACATGATATACTAAAGTACACAGTACGAAAGGAAGAAAATCTTACTGCGTACTTAAGTACATAGTACGAAAGGAAGAAAATCTTACTGCGTACTTAAGTACACAGTACGAAACACAAAAAAAGATTACTAGTCTTGTGTAAGTTTTTGTTCAATTTACATGATATACTAAAGTACACAGTACGAAAGGAAGAAAATCTTACTGCGTACTTAAGTACACAGTACGAAAGGAAAAAAAAGCTTACTGTGTACTTAAGTACGCAGTACGAAACACAAAAAAAAATTACCAGTCTTGTGTAAGTTTTTGTTCAATTTACATGATATACTAAAGTATACAGTACGAAAGGAAGAAAATCTTACTGCGTACTTAAGTACGCAGTACGAAACACAAAAAAAAAAGATTACTAGTACTTATTTGTATGGAACACAGTACGATTTGTAACACCAAAATTACCGGAAAGAGAGAGAGAGAATTGGTGGTCAAAGTCAAAAAGCAAAAAGCAAAAAGCAAAAAGCAAAAAGCAAAAAGCAAAACGCAAAAAGTAAAAAGCATAAAGCAAGGGCATTTTGGTACAAAATTTGAAAATATGGGTATAAGTTGTGTTTTTTAACATACAAAGTAAAATTTTGTTTTATAAGTTGAAATTGGGTATAATCTTTTATGCCTCTATTGGATATGTTATTTTCATTAAAAGAACTTCAAAAAGAATTGCAAGAAAAAAAGTTATGAATAAAATTGTAAAGGAAGATATTGGAAAAAAAAGAAGTTGATGCTTTTGGAAAAAAAGGAACACGTAGAACAATTTTGGTGAAGCTATCAAATTAGTGAATTTAAAAAAAAAAAAGAAAAGAAAAACACACACACATATCTTTATATTGTTTGCATTAATTACAAAATTGTCATTGATAACTATTTTTCAATTGATTTGAAATTGAAAAACTCCCTTTATATATATATATATATAGATGAGTGAAATAAACCCTAATTTTCTTATCTTTTGCCTTCTTTTCGTTATGCAACTCGACGGCATGAATGACGAGCTTGGCTCACGTCTGCTGAATCCTACTCTTCGTGTAATCTCTATGCTCCTCAGCGAACGATAAGGGTTTATCTCACTCATAATCTATAAAATAACACTAATTCTCTATTTATATCTAAGAGTACTGGTTGATTCGACCTACTTCGACAAATAATCAACAAGAAAATCCGAAAAGGAGCTTATAATTTTGCTCGACACCAGTAAATAAAATTGGGTTAAGCCCAAAACAAAGAATCAAAAATTACATAAGTAACACTTAACGATAAGAAATAATCGTCATATTTCTTAGCCTCTCGTATTCGCCTCGGACGACTACTTATTCCTTCATCCTTACGCCTCATCATCTTTACCACTAGCATCATATATTACCGGCTCAGGCTCATCACAGCCCCCGGCGCCTCGTCACACGACTTGGATGATGTGATACTCGTATCAGTTTCAAAACTCAAGCTGAGCACACTCCATCGTCAGCCTTCCTGTCCGCGTGAGTTCGAAATTTAGATAAAAAATCAATCACCATAATCGTGTTTTTTAAAGCACACTAAAAATATCTACAAAATTCGATACCAGAGTGTTAATAGCATTAAAAAAAAAAAAAAAAAAAAAAAAAAAAAAAAAAACTCAACAGCAAAATCAAAAGTAGAGAAATTTAGCTGCAAAATTTAAGAATTAAAAAGATGAGATACAAACGTGGGAGAACGGAAGACGGCGTCGGGAGAGGAGGAGAGAGACTGAGAGAGTAGAAGCAGAGTCAAGAGAGAGGAAATGTACGGTAGGTGGCTCGCTGGGATTATAATACACACACGCACACATGTATACACAGCCGTATTAAATGAAACTGATAGAGAAAGGGATGAAAATTGTAAAATAAAATAGGGAGTAGGACGGTAGGTGTAGGTGAATCGGATCGCATTTTGGGTAGGTGTAGGTGTAGGTGAATCGGATCGCATTTTGGTGTCACACGTCTTATTCCCTCCGTTCCTTAATAAGTATTCTAAGGAAGTAAAATTTTTTTAGGGAGAAACTCATATTTAGCCACTTTCACTATAAGTGTAACGTATATAGCCACAAGTTTAAAAGTGTGAGTTTTATAGCCACTTTTGCATGAAAATACATAAATACCCTTACTTTTTAATTGGGACCCACCTCTTTTATTATTTTCTTTTATTTTTCTAATTATCAAGAGACACTTTCTCTCTCTCCCCTATTTCTCTCTCTTTCCAACCGTTCAACACGGTTGATTGCCTTTTTTTTTTTTTTTTTTTTTTTTTTTTTTTTTTTTTTTTTTTTTTTTTTTTTTCAATTTCAAGAAATGAAATAGTATTTAATTTATTTACCTTTGTATTTTTTAATTAATGTCCTTACCGTGTTCATTAGTTGAACACGGTTGATATTTTGTTTTTTTTTTAATTCTATTTTCACAAATATTGTAATTATTTTATAAAAAAAAAAATCAATAACTAAATAGTAATGCATTTAATTTATTTTCAACTACCAAATCTGTTTTTATTCTCTTCATTAATTGAAAAGAGTAGATAGTAGTAATAAATGTGTCAAAAATTGTGTTGAATACAACAATAGCAACAACAACATTCATTCATTCGAACATAACAAAAAAATTAGAGAGAGAGAGAGAGAATTTTTTTGCAAAAAATTCTATTTTTCGTCTATTAATTTCTGGGAAATCGAGGGACTATTTTCGGCCGTGGAATTGGGAATATTCAAGGTTTTCCAACTAATATAAAGGTACGATCGTAATTTCATTTCGTTTCGCATATTTTCGATTATTTTTTTGCTCAAAAAAATATAAAATTGAAATTGTTCTTCGTGGCACTGTTGAGACCATAGTGACACTGTTGGATCATAGTGGCACGGTTGGGCAAACCATGCCCAAAATTTAATTTTTTTTTTTTTTAAATACGGTAGAGGCACGGTTGGTTTGGGATTTCAACCGTGTGACACGGTTGAAATCCCAAACCAACCGTGCCTTATATAATTAAATTTTTTTTTAATTTTTTAATGATGGCACGGTTAATTTGAGATTTCAACCGTGTCACACGGTTGAAATCTCAAATCAACCGTGCCCCTACCGAAAATCTAACAAAAAAAATCTTGTATTTTTTCAGGATGTCGTATCAGAGAATCCTCGTGCATCACAGTGGGCATTGGGAGAGGACCTCGTACGTGGGAGGTGATAGTTTCCTCGTGCACTTCCCCATATTAGGAATTACACGTGATAAGGTGCTTAGGGAGATCCGTGATCAATTGGGCTCCGAATCGGAATTGTACTACTTGACGGACATAACCGATCATGGGAGGATGAAGGTTGTTCTGAATTTCAAATGTCGATTGAAATGTTGTACTAGGTATGGGAGATAAAATGGGCATGGTTGATTTTTGGACTTAGAAAAAATTTTGCCCATTTTTTCCCCATTGTCACGGTAGAGGCACGGTTGAAATGAAGATTCAACCGTGCCTCACACGGTTAAAATCTCAATTCAACCGTGTCTTGCCCTCTGGACGGTTGACTTTCGAGGCACTGTTGACTTTCTGGTTTGACCGTGTACCCTAACAGTGTACCCTAACCGTGCCTACAGTCAAGGGGCAATTTTCGAAAGTCAACCTTCTAAAAAATCGTTAATTTCGATGTTAGTACGTAAATTAACCGTCAATTACACATTATTTACTAACGATACATCAATTATACGCCGATAACAACAACAACGAACTCAAACGACACTCGAATCTTTGGATAATGAGGTAGGGGACCATATACATTGTAGGAGTGTTTCATCTTAGGAAGTGCCGATGCATTAGATAGATTAGATTACGCTATTTTAATCATTAAAACCCAATGTTTTCCGCTATATTTGTTGTTTTTTAATCAACTATGTCATATAATAGTGACGTCACACGCTAATTACGATCAAAAAATCGAATTTTGTACAATTTGATCAATTAGGCACGGTTGGTGTTCTTAGCGGCACTGTTTGGCACGGTCAAAGGGAAAGTCAACCGTGCCTGTTGGTCCCGGGAAAGAGTAATTGGTGTATGGGGGGGGAATACACCAATAACCAACCGTTTTTGACTTTTTAAAATTCAGGTCGATCTGCAGGTCGATTGTCAAGGTCGACCTTATCAGAGGCAGTTTGATCTATCAAACTCGTATGGTATCAAGCTTGATTTATCAAACTGTTGTTTAATGCGGAAGTTGGTGGAGGTTGATTACTCTTTGAAAAATCTTAAAGGCTGAATATGGTTGGCAGGTTGATTCGTGTAATGCAGATTGATGCTCGTCAGTTAGATAATAACATGTAAGTGCAATAAATAAAGAGAGAGAGAAACACCGCGATGTAGCGTGGTTCGGAGAAATCCTCCTACGTCCACGTCAGGTCGACTCGACCTGAGAATCCCTTTTCTTTTGGATCCACCTCTCTCTTATTTATACTGACTGAGTATCAGTTCTAGCTACAATCTAACTTGAGAGTAACTAGACACGAGTTTTGGGTCGTGACCCTTACAACCTTCGTACTAGAATGTACAAACAACCTTACGCTGTTACAGAGCTTGACTAACTCTATAATGGCGGAAA
This sequence comes from Thymus mandschuricus, assembly GCA_029379335.1. Classification (NCBI taxonomy): domain Eukaryota; kingdom Viridiplantae; phylum Streptophyta; class Magnoliopsida; order Lamiales; family Lamiaceae; genus Thymus; species Thymus mandschuricus. The sequence continues at coordinate 24,385,035 of CM057072.1, forward strand.
TAAGAACAAGCTTTCTAACTTCGAACAAGTCGGAGAAGAAGTTGTTTGAACAATCGACAAGCAGCAGTGAACGCTTCGTCGTTGTGGTGTTTTTCGGAATCGGAAACCTCTCTTCTTCAAGTGTTTGGGAAACTAATCGGATTTCGAACACTTGAATGGATATGAGCTTTGAGAGAGATTTGGGCAGAGATATGGCGTTGATAGCTTGAGTTTCCCGTACTTGAATCCGAAAATGGCTGAAGTATTTATAGGTAGTTTTGAAAAACTAGCCGTTGGAGTCGGGCTGACGTGGCACTAGCCGTTGGATGCTGACTCACTTCTAGCCGTTGGGAATATTCGTCCTTGCTGGCACTTGACGTGGCAAGGATCAGGTCGTGACGCTCCATGAAGGCGGAGCATCGACCTTGATTGATAATCCAGCTCTTGAAATCTTCTAAGGCAATGTCAGCTGGAAGCTTGATAGAGGAGGTCGATAGACAGGCTGATGATCCAGCTCGATCCAATTGAGGCAGGTCGATACATCGACCTTTCTCTTACAGGGTGGATCGAACTTGATTCTAAACATTAAAGAGCATCGACCTGCACTAACAGGTAGCAGGTCGATCTATCGGCCTTGACCCTAAACAAGTAAAATATGCCTAAGTGTGGTTTCGATAAACATCATCAAAATCAAACTGCAGGGGGTTCCCAACAATTTCCCCCTTTTTGATGATGTCGAAACCAAACACTTTACAAATAATTCCTAAGATAGAACACTGAAGGATGGTATCAGAGCTTAAACATTTTTTTTAATCATGAAGATTGATAAGGAATTAAATGAAAGGCAAATAAGAACATAATTAAAATAAAGCAGTAAAGGCAGATGCCTGGACAAAGAGATATTGTCGTCAGGACGAAGAATGATTTTGTTTCATTAAGCTCGATAGCAGAATACATGGAGAATTTACAACCAGCTGTGAGCATAAATGAAAAAGATTACAAAATCATCTATCTACATGGCCTGGATCTTGGCACGGGCTGCTAGGCGCTCTTCCTGGATCTGCTCCCTGGACATCGTCTGCATGCTAGCGTAGATTCCATCCCTGATACGACGATAGTCGGGATCGGAATTCGATACGTTGACGCCTAGGCCGATGGCAGTTTGGGCGATGTACTGGTCGATTCGAGAGTAATCCAAATACTCCGAAGCACCAAGACGCAAGGGCGCAAAATATTGCTGAGCAGGGGCCCTTATCGTCACACCAGCCTCTGCAGCCTTTTTCTGTAGATCACCAATGAATTTTTGGTATGGAAACTTGCGCATATAGGCTGCATACGCTTCATCGGCATCGGCAGGCAGGGAATGTTGATGGTGACCATGGCGCCCTTCACCGCATCAAGAATGTTGATGGTGACCATGGATTTCTGGGTTCCGAGGGTGACTGTGTGGGAAGACACGGACTCGCCCTCGTTCCAGTTATAGAAGAAAGCGCATACCATCCTGGACAGACTCTTCGCCGGACGATGGGAGATAATTTGATGGAATGGGAAGCATCTCTACACAAGAGTGAACATGGAGTCTAGATCGCGAAAACCGTAGTTTTCGCGCACCATGTAGGGCTCACACTTGATACGAGCGGACAGGTAGGCCTCGATTTCCGACCACTGCATCTCTTTGCGACCGGAAGTAGAGGTTTGAGCCATGGTTGTTGTTTTCTGCAACGATATAGATAGATAAGTAACAAATACTTAAAAGAGATTAAAAGCAGAGAAGAAATAAAATACAAACCACGGTGAAATCTTTGTGCGATTGAGTGAAAAGATGAAAACCAGTAGTGAAAAATAAACACGACGGCGGCAGTTTTTGCAGAGACAAGTTTTAGGTTTTTCGAAGAAGATGAAGAAGATAAGTAAGAATGAGAGAAAAACTGCATGCCATATTTATAGAATTTTCGAACGGTTGAGATCGTTCGAATTTGAAAAGGTGAAAATATCTCTTTAATTCTCAACCACACGATGTGTGCGCGTGAAATGTGAAACGTTACACATTCGCGCGTGAGATATGAGAACGTGCGATAACTTGCACTTTTTGCAGAGTTCTAGGCAGTGAATTAAATGCATTCTCGGTCAATGTGTCAAAACTTGACACTTGACTGGATGTTTTACAAAAATGGTAATCATTATCCCTTTTTCCTCATTTTCTGCAAGTTATCAGAACCTTAACTAATGAAACACATTGAGAAATAAATAACATTAATAAATGAATAATTCAATGCGTATTGAAGAAGTTATAAGACAAAAGGGTGATACTGCCCTTTTGATTCTTCCTTCATAAATGCAGTTGCATTCAGGTTGATATCGGTCTGATAATATTGGCCTGGTGACGGAGAACGGTCTGTCGAAATGAACGGCCTGTGTTTGTGATATCGGCCTGGACATATGACATCGACCTGGCGAGGTGGGACGGCCTGGTGATGTCGGCCTGGCGAAATAGACGCCCTGGAGACAGACATTGGCCTTTGTTCCCCCTCAAATGATGGATCACTTTGGCTAAGTGTTCCCCCTCAATTTGAGGAACACAGGTCGATCTATTGAATAGTCGACGGCCTGATGATGGACACGGTCTGTTTACAGAAACGGCCTGTGGATAGGCACGGCCTGTTCAAATAGTGTCTCCCTGTTCAAATGGTATCGGCCTGTTGAGTAGAAGACGGCCTGTTCCCCCTTAATATCTGCCTGCATGTAAAGAGACGGCCTGCTTGTTGGTCCCGATTGTTGGTCCCACACAAGCTTTTGAAAGATGTGGCAGGTCGATGAGGAGATAACGGCCTGTAGGCTTACGATCGGCCTGATGTCTCAACGTTTAGTAACCCCAGCTTTCCACATAGCATTTTGAATCTTTCTTCGGCTAGGGGTTTGGTTAGAATATCAGCTCGTTGAATGTCAGTGTGTATCTTTTCAATAACCACGTTCTTCTTTTCCACGTGATCACGAATAAAGTGATGTCGAATATCCACGTGCTTGCATCTAGAATGAAGAACTGGGTTTTGAGTAATGGCGATGGCACTCGAGCTGTCGCAGTATATTGGCACTTCACTGACTTCAACTTCATAATCCTTAAGTTGTTGTTTGATCCACAAGATTTGTGCACAACAACTTCCTGCGGCCATGTACTCGGCCTCTGTGGTGGAGGTGGCTACTGAAGTTTGCTTCTTTGAAAACCACGAAATCAGCTTGTTTCCGAGAAAGTGGCAAGTGCCCGAGGTAGATTTCCTATCGAGCTTGCATCCTGCATGATCAGAATCTGAATAACCTGTAAGCTGCAAATTATCATCACAAGGATACCAAAGACCTAGATTTGTGGTTCCTTTGATGTATCGAAGAATTTTCTTTGCTGCTTCCAAGTGAGATTCCTTCGGATTAGCTTGAAATCGAGCACACACTCCAACTGCAAAAGTGATGTCAGGTCGACTAGCTGTTAGATAAAGTAATGAACCAATTATACCCCTGTACTGTGTTATGTTGGCAGGTTTTCCTTGGGGATCCGGGTCGATCTTCCCACCAGCGAGCATAGGTATTTTGACAGGCTTGCTGTCTTTGACACCAAACTTGTCGACCAGCTCGTGTGCGTACTTTGTTTGGCTAATGAAGATTCCTTCATTGGACTGCTTTACCTGCAACCCTAGAAAGAAATTCATTTCCCCCATCATAGACATTTTATACTTTTCGGTCATGAGGTTACCAAATTTTTCACACAAAATGGGAGATTTAGATCCAAAAATGATATCATCAACATAAATTTGTACTAAAAGGATATGTTCATTCACTTTGATAGTGAATAGTGTCTTGTCGACTGAACCACGCTTGAATCCCGATTCGATGAGGAAGGATGATAGCGTCTCATACCAAGCTCGAGGAGCTTGCTTAAGTCCGTAGACGGCCTTGTGCAGTTTGTAGACTTTGCTTGAATCACCCTCCTCGAATCCAGGAGGCTGTTCCACATAGACTTCCTCTTCGAGAACACCATTGAGGAACGCACTTTTAACGTCCATCTGGTAGACTTTGAATCGTTGATGAGCGGCATAAGCTAGAAACAGTCTTATAGCTTCTAATCTTGCAACGGGGGCAAACGTCTCATCATAGTCGATTCCTTCTTGTTGACAGTAACCCTTTGCAACCAATCTGGCTTTATTTCTGACAACTTCTCCAGATTCATCTCTCTTGTTCTTGTAAACCCATTTGACTCCAATGACGCCCTGATGATAAGGACGATCAACTAGAGACCATACTTCATTTCTTTTGAATTCATTGAGTTCTTCTTGCATGGCTTCAATCCAATCAGCATCTTGAAGAGCTTCAATGGCATCTTTGGGTTCTATGCGAGAGAGATAGCAACTTAATAGCGCACTTTCACCAATCGTCCTTCTTGTTCGCACTCCTTGGTTTGGGTTCCCAACAATGAGCTCTTTCGGATGATCATCGATCCATCGTCTGCGTCGTGATCTTTCTTCATTTGAAATGATTGGCTCGGGCTCATTAATGGGTTCGTCAAACTCTGGATGAGTTGAAGGTTGATCAGTGGGCACATGCTGTTGCTCGAGCTGTTGATCAGGCTGCTGTTCGGCCTGGATGTTGAGCTGCTCCATTGTGTTATCGAGCTGCTCAATTTGGGATGTAAGGTCGTGAACAGCATCAGTCTTGGGGACTGAGGGAGGGGGATCAGCCTGGTTAAGTCCGGCTGATGTATTACAGCTCGTATTATCATTTGCATCACTTCCCCCTTGCTGTGTGACCCTAGGATCAGATTGATCCTCTTCCTCCAAATCATTTGGAGTCCATACTAGCAGGTCGTCAATGGGGGAGTTAGACGGCCTGTTAGCATCGGGCTGTTCTGTTCCTGTACTTGATTCTCTGTACAGACAAGTAGATTCATCAAACACAACATGAGGTGTTACCTCCACAACTAGGGTTTTCTTATTAAAAACTCTATAAGCTTTGCTAATCTCTGAGTATCCTAAAAATACTCCTGGATCGGCCTTGCTATCAAAAGTCTTCAATTGAGATTTCCCATTGTTATGAATGTAACACAAACACCCAAAAGCTTTAAAATACTTTAACCTGGGGAGTTTGTTGTTCCACAGCTCGTATGGTGTCTTTCCATGTCGGGTCGTGATGATCGACCTGTTTTGGGTGTAGCAGGCTGTGTTGACGGCCACTGCCCAAAACTTCTTTGGAAGATTGGTTTCATCCAACATGGTACGAGCTGCTTCCTTCAGCGATCTGTTACGACGTTCCACCACGCCGTTTTGTTGAGGTGTGCGTGCGGCTGAAGTTTGATGATGAATCCCACTCTTTGTGCAATATTCTTCGATCATTGCATTGATAAATTCAGTGCCTCGATCTGATCGAATGGAGATGATGGATTTCTCCTTTTGATTGCATAGCTTGCTCAGCAACGCAGGTAGCTTCTCCAATGTCTCCTTCTTTTTGTACATGAAAATAACCCACGTAAATCTAGAATAATCATCTATAATAACGAGAGCATATTTTCTACCGTTTATACTCAAGGGAGTGACTGGACCGAAGAGGTCGAGATGGAGAAGCCCAAGAATTCGATTTGATGATTGAGCCGTCACGCTTGGAAATGATGATCTTGTCTGCTTTCCAGCTTGACATGCTCTGCAGATGTGATCATGATCGAAGATTTGGTCTGGCAGGTCGTTCACCAGCTTGTTGCGTGCGAGCTTGTTGATGGCCTTGAAGTTTAAGTGACTCAACCTCTTGTGCCATAGCCAGCTTGTCTGTTGACTCCGGAAGCTCAAGATAACTTCGGTTGACCGATTAACTTACGTTCTTCGATTTTGGTAGTTCAAACCATGCTTTCCAAGCAATTATCGTGCTCGATTACTTCATTTCTTATATTAGAACATGAAATTGAAGCTTACTCGTTGATTTCAAAAGCATTTGAGCTCATAAGCTCGATTGAAGTCTCTTTTGCTTAATCGAGAAGAAAACCACTATAACTGACTTAAAACTCAATGATTCTCGTACGCACTTCAACGGATTGATATATTGTATTGAATTAGAGGGTATTCATGAAGAGCGCATCGAATTCGAGGTCGTTTGACCATTTTTTTACTCCGGAAGCTCAAGATAGCTTCGGTTGACCGATTACCTTAAGTTCTTCGATTTTGGTAGTTCAAACCGTGCTTTCCAAGCAATTATCATGCTCGATTACTTCATTTCATATATTAGAACATGAAATTGAAGCTTACTCGTTGATTTCAAAAGCATATGAGCTCATAACCTCGATTGAAGTCTCTTTTGCAAGCCTTTATCATGCTAGATTACTTCATTTCTTATATTAGAACATGAAATTGAAGCTTACTCGTTGATTTCAAAAGCATTTGAGCTCATAACCTCGATTGAAGTCTCTTTTGCTTAATCGAGATGAAATCCACTATAACTGACTTAAAACTCAATGATTCTCGTACGTACTTCAACCGATTGATATATTGTATTGAATTAGAGGTTATTCATGAAGAGCGCATCGAATTCGAGGTCGTTCGACCATCTGTTGACTCCGAAAGCTCAAGATAGCTTCGGTTGACCGATTACCTTACGTTCTTCGATTTTGGTAGTTCAAACCGTGATTTCCAAGCCTTTATCATGCTAGATTACTTCATTTCTTATATTAGAACATGAAATTGAAGCTTACTCGTTGATTTCAAAAGCATTTGAGCTCATAACCTCGATTGAAGTCTCTTTAGCTTAATCGAGAAGAAATCCACTATAACTGACTTAAAACTCAATGATTCTCATACATACTTCAACCAATTGATATATTGTATTTAATTAGTGGTTATTCATGAAGAGCGCATCGAATTCGAGGTCGTTCGACCATCTGTTGACTCCGGAAGCTCAAGATAGCTTCGGTTGACCGATTACCTTACGTTCTTCGATTTTGGTAGTTCAAACCGTGCTTTCCAAGCCTTTATCATGCTAGATTACTTCATTTTTTATATTAGAACATGAAATTGAAGCTTACTCGTTGATTTCAAAAACATTTGAGCTCATAACCTCGATTGAAGTCTCTTTTGCTTAATCGAGAAGAAAACCACTATAACTGACTTAAAACTCAATGATTCTCGTACGTACTTCAACCGATCGATATATTGTATTGAATTAGAGGTTATTCATGAAGAGCGCATCGAATTCAAGGTCGTTCGACCATCTATTGACTCCGGAAGCTCAAGATAGCTTCGGTTGACCGATTACCTTACGTTCTTCGATTTTGGTAGTTCAAACTGTGCTTTCCAAGCCTTTATCATGCTAGATTACTTCATTTCTTATATTAGAACATGAAATTGAAGCTTACTCGTTGATTTCAAAAGCATTTGAGCTCATAACCTCGATTGAAGTCTCTTTTGCTTAATCGAGAAGAAAACCACTATAACTGACTTAAAACTCAATGATTCTCGTACGTACTTCAACCGATTGATATATTGTATTTAATTAGAGGTTATTCATGAAGAGCGCATCGAATTCGAGGTCGTTCGACCATCTGTTGACTCCGGAAGCTCAAGATAGCTTCGGTTGACCGATTACCTTACGTTCTTCGATTTTGGTAGTTCAAACCGTGCTTTCCAAGCCTTTATCATGCTAGATTACTTCATTTCTTATATTAGAACATGAAATTGAAGCTTCCTCGTTGATTTCAAAATCATTTGAGCTCATTACCTCGATTGAAGTCACTTTTGCTTAATCGAGAAGAAATGCACTATAACTGACTTAAAACTCAATGATTCTCGTACGTACTTCAACTGATTGATATATTGCATTGAATTAGAGGTTATTCATGAAGCGCGCATCGAATTCGAGGTCGTTCGACCATCTGTTGACTTCGGAAGCTCAAGATAGCTTCGGTTGACCGATTACCTTACGTTCTTCGATTTTGGTAGTTCAAACCGTGCTTTCCAATCCTTTATCATGCTAGATTACTTCATTTCTTATATTAGAACATGAAATTGAAGCTTACTCGTTGATTTCAAAAGCATTTGAGCTCATAACCTCGATTGAAGTCTCTTTTGCTTAATCGAGAAGAAAACCACTATAACTGACTTAGAACTCAATTATTCTATATTGTATTGAATTAGAGGTTATTCATGAAGAGCGCATCAAATTCGAGGTCGTTCGACCATCTGTTGACTCCGGAAGCTCAAGATAGCTTTGGTTGACCGATTACATTACGTTCTTCAATTTTGGTAGTTCAAACCGTGCTTTCCAAGCCTTTATCATGCTAGATTACTTCATTTCTTATATTAGAACATGAAATTGAAGCTTACTCGTTGATTTCAAAAGCATTTGAGCTCATAACCTCGATTGAAGTCTCTTTTGCTTAATCGAGAAGAAAACCACTATAACTGACTTAAAACTCAATGATTCTCGTACGTACTTCAACCGATTGATATATTGTATTGAATTAGAGGTTATTCATGAAGAGCGCATCGAATTCGAGGTCGTTCGACCATCTGTTGACTCTGGAAGCTCAAGATAGCTTCAGTTGACCGATTACCTTACGTTCTTCGATTTTGGTAGTTCAAACCGTGCTTTCCAAGCCTTTATCATGCTAGATTACTTCATTTCTTATATTAGAACATGAAATTGAAGCTTACTCGTTGATTTCAAAAGCATTTGAGCTCATAACCTCGATTGAAGTATCTTTTGCTTAATCGAGAAGAAATGCACTATAACTGACTTAAAACTCAATGATTCTCGTACGTACTTCAACTGATTGATATATTGTATTGAATTAGAGGTTATTCATGAAGCGCGCATCGAATTCGAGGTCGTTCGACCATCTGTTGACTTCGGAAGCTCAAGATAGCTTCGGTTGACCGATTACCTTACGTTCTTCGATTTTGGTAGTTCAAACCGTGCTTTCCAATCCTTTATCATGCTAGATTACTTCATTTCTTATATTAGAACATGAAATTGAAGCTTACTCGTTGATTTCAAAAGCATTTGAGCTCATAACCTCTATTGAAGTCTCTTTTGCTTAATCGAGAAGAAAACCACTATAACTGACTTAAAACTCAATTATTCTATATTGTATTGAATTAGAGGTTATTCATGAAGAGCGCATCGAATTCGAGGTCGTTCGACCATCTGTTGACTCCGGAAGCTCAAGATAGCTTCGGTTGACCGATTACCTTACGTTCTTCGATTTTGGTAGTTCAAACCGTGCTTTCCAAGCCTTTATCATGCTAGATTACTTCATTTTTTATATTAGAACATGAAATTGAAGCTTACTCGTTGATTTCAAAAACATTTGAGCTCATAACCTCGATTGAAGTCTAAATAAAGATACTTACTACCGGGACAATAAAATGAATGGCTCTGATACCATTCTTGGTATCCAGGATAATAAAATGAATGAATGTCATGAAGTGTATGAAGTGCATGATGAAGTCAGAGTTATGCAGCAAGTATTGAAGCTTGTTGTTCAAAAATCTTTAAAGTTTTTTGATAACTTGAAAGGAACTTTTGAAAATGTCTATTATAATAGAGTCTACGGCTTGGATTATCAATTAAATCTTGAATTATATTTTGGAAAGGGTTGTAAATTAAATCGTCAGGATTATTAATTAAATTTTCAGGATTGTTAATTAAATCTTGAAAGTATTTGATTTCAAGTTTAACTCTTTGAATTTTAAAGAAAATATTTTTTCTGTAATGAGCACTTAGATAATAATCAAAAGGAGGATTAAAAAGTTCAGATGAATGACAATTACAAATCGAATGATCTTGCATAAAATTGAAAGAGAAAAATGAAAATAAAATTCAAGATATTATTTGAAATATTAAAACTTACAATTGAAATAAAATCTGAAAACAATTCCTCAGAATTTTACTTGAGTAAAAATGGAGAAAATCAAAGGCTATGAGAGCTTTGAAGTACAAGGCTAATGAGAGATTTAGAGTACAATGGTTCTTGGTAAGAGTAGAAAGGTTTCAAGAAAAAGACTTCGTCTGTTTTCCGATACCCTTCAAATGAAATGGTCTTTCCTCTTTATAGGATGAAAATCTTCAATGAGTCCGTGCTTCAATTATGGGAGTTGATGAAAATGCAATGTCGGCAAGACTTTTGTGCTTCAATTGTGGAAGTTGATTGGAGTGGCAAGACTTTTGTGCTTCAATTACGGAAGTTGATTGGAGTGGCATGGTAGTGGCAAGACTTTTGTGGCAAGACTTTTGTGCTTCAATTATGAGGCTTGATGGAAGTGGTGTCGGCAAGGCTTCAATAATTCCAATTAATTTTCTGTAGCAATAATTTTGAATTTGGTGGAAGACAGCTGGAGTGTATTTGTATGATACACGCTTCACCGAGAAGCTTCTGATCAATACATTTTGAATCCCTGCAAAAAGAAAGGTTAGTTGAAAATCTTTTTTCCTTTTTTCTTTTTAATGCCCTCTTTCTTTTTTCGGCATTTATGAATTCTTCTTTTTTCTTTGCCTCAATATTTCCGGCTTTTTTGAATTTTTTCTGTCGCCTTTTCTTTTGAACGGTGAGTCACAAATCGAACGGATCTTGAACACAGGGACCACCAAAAGGATCAGAGCATGATCCTTCAGAAGTTGCTTCATCTGACCCTGATTCTTTTTTCATTTTGATGAATTGAATATAATCTTTTGCCATATCAGGTTCATCTTCAAGGAGTTGAAACATTTTGATCTGTTTTTGAGAGAGAGTAGAAGGAGTTTTCTCTCGTGGTTTCTGAATTTGAGTGGGATTTGGAATTTGGGTGGTTTTGTTTGGGTTTACCCAAACAGGTTTTTCACCAGTTTGAATGAAGGTTTTGACAACATTGATATTGCAGAATTTTGTTGAGAAATTCTGCCACCACTTGATTTTGAATTCTCTAACAATGGAAATGGGGAGTGGTTTTGGAAAAAATTGGGAGAAAGAAAAGCTCCAACAAAGGATCCATGGAACCTTAAATTCAGCATAAAAATGAATATCTTTGAGATGAATCGGCTGTTGAGCTTTAAGAATGAAATAATTGTATCCTTCAAGAACATCTGGAGTAAGGATATTTGGGAGAGGTCCAAAGTCCATCCACCATTCAAGAAACCAAATTGGAAATTCAGTTTTTAGGAAATCAGTATGAAAGGTAAAGAACCAGGAATGATCAAAAGCCCTGAAAAGGAACATTTTGAACCAGGCCATTTTGTAATCGGGATAAGTATATCCTCTAGGTACAAATGGTTTTGAAAATCCTCTTTCTGAGAAAGGAAAAGTCCAATCTTCAGATTTTAAAACCCTTTTGATGATACATTTTGAGAAAGAAATCCTATTGGGGTTTTTTGGATCTGGATTATGAACTAATTCTATGGATTGAGAATCAACAAGAATGAATTCGTAAAACCTTTGATTCTTTTTAATATCATCAGAATACCATTGGCATCCTTCTGGAAGATATCTAGAAAGGATATCTTTGAGAGTGTTGAAAGTTGGGGTTGTTGAAAATTTAGTAAGGGTGATGTGTTGAGTTTTGGGTTTGGTGAAGTAAACTTTTGAAATTTGAGTAGAGGTTGAAGCTGGGAGTTTGGCAGGAGTATTTGGAGCAATGCTTTTGACAACTTGAGAATAAGGTAAGGCTGGAAATTCAGATAAGGCTTGAAATTGGTTTTGATTTGGATTTGAAATAGGTTTTGAATAGTGATCAGGAGTCTGACGACTCATGATTTATCTGCAGAATTTTGAAGAAATTCTCTAGTAAGGAAATCAGGTAATGAATTATTTTCTCCTTTAATATACTCAATATCAAAATCAAAGCTTGAAAGAATAGCTTGCCATCTGGCAAAAATTTGTTTTGAAACTATATTTTTAACATCCTTTTGTAAAATTTCTTTTGCAGATTTGCAATCGATTCTGAGTAAAAACTTTTTATTAAAAATATCATCTTGAAATTTTGAAATACATAAAACTATAGAAAGAATTTCTTTTTTAATAGTAGAATAATTCTTTTGAGGACCAAGCCATATTCCAGAATGAAATCTAACAAGTTGTTCTTTATGAGCTGTATGAGATGTAGATGAATGCATGATTCTTTGCTTAAGAATACCTCCATATCCTATATCAGAAGCATCGGTTTCAATAATCATGAATGCTTCAGGGTTTGGAATACCTAAACAGGGTAAAGATTTAACCTTTAATTTTATTTGTTTTACAATATTAGTATGAATATCACTCCATGGTACAGGATTTTTCTGAAGTCTTTGAAATAATGGTTTACAAATAATTCTTAGTTTAGGGAAAAAATCAGATATGTAATTAAGACACCCTAGAAATCTTTGTAATTGAGTTTTATCTTTAATTTCATCAGGGAATTTTTGAGCAAATTCTATAGCTCTTGTTATAGGTTTGATAGTACCTTTATAAATATCATGTCCTAAGAATCTTATCTTAGTTTGAAATAATTTAATTTTTGAAGCAGAGACAACAAGACCATTTTTCTTAATGACTTGTATTAATATTTTGAGGTGTTTAAAATGTTGATCTATATTTTGAGAAAATATTAGTATATCATCAATGTAAACTATCGAAAAATCCGAATAGTCATTCATAATATCATTCATAATGTTTTGGAATTCTGAAGGTGCATTTTTTAATCCAAATGGAATAACATTCCATTCGTAATGTCCAAAAGGGACTGTAAAAGCTGTTTTGTATTTATCTTCTTCACGAATTTGAATTTGCCAAAATCCGGATTTTAGATCAAATTTAGAAAAGATTCTTGCTTTATTGAGTCTTTTAATTAAATCTCTTTTATTAGGAATTGGATATCGAATCCATTTTAAGCATTCATTGAGTGGTTTATAATTTATGACAAGACGAGGAACTCCTCTTTCTTTTTCTGCCTGATTGTTAACATAAAAGGCAGCACAAGACCAAGGAGACTTTGAAGGTCTTATTAATTTTTTACTAAGAAGGGATTTTATTTCTTCTTTACAAGTATTTAATAATTCATGATTCATTTGAATTGGTCTAGCTTTTGTTGGAATATCTTTTTCGTTGAAATTAGGAATATAGGGTAGAGATACTTCATGTTTCTTTCTATCCCAGAAAGCATTTGGTAATTCCGAACAAATTTCTTTTTTTATTAATTCTTCTATGTCTTTTATTTTTTCTTGAATGTCTTTATTCAGAAGTTCTTCTTCAATTTTTATATAAGGTAATTCTTCTTGTAATGTTTTAATATGAGATTGCTTTCTTTGAATAGAATTGATCTGAAAAATAAAATGTTTTTGTAATAAAGAGATTTCTCTTTCTTTAATAGGGTTAAGAAATTTAAATGAAATATTATTTCCTAAAATATTTGTAGTTATTCCTTGTCCATCTACTTTGAATGGATATATGGTAGTTAGAAAAGGATTTCCAAGTATAACATCTTGATTAAGGTTTTTGACTAATATAAAAGGAGTTTTAAAACAATAATTATCATTACAAATATGTGCATTAGATAATTTATATTTGATATTAAGAGGAGTAGCGTTTGCTGCTATTAATCTTTCATTAGTTTTTTCATAATATTTTGAAGGTATTAATCCTTCTCTAATACAATTTTGATCTGCTCCACTATCAATTAAACAGGAAACATTTATTTTGAAATCTTCAACAACAAGTGTAATGATAGAATACCATTTTTGAAAAGTTATTTGATTAATATTAAGTACTGAAGAGTCTTCGAAATTATTAAAATTTTCATTATTATTAGAACTTTCAGGAATATCTTCGGGAATAGTTTTTAATAAAGCAATTCTTGCTTCTAATTCTAAATCTTTTGTGTGAAGGGTATTGATTTCTTTATTAAGTAAATTAATTTGTTTTTTAAGATCATTAATTTCTCTTTGTAAATCATTAGTATTAATAGCCTTATTAATGATTGAAGTTGAGGGGTTCTTGTCGAAAAGTTTAGAAATACTGAATGGTTCTATGGTTAAAATGTCTTTATCTTTTTTAGGGGTATTTTCGTTAAGAACTAAATTTCTAAGTCTTATTAAATATTTTTGTTTTTCTTCTTCATTAGGAATTTTTTCTATAAGATCGAAAAGTAATTCTTTTTCGGTCTTATGTTCTGTAATGACATTGATATTTAATGGACAAAATCCTTGACAAGAATCATCAGATTCTTCTGATTCACTTTCACAAATATTATTAATGAGATTTTCTTCTGAGTTAGAGCTATTATAATGTTCAGAATTTGATTCTTCATTTTCAGGAATTTCTTCTTCATTTATTAATAAAGCTGATATTTTATTTCTGAGTTCTTCATTGTCAAAAAAGATTTCATCAATCTTCTTTTTCAATGGGCAAGTATCTGCCTTATGACCAAGTTTTGAACATTTATAACATCTTGGAGTAAATTTTTTAAAAGGTTTTTTGCTTTTTTGTTTTTGTTTATCATTATTTTCGGGAGTATATTTTGAAGTATTTTTATGGAATTTTCTTTTAGTAAAAGATTTTCGATAAGGAGGATTTTTTGTTTTTTGCTTTTCTCGCCGTTTTATCTTGGTAGAAGGAGCTTGAATTTTTTGGAGACCAAAGGCTTCACAAAATGTCCCTACTTCTTTTCGGAATCGAGCTTTCTCGTTCCCATATTTTGATTGAATTTTTAATTCAGAACATAATGAAATTCCTTCTTTCTTTATGAAAGCAAATAATTGGCCGTATGTAATATTTTCAAATTGAATTTCATTAAGACCAGTAGCTTCTTTAAGTTTTTTATGAATTCGTTCCCCAAAGAGTTTAGGGAGTCCAGCAATAAATCTTTCTTTCCAAAAAGAGGCATTGCAATCACTTCTCTTTAATATATGAGTTAAAAATACATCTTTATACCATCTGTAGTCAGATAAAGTAGGACATCTAAGATTTGAAAGAACTACTTGAGTCGAATCTAATTCTTCTTTGGGGTTTCCTATGAAATACATTCCTATAGTTATTATAAGAAAATCACAAGAATCATTTTTTTCTATGAGCGTTCCATCTTCTTCAACAAAAGTGGAGACATGTTGAAGAATTTGTTGTTTATCATTTAGACTTAATGAATTATCCCACCAATTTTTTAATTGTCCAGTAAAACCAGTGACAATTAATGCAGCAATATTTTCTTCTGATTGGTTATGAACTTTATAGGCAACTCTAGCAATGCCCATTTCTTGTAATGTATTAAGTATTTCATATTCAGATTTACCATCTATATTCCATTCGTGTATTGATTGGCCATCATATTTTGAACCACTTTTAAATTGATTTCGTTCTTCAAATTGAATATCTGGAGGAGTATGCCTATTATTATAATATGGTTTTGTTCCAGATTTAAAATGAATTTTATTAATTTCTTCATCAGATTTATCATTGTCAACACAATTGATATTTTTTATTACCCCTGATGTTTCTCCAATTCTTTGTGATATTTTGTCAATGAGATTATTATTAAAACTTTGTAATTTACTTTCACTCTTTTCAGGAAGGCTTCTTGGTATAAAATGAGGATTTGAAGTATTATTAGGAAAATTACTAATATTTTGATTATCAAGTTTTGTTGATACATTATCTAATTGTTCTGCGATTGTATGAAGAAGTTGGTTTGAATAATTATTTTGTTCATGAAGTTTTTTAATATCACTCATTTTGGGAGTATCGTCTCCTTCTCTTCCTGTTCTAAAAGGAGTTGCAGAGATTTCTCCATTAGGAACTTGTATTTTAATATTTTGCAAAGGAGGATGAACAGCGGTAATAGTACTACCTGTTTGGAGTTTCCATTTTTTGTAAAGACTAGTTTGAACATTGACTTGTCCTATATCGTATATATTATCATTAATATCATTGAGTTTGCAATATCCTTCAAACCAATCTAATATAGGAATATTAGTTTTAAATTTATGCAATCCTTTTATCCATTCTTCTTGAATTTTATCTCTAAAAGGTTTTTCCAATTTTAAAAACCATTCTCTTCTATCCTTTTCTTCTGGATCATTAAATTCTCTTTCAAGATATTTAAAATTTATTGAAAAATATGCATTTTGAATCATATTAATTTGATCTTCCATTTGAGAAACAGTTGGAGATCCAGGATGAGAAAATTCTTCATTATTTTGATAAACTGAAGGAATAGGAGTTTTATAATTAACTTTAATATTTTGAAAATTAGATTTTGAGCTAGAACCATCAGAAAAAGAGTTTCTAGAAGTGGTTTCTTGAATCCTTTGTTGGAGCTTTTCTTTCTCCCAATTTTAATAAATCATTACAAATATGTGCATTAGATAATTTATATTTGATATTAAGAGGAGTAGCGTTTGCTGCTATTAATCTTTCATTAGTTTTTTCATAATATTTTGAAGGTATTAATCCTTCTCTAATACAATTTTGATCTGCTCCACTATCAATTAAACAGGAAACATTTATTTTGAAATCTTCAACAACAAGTGTAATGATAGAATACCATTTTTGAAAAGTTATTTGATTAATATTAAGTACTGAAGAGTCTTCGAAATTATTAAAATTTTCATTATTATTAGAACTTTCAGGAATATCTTGAGGATTAAAAAGTTCAGATGAATGACAATTACAAATCGATTGATCTTGCATAAAATTGGAAGAGAAAATTGAAAATAAAATTCAAGATATTATTTGAAATATTAAAACTTACAATTGAAATAAAATCTGAAAACAATTCCTCAGAATTTTACTTGAGTAAAAATGGAGAAAATCAAAGGCTATGAGAGCTTTGAAGTACAAGGCTAATGAGAGATTTAGAGTACAATGGTTCTTGGTAAGAGTAGAAAGGTTTCAAGAAAAAGACTTCGTCTGTTTTCCGATACCCTTCAAATGAAATGGTCTTTCCTCTTTATAGGATGAAAACAATAATATGAATAATTCTGGTATTGTTCATTCTAAAGAAATTAATATACCTGATAATTATTCAAATTGGAATATTCCTGAACAGAAAATTGAAACCATGTATCAAATTGGTTCTTTTGATTTCAAAACTGCTTTTTCTATTAAAACTCATGAAGAAACTATTTCACTTCAAGAAGAATTTCAAAGCATTCCTTTATTATCTAATGTTTCTATTAAAAAATATTTAGAAAAGGGCTTTAGATATATTCATTTTGGCATGATTCAAGTTGCAATCAAACCTTTAGTTAATATAGGAGTTGATGCTCCCGTCTATATTGCTTTAAGAGACAATAGATTAAAAAGATATAAAACCTCTCTTTTAGCTATGATTCAAACCAATATTTGCAACGGTCCAATATATTTTAATTGCACTCCTAATTATTCAATAGATCTTACAGATCCCTTAATCCAAGATTCACTTATCTTAGATATTCACCTTCAAGGAAATGAGTTTAGAAATTTATGCAAAAATTTTGCTATCATTTATCGTATTTAGTTCAGAGTCATGTCTTCTCAATTAAATCCAAAATATTTACTAACTCCAACTTCAAAAGAAGAAACTGTTATACTTCAAATTGAAGCTGACAGCCCAACATATTTCGTCCCTAAAAGACTTAAATGGAACGAAATTACAATTCCTAATGAATTCATAATCCAAACACCTCAAATCCCAAGGAATATTGAAAGACGTCAAATTTCTGAAATAGAAGAAGATAGTGATGGAAGAGTTTTACTTAGATTTAACTCTTTTAGGCAACCTAATCGACCTTCTATAAGGATTCAAGAAACCACTTCTAGAAACTCTTTTTCTGATGGTTCTAGCTCAAAATCTAATTTTCAAAATATTAAAGTTAATTATAAAACTCCTATTCCTTCAGTTTATCAAAATAATGAAGAATTTTCTCATCCTGGATCTCCAACTGTTTCTCAAATGGAAGATCAAATTAATATGATTCAAAATGCATATTTTTCAATAAATTTTAAATATCTTGAAAGAGAATTTAATGATCCAGAAGAAAAGGATAGAAGAGAATGGTTTTTAAAATTGGAAAAACCTTTTAGAGATAAAATTCAAGAAGAATGGATAAAAGGATTGCATAAATTTAAAACTAATATTCCTATATTAGATTGGTTTGAAGGATATTGCAAACTCAATGATATTAATGATAATATATACGATATAGGACAAGTCAATGTTCAAACTAGTCTTTACAAAAAATGGAAACTCCAAACAGGTAGTACTATTACCGCTGTTCATCCTCCTTTGCAAAATATTAAAATACAAGTTCCTAATGGAGAAATCTCTGCAACTCCTTTTAGAACAGGAAGAGAAGGAGACGATACTCCCAAAATGAGTGATATTAAAAAACTTCATGAACAAAATAATTATTCAAACCAACTTCTGCATACAATCGCAGAACAATTAGATAATGTATCAACAAAACTTGATAATCAAAATATTAGTAATTTTCCTAATAATACTTCAAATCCTCATTTTATACCAAGAAGCCTTCCTGAAAAGAGTGAAAGTAAA
This sequence comes from Thymus mandschuricus, assembly GCA_029379335.1. Classification (NCBI taxonomy): domain Eukaryota; kingdom Viridiplantae; phylum Streptophyta; class Magnoliopsida; order Lamiales; family Lamiaceae; genus Thymus; species Thymus mandschuricus. The sequence goes on from CM057072.1 coordinate 24,403,514, forward strand.
TTACAAAGTTTTAATAATAATCTCATTGACAAAATATCACAAAGAATTGGAGAAACATCAGGGGTAATAAAAAATATCAATTGTGTTGACAATGATAAATCTGATGAAGAAATTAATAAAATTCACTTTAAATCTGGAACAAAACCATATTATAATAATAGGCATACTCCTCCAGATATTCAATTTGAAGAACGAAATCAATTTAAAAGTGGTTCAAAATATGATGGCCAATCAATACACGAATGGAATATAGATGGTAAATCTGAATATGAAATACTTAATACATTACAAGAAATGGGCATTGCTAGAGTTGCCTATTGTAATGGCCGCAGTTTTATTTAGTGATTAAATAAAAACTTCGGCATTATTTTAAAATTTAGAGTGTTAGTATTATTAATATTATGAGTAAAATAAAATTTTAGTACTACTATTAGTAGTGTTGCATTTAGTAGTATTAGTATGGCCCAAACGAAAGTAGAATTATTTAAGGAAGGCCCGATGAAACGAATCGATTAGTTTTAATTAAGGACCGATGCCCACTTAGTGATCGAGACCTACGTCACGATTATTAGTTCGACTTAATTGCACGAATTGTTTTTGGCCCAAGAGAGAGAGAACCCATTATGGATTTAAATACCCAACAATAATAAAGGCCCAAGACCAATATCTTAAGCCCATGGTATTTCCATGTATATATATATTTACATATATATGTATTTATACAATAATAGGAATAAAATAAAAAGAGAAATAAAAGAAAAGAAAAGAAAGGGAGCGGCAGAATGAAAACCACAGGCGCCCATTTTTTTCCCCTTGTCTCCAATGCTTGTCAATTTCCACACTCCATCTCCACAGCACCTCGTGAGAAGAAGCTAAACACACCATCACTATTATTTTCTTCCCCTGCAAGAAAACAAAAAGAGCAGCGTTTTCTTCTCCTTTCAATCATCCCTTACCTGCACACAAATACCACCAAAACAGCTCTACTCACACATCATTCATTCAATCACACAAACATAGAAAGCAAGGTAGAGAGAGAGGGCAAGTAAGGGAGCCGATTTCCAGCCAAGGGAGTAGCCGGAAAACAGCCCGACGACAGCCAATCGAACACTGAATTCCTGCAAGTTTTCTCTAGGTAATACCCCTAACACTCTTCCTTCAAGAGCCTAGCTTGCATGCATTAACTAGAGTCTCAATCTCTACCTTTAGGAAGAAAAACGAGGGAAGGGGGAGGCCAACGAAGCAAAGAACGAAGAGGGGACAGCCTTGTTTTCAAAGCTTAGGATTCGTTTTCATACTCATTACGGTAAGAATGAGCCCCTACCCTCCCATTAGAATGATTATCTAAGCTTGAGATGTATAAAAAAATAGATGCATGTCTCTAGATTGCAAGTAATAGGATTCGGGAGAGGAGACGAAGAAGGACAGCCCTCATGCACCAAGGAAACTCCAAGTTCGATTTTGATACGAACCAAGTAAGTATTCCCACGCACTCCCTAAGATTTAGATGAACAACGAGCATGGAAATCATTTTTAGAATGGCCCTAGAACTCAACTTAAAGGCTGCCCTAATGTGGAAGACCTAAAGCATGTAAAAACCAAGTTTAAGCTCGAAGAAGCAAAGCATGAAAACGTAGGAGCCAATGCATGTGTAGGAAACCTGGAAAATCAGAATTGTAAGCCTCATTTAATCCCTAAACCATCAGCTAACAAACCAAACATAAACCTAGCAATGAGAAGTAGAAATCTCATATTTTCTTTGTGCATAAAACATTCTATTTAGCTAAGACATGATGCGAAACGCTGCCACAAATGAAACACCCCTAACATTCAAATTATGCAACACGACACAAGAATGTTAATTTCCCCAACATACAAGTCTAAGACAATGCATGTACATCAATCCCTCATCTAACCATTCAATACAACACATACCCTAACCGTAAAGAACACCAAATCTGGAAATCCATTCCCAAGTAATGCGTAAATCATCAAGGCAAGAACAGCCCCAAAATGTCTCCCAAATGAGCCATTTAATCCAACAAGATCACCATTCAAGCATGCTTAAGAAGAATCTGAAAACTCTACCCTAAATCAACCAAAATTGGCTTGTACATATATTCTAAATATCTAGCATTAACCATTACCGAATCAAGTATAAGCTTCAATCAAATTGAATAAAAGAAACGAAGGGGGGGGAAGTGATGAAGAACGAACCTACCGGAAGAAGGAGAGAAGCCGAGAAGGCTGCCACAGCCAACGATGGCTTGGCAGTGCCACTGCAGCTCCAGAATTTCTTGAGTAGGCCTGCAAACAAGGAAGGAAGTCAGATGAGAGAGTAGACATAGGGAATAGAGAGGGAGGACAGGGAATGGAGGCCGGCATTGGCAATAGACGGCGCGGCAGCAGCCGACTCGAGGCAGGGCAGCAGGTCCGAGAGGCGAACCCTAGCCACAAGGGCTAGGGTATCGATGGAAGAGGACTCGGCGGCGACGCGACTGGCGGAGTTAGCCGGCGTCGGAGGAATTACAGCCGACGGGTTCCAATTTTCCCCAACTTACTGCACTTTTCTAATTAGGGCCTCCCCGGACGAAATCGAGAGGGGGTAGAGAAGATGACCGACGGAGAAGGAGGCCGCCGGTCGATGTACACCGGCGGGAGGACGGACGGCGGCGGCGAGGACTGCCGACAACGAGTTCGGCCAGAAGAGAGAAAGGGGGAGAAGAGAGAGAGATATCGCGATTAGAGAGAGAGAGAGAGATTTGGGGAAATTTTGCCTAGTATGGAAACGGGCCGGAGTTATTTTTCCAGTCGGGCCGAGCAAGCTTTTGGTCCAAGGAATTGTTCATGAACCGAAGAATTTATTTACGGGCCGAGTTAACGACTCTCATGGATCGGGTTAATTATTTAATTGGGCCTAGAAAAAAATACTTAATGAGCTGATAAAATACTTAATGGGCCGATAATTTACTTAACGAATCGGGCCAACCAATTGGGCCGATTAATTAATCTAACGGGCCAATAATGTACTTAACGAATCGGGCCAACCGATTGGGCCGATTAAATTATTCGATAAGCCGGGCCAACCGATTGGACCGGATTTCTAATTCATGATGGGCCGACAAGTATGTAACGATATAACCAAAAATTAATGGGCCAATACTAAGTTAAGAAACGAAAGTCAAATGTGACGACTTCTCGGGTTTAATTTAAATTCCCGAACTTAAGCAAATTGGGCTTAAAACCCTAATACTTCTATTGGGCCTGTAATGAGTATTAAAGTTGATTTAATCAACCAAGTTCAAGTATAATGATCTTATAAGTGTAGACCACTTATAACATGTAATCATGAAGCCCTACTAATGATTAAGTCAAGCATCCTACGATTCTTGTCGAGGATGAAAGAACTATAAGACACAAGAATCGATCGAAGTGATTGATTTCAAAATGATAATCGAGAAGCTCTCGATTAAAAGGATAACCATGATAACGTTATCAGTAAAAGAGAACATAACCTCGATAGAAGATAACCTTCGCATAGATCGATAAGATTATCGATTTGATTCCAAGTCTCTTATTTTACGTTCTTTGAACGAGGTTAGGCGAAAGGAAAGGCCGAGACTAAGGCGGCGCTCAGAGTTATATGAATTATGACCAGGAAAGGAAAGCTATCGAGGTGGGCTTTCGTACAAAGAAAATGTTTATTTATGTTATGTTCTTTTAAAAGAATTGTCATGCCATAAATGTTTTGTTTTGTATGATGATGTCTATCTGAGAGGCTTCGGCCTAGAAGGCTTCGGCCACACAAGGGCTTCGGCCACAAGATTTCATCGGGGTCACTCCTCGATGAGTTAAGTGCACTCAGCAAGGTCGATCGTGAGCTACGTATTGGCCGATCGAGGTATCCGGGAAGGGTGGCCACCCTTACCGGATACACTTTTGCAAGGTCGATCGTGAGCTACGTATTGGCCGATCGAGGTATCCGGGAAGGGTGGCCACCCTTACCGGATACACTTTTACAAGGTCAGATATGACGGATTACACCAAGAAAACGTAGTCTGCGCAGACGCTTTTAGTAAATGAAAATGTTTTAGTGATCATAGGTCTTTTCCGAAAACCCCTATGTTTCACTTGAATGGCTGGCAATTAAAATGTTTTGGCATGTGTCCACTGAGTACTTCAAAGTACTCAGCCCTGTACATATTTCCCATGTGCAGGTTAAGCAGGATGAAGTGAAGGTGCCGGAAAGAGCTTTGTCGAGCATGGAAAGTGTTGAAGCCTCTTGGTGGTGCATGTCTCCATACATGCATCTCACGTTCTTCCGCTGTGATCCATGAGTAGATAGGCAAATTCTTATTTTGTGTATCTAGCAACATGTCGGTCCAGTTATCGACATTGCTTTTCTTTTTACGAACAACGCTTCCGCTTATTTCATGTAAGACGCTTCCGTTGATGATTAGTACCTCCTCCTTTCATTCTCGACGAATGATGGAGAGCTCGAATGTAATTCAAAGCCATGTTTTCACACCGTTTTTCCCTCATGTCGTTTGTTCATTTTTATTTATTTCCCTTTTCTTGAGTCGCGACCTCGCTCAGCTAGTTTTAGCGGGGCGGGGCGTGACAGGGTGGTATCAGAGCATTTGGTTCGCTCTGAAATCCAAGAGTCTTCTTCTTCATCGTAAAGTCTAGACTTGCTTCGCTAGACTTCATATAGCTCTCGACAAAAGCTCGGCACTTCACGACATCATGCTGGACCATGAAAGAGAAGAGGTAACTATCACATGCTAGTATGAGAGCATAGTCAAGATAACATAGAGCTCACATGTAGTAGAAAAGCCAAGGCCTTTCTAGAGAACATAGCTCGCTTAAATTAAGTGCTTTCCCTCTATCACATACTAAGATAGTGCTAAAGCAAAAGAAATTATTCTAACCTCGATTATGATACAAGAAGGACGATGAGACAAGGAAGCAAGTGAAGCTCTACAAGAAATGCCAACTCAAAGAAGCAGTGATAACTTTCCAAAAAGGGCTAATACATGAATAAAGAATACGTCAGATCAAGAAAAACTAAGTCGAGGAGTGCAAGAAGATCTGGACAAGCATTGTTCGAATCAATGACATAAGTCTCTAACTTTTCCGCCTCCATGAGGCAAGGAACAAAACGTATTTATTAATGCTTCCTAATGATAGTGAGAGATGATCCCAGAACCTTACCAAGAATAAAAGTTTCATGTGGTGGCATAATAATGATAAGTCCACTAGAGTTTCCTGGATGTTTCCGCATCCATGGTTAAAAGAAGAAAAGGTTACTACGAATTAAAGATAGAAGTCAAAGAAAGGTTAAGGCCCTAACCAATATAGAAATCTCGGGCAAATAAACGTTAAAATCTCAGACTTCTAAATGTTGTACCCACAAGAATAACTACGATGAAACGTGTTAGCCTCTACTTTCCCGAGTAGAGGATCATGCTTGAAGAATGTGGTAAGTAAGACCATTAACCATGCCTATTGATGAACCCGTAAAATGGATATTGATATCCAATATAAGAGTAGAAGTTGAAGCGATATAATATGCTTAATTTTCATGGGTGATGGGACTAGACTATACGACAAAAGAGACTAAGGCGTGCCATTAAATGGCAAAAACAACGAACCATTAGCATGTAACATCCCAAGTACAACTTGAGGAAGTGTAAAGAAACCTCCCACCACAGACTAAGAGACTGTAGAACGAAATTTGTATTTAGTCGGACCGCGACCTAACATCCTATTCCATTAGGATATCAGAAGACAAGCCATGGAAGAATTATGATTGTCCTTAGAAATAACTCTACGTTACTAACGCTAACAAGTAAGTCGAAATTCCGTAGGATAAGGTCCTTTACGCAAGTGCGAAGTACTAGAAGTGTGCACGAAGATACTTAGATTAGAAGAGACCCTACGTACTGATGCATTGCATGTTCGAAATCCTCTTTTGAACCTTTTGAAACCAGGAAGTCCTTTGTAATATACGTGAAGTCCAGGAATTTCAAAACCAAAGAATTGTTACCAAGCTTTGTTCGATCTTCTGTATCTTTTTGAATCAAGAGTCACCAGTATACGAGAAACAACCTTCTTTCATGTGACCGGAAAGATGCATATGTGGGACTGGCCATCTCATATAATCTCTTTCTCGGTAGCGTCACCAACAGACAAGAAATCGGACGGGTATCGACAAAATAGGGGTCCCCCACCCCCCGACCCCTGTCACTTCATTTCTACCCTCTGGTTATTTCTTCTAAACTTGTCTGGAGAATCCTTGATGAGCTATTTTGGATAATTGATATTCCCACTTGGACCCTCGTACTATTATTTCTCATAGTCAGACCACGATATCCTTGTTTCGTTATGATCCAATTGGTCATCCTAAAGCGATAAGACTACGAAGATTAGATTATTATAAGTTATAGAATATGACTTAAGGTCTCACACTCTTTGAGTGTCGGATGTTTACGCATAAGAGGATGGATGATGGATAGGCCGTTAAGGGTATTACACAAGACTAGGGGTTGACAATGCGGTGCTAATTAGTTTACATATGCCGGTAAAGCAGAGACTTCCCCACCTTCTAAGGAAAATTTTACATGTTGTAACCCATAAATGAAAGCTTATAATGGACTTAAGAAGTATGATGGGTGAAACAAGAATCTAAAAGATAGAAACAAGTATTGCGACGAGCACAACGGTAAGTAGCGTAAAACTAACCAGGCCCTCCAAAAAGACCTAGAAAAAGGAAATATAATGATTAAATGCAAAACTCATAAGATAAATACTCTAAGGGGTTCCCCAAGAAAAGTACACTGAAGGTCGATAAGTCCAACACTAAGAGCTAACAATATTAGAGTCTGACTAGACCAAGGGTAGAAAACGTATTAAATAGATGAAATCCTCGTGGATATGAAAATTTAAAATCTTCCGATAGATTGAAAATGGTAAGGATATTAGAAAATAAATGACCCGAAGTCGAGCACTACACGCGTTAAGTACATGATGAATTGTCATCCTTAAGATTCAGATTAAATTAGCAACTAAAGAAAAGACAGTATCCCATGATTGAGGTCGGTGACCTGACGTTATTTTGGATTTCCCCTAGCTCGTGGACCAGACTAGAATTTAATTCTCACTAGAACTAAGTTATGTGAAAATGATGGGACCTAAATTAGTCACCAAGAAAGGATTAATTATAGTATGACATTAGTTTGCCAGACATAGTAACAAATTGTAACAGACTACGGGATATGAGATGCTAGCCGATGCTAGGGAAGAAAAACGTTGGAAGAACCTTCCCCATAATAAATAATATGGAACGAGAAGCCTTGAACAAGTCATAAATAAGAAGGATTGGGGTAAAGCACGAGTTAGAAAAATTTATCAGGAAAAGCATAGAACGAGACCATCGTATGTTTCATAACCTTTGAAAGAACCTAAGGATAAGTACACTAAGATCGTAACTACCGAGACTAAACTACAAGTAAACTAAGAATAATGAATTTTTAACTATGTAATCACATAGGCATGATACCTCGAAGCACCGAAGTAGTAGGGATATTCATGTAATGAATGTACACAACCATAGGTACCGCCTTCAAGTAAGTAGTATAAGATTTGCTTTTATCGCAAAGTTGGTGTAGTTCCCTTCACAAGAAGTGTACAAAATAGATAAAAGAACATAGGAAACACAAGTAAGAATAAGCATTGAATGAGACGTAAGTCTAAAGGGTCTAAACATGGCTATGGCCTATGGGTCACCTGAAAGACCACAACTCGATGGTAGGAAGGAGTGAAATGTACGCCGATGGAAATGATGCACGTTGGAACCAAGTTGGACGAGAACTAGTGTAAGAGTACATTAATAGAAATGACCCGATGAAATATATGAGGAACAAATTTCTTTTAAGAAAAGCTAAGGTCGTCTAAGAAGTCGGTTAACTTATACGTAAAGAATATTAAGATGTGACTTTGATCACTAACCAACAAGTCGTAAGGAGTATTAAATTGAGATGAACTCAATTTTTAATTGGGGTAATTTAATCACGTCATAAGAAAAGATGTTAATGGAAGATAAATTTTATCCTAGAATCCTCAGGTTTGTAAAGATCGAACGAAAGCCATATAGATCAAGTTTTTCACCAAGAAGTAGTGTGAGCATTCGACGTACCAAGATACCCAATACATACCGAGAGGTTGAATAGATAATTGAAAACCATAGTATTATCTCCGTAAATTCCTTAGGTTAATAAGGATCCATATCTTAAGTGTCCCAAGATCAGAATTACTGGTATGTGAGGTACAAACACACGAGGCAGTTAAAACACATAGAAGAAATGTTTTATTAAGTAGAAAAACTATACGATTAAAACTTAGCATTATTCAAAGAAGTAATTATTGCCGATATCAAAGCTTACTAATTGAAACCGCAAGACTACCTATTGAGGATTTCCGAGACCTCCAACAAGTGTGTAAGTTAGCCTCGAGAAGAATGGTAATAGAAGTTAGAACATTTGGTCCAAGGTAACATCGAAGTACACTAGTGCATACAATAAACGACTAAAGATAAAACTACGAGTCACGTGCACGTATATCATGAAGCTTGAGTACGAGATTATGTTCAAACTAGAATGTCCTGCTATAGGAAAATCAAAGTCATATGGTGTATTCCCTATATGGTTGATGAAATCAATTCGAGTATTCACCCAGGTAGTAAAAGGGAATAGATGAGCTAAAGCCCTACAATGAAACCTTGAAAGCCTTGAGTAACACCCAGAAAGGAAGAAACCTGCTAGTATTCGAGAATACCTCTCTACAACTTATGAAAGATAAGACAATACATCAAGGAGGGTAGACAATAGAACCCATGAGATCTCCCCTAGAAACAGACCCCCGCACATGATGCCTTAAAGGTGGTATAGTTATACGAGGATGAATAATGAATGAGCCGCTATCACCTTCGTTACCAAGATTAATTGACCAGTTAAGTATGACACCAGCCGGACTTATGAGACCTTACATCTAGATACCCTAGATTCATAAACGACTATGAGAGGAAATGAAAACACTTGGTCTTACAATAATAGAGCAACACCCAGAACCAACAATCAGTAGGAAAGAACTGCATAGACTGAAGAATACATACCACGAATTCTAGGGAGAGAAAACGGCTGATATATAAACCACATTCCTACTATAGGGAATATAGCCATAGTGACACCTCTACGACGAGTGTTAAGATTGTCGATATAACACGTATGACAAGTATAGGTACGGTACTTATCACTACCGTACACAAACAAGTGTGAATAAAGATGTGAAGTACTACGAGTAATCCATAGATGATTGACCTCCTCCAACGAGTTAAAACAGGAATATCTATTTGACGGTTGTTAATACCGCGACTTATGAGTCAACTATAGTACATAGGGTAGGTCATGGCTACACTAGCGTAAAGACCAAGGAGGAAATAGACTTGAACGAAGTACAAATTTTGAAACGATTAATATTTTCCTACCCTAGTATTATCAGTGAAACCGGATTACACTCGTGAATGAAGTAGATAGAAGGATATATGGACTTGAGTATATGATTAAGGTGGATTCAAATTTGGGAAAATGCCTAAGGCCGACGAAGAAGGTCTAGACGCTCGCGAACTAATTCTAACACCGACAAGTTGAATTACGATTCGGATTAGGAGAACAAACCTTCCAAAAAGTTCCACATTTTATGCAATAGTTAGATCTAGCACGAAAGGAAAGACCAACAATAGTCTATTTGGACCCTACGAGTACCTAGAGAAAATAAGACCAACATCGTGAAGGTTAGCATAGCAGTTCCGTCAAACTTCGAAGACCTGTTTAAGGAGGTGGTACATGATGGAGACGGAGACTAGAAAACGATATAACCCCTAACTCAATTACTTAAGCTCCACCGTACACCATAGACCCAGTATCGTGCAATGCACCGCACAAAGAATAAAGTGTAGCCCACCCCTCTATGGAGACGAGGAGGGAGATGAGAAAGAATTAGGATCGGTGTGTGATCAAAGGACGATTGAGATAATGTGCCAAATTAGATATATGATAAAAGAAGCGTATAGTATATAGAAGTCTTACGATGACGACGTAGGTCCGAGTTGCCCACGAAGTAGAGGATAAAGTCTCCCTGAAAATTTCCCCACCAAGGGACCTGATTCGGAATCAAGGTAAATTGAAACCTCGTTTCGTTGGAACTCACGAAGCTTTAGAAGGGATAGGACCTGCGGTATGCATGTTAGCATTTCCTCCGAACCTAGGAAACGTCCACAACGTGTTCCACATGTCCCAACTAAGGAAGTAAGTACTTAACCCTAAACACGTGCTACATTAAGGAGAGGCGGTCATAGAGCAAAACCTAAAGCCGTAGTAGATCGGAAAATTCAGCAGCTTAGGAATAAGCAAACCCCTCTAATAAAGTTGCAGTGGAAGCACCACGGACAGGAGGAAGCCGCGTGGGAGTTGGAAGACAAAATGAAAAGGGAATACCCCGATTGGTTTGTAGAAGGTAAGTAAATTTCGGGACGAAATTTTTCGTAAGGGGTGTAGGATGTAATGGCCGCAGTTTTATTTAGTGATTAAATAAAAACTTCGGCATTATTTTAAAATTTAGAGTGTTAGTATTATTAATATTATGAGTAAAATAAAATTTTAGTACTACTATTAGTAGTGTTGCATTTAGTAGTATTAGTATGGCCCAAACGAAAGTAGAATTATTTAAGGAAGGCCCGATGAAACGAATCGATTAGTTTTAATTAAGGACCGATGCCCACTTAGTGATCGAGACCTACGTCACGATTATTAGTTCGACTTAATTGCACGAATTGTTTTTGGCCCAAGAGAGAGAGAACCCATTATGGATTTAAATACCCAACAATAATAAAGGCCCAAGACCAATATCTTAAGCCCATGGTATTTCCATGTATATATATATTTACATATATATGTATTTATACAATAATAGGAATAAAATAAAAAGAGAAATAAAAGAAAAGAAAAGAAAGGGAGCGGCAGAATGAAAACCACAGGCGCCCATTTTTTTCCCCTTGTCTCCAATACTTGTCAATTTCCACACTCCATCTCCACAGCACCTCGTGAGAAGAAGCTAAACACACCATCACTATTATTTTCTTCCCCTGCAAGAAAACAAAAAGAGCAGCGTTTTCTTCTCCTTTCAATCATCCCTTACCTGCACACAAATACCACCAAAACAGCTCTACTCACACATCATTCATTCAATCACACAAACATAGAAAGCAAGGTAGAGAGAGAGGGCAAGTAAGGGAGCCGATTTCCAGCCAAGGGAGTAGCCGGAAAACAGCCCGACGACAGCCAATCGAACACTGAATTCCTGCAAGTTTTCTCTAGGTAATACCCCTAACACTCTTCCTTCAAGAGCCTAGCTTGCATGCATTAACTAGAGTCTCAATCTCTACCTTTAGGAAGAAAAACGAGGGAAGGGGGAGGCCAACGAAGCAAAGAACGAAGAGGGGACAGCCTTGTTTTCAAAGCTTAGGATTCGTTTTCATACTCATTACGGTAAGAATGAGCCCCTACCCTCCCATTAGAATGATTATCTAAGCTTGAGATGTATAAAAAAATAGATGCATGTCTCTAGATTGCAAGTAATAGGATTCGGGAGAGGAGACGAAGAAGGACAGCCCTCATGCACCAAGGAAACTCCAAGTTCGATTTTGATACGAACCAAGTAAGTATTCCCACGCACTCCCTAAGATTTAGATGAACAACGAGCATGGAAATCATTTTTAGAATGGCCCTAGAACTCAACTTAAAGGCTGCCCTAATGTGGAAGACCTAAAGCATGTAAAAACCAAGTTTAAGCTCGAAGAAGCAAAGCATGAAAACGTAGGAGCCAATGCATGTGTAGGAAACCTGGAAAATCAGAATTGTAAGCCTCATTTAATCCCTAAACCATCAGCTAACAAACCAAACATAAACCTAGCAATGAGAAGTAGAAATCTCATATTTTCTTTGTGCATAAAACATTCTATTTAGCTAAGACATGATGCGAAACGCTGCCACAAATGAAACACCCCTAACATTCAAATTATGCAACACGACACAAGAATGTTAATTTCCCCAACATACAAGTCTAAGACAATGCATGTACATCAATCCCTCATCTAACCATTCAATACAACACATACCCTAACCGTAAAGAACACCAAATCTGGAAATCCATTCCCAAGTAATGCGTAAATCATCAAGGCAAGAACAGCCCCAAAATGTCTCCCAAATGAGCCATTTAATCCAACAAGATCACCATTCAAGCATGCTTAAGAAGAATCTGAAAACTCTACCCTAAATCAACCAAAATTGGCTTGTACATATATTCTAAATATCTAGCATTAACCATTACCGAATCAAGTATAAGCTTCAATCAAATTGAATAAAAGAAACGAAGGGGGGGGAAGTGATGAAGAACGAACCTACCGGAAGAAGGAGAGAAGCCGAGAAGGCTGCCACAGCCAACGATGGCTTGGCAGTGCCACTGCAGCTCCAGAATTTCTTGAGTAGGCCTGCAAACAAGGAAGGAAGTCAGATGAGAGAGTAGACATAGGGAATAGAGAGGGAGGACAGGGAATGGAGGCCGGCATTGGCAATAGACGGCGCGGCAGCAGCCGACTCGAGGCAGGGCAGCAGGTCCGAGAGGCGAACCCTAGCCACAAGGGCTAGGGTATCGATGGAAGAGGACTCGGCGGCGACGCGACTGGCGGAGTTAGCCGGCGTCGGAGGAATTACAGCCGACGGGTTCCAATTTTCCCCAACTTACTGCACTTTTCTAATTAGGGCCTCCCCGGACGAAATCGAGAGGGGGTAGAGAAGATGACCGACGGAGAAGGAGGCCGCCGGTCGATGTACACCGGCGGGAGGACGGACGGCGGCGGCGAGGACTGCCGACAACGAGTTCGGCCAGAAGAGAGAAAGGGGGAGAAGAGAGAGAGATATCGCGATTAGAGAGAGAGAGAGAGATTTGGGGAAATTTTGCCTAGTATGGAAACGGGCCGGAGTTATTTTTCCAGTCGGGCCGAGCAAGCTTTTGGTCCAAGGAATTGTTCATGAACCGAAGAATTTATTTACGGGCCGAGTTAACGACTCTCATGGATCGGGTTAATTATTTAATTGGGCCTAGAAAAAAATACTTAATGAGCTGATAAAATACTTAATGGGCCGATAATTTACTTAACGAATCGGGCCAACCAATTGGGCCGATTAATTAATCTAACGGGCCAATAATGTACTTAACGAATCGGGCCAACCGATTGGGCCGATTAAATTATTCGATAAGCCGGGCCAACCGATTGGACCGGATTTCTAATTCATGATGGGCCGACAAGTATGTAACGATATAACCAAAAATTAATGGGCCAATACTAAGTTAAGAAACGAAAGTCAAATGTGACGACTTCTCGGGTTTAATTTAAATTCCCGAACTTAAGCAAATTGGGCTTAAAACCCTAATACTTCTATTGGGCCTGTAATGAGTATTAAAGTTGATTTAATCAACCAAGTTCAAGTATAATGATCTTATAAGTGTAGACCACTTATAACATGTAATCATGAAGCCCTACTAATGATTAAGTCAAGCATCCTACGATTCTTGTCGAGGATGAAAGAACTATAAGACACAAGAATCGATCGAAGTGATTGATTTCAAAATGATAATCGAGAAGCTCTCGATTAAAAGGATAACCATGATAACGTTATCAGTAAAAGAGAACATAACCTCGATAGAAGATAACCTTCGCATAGATCGATAAGATTATCGATTTGATTCCAAGTCTCTTATTTTACGTTCTTTGAACGAGGTTAGGCGAAAGGAAAGGCCGAGACTAAGGCGGCGCTCAGAGTTATATGAATTATGACCAGGAAAGGAAAGCTATCGAGGTGGGCTTTCGTACAAAGAAAATGTTTATTTATGTTATGTTCTTTTAAAAGAATTGTCATGCCATAAATGTTTTGTTTTGTATGATGATGTCTATCTGAGAGGCTTCGGCCTAGAAGGCTTCGGCCACACAAGGGCTTCGGCCACAAGATTTCATCGGGGTCACTCCTCGATGAGTTAAGTGCACTCAGCAAGGTCGATCGTGAGCTACGTATTGGCCGATCGAGGTATCCGGGAAGGGTGGCCACCCTTACCGGATACACTTTTGCAAGGTCGATCGTGAGCTACGTATTGGCCGATCGAGGTATCCGGGAAGGGTGGCCACCCTTACCGGATACACTTTTACAAGGTCAGATATGACGGATTACACCAAGAAAACGTAGTCTGCGCAGACGCTTTTAGTAAATGAAAATGTTTTAGTGATCATAGGTCTTTTCCGAAAACCCCTATGTTTCACTTGAATGGCTGGCAATTAAAATGTTTTGGCATGTGTCCACTGAGTACTTCAAAGTACTCAGCCCTGTACATATTTCCCATGTGCAGGTTAAGCAGGATGAAGTGAAGGTGCCGGAAAGAGCTTTGTCGAGCATGGAAAGTGTTGAAGCCTCTTGGTGGTGCATGTCTCCATACATGCATCTCACGTTCTTCCGCTGTGATCCATGAGTAGATAAGCAAATTCTTATTTTGTGTATCTAGCAACATGTCGGTCCAGTTATCGACATTGCTTTTCTTTTTACGAACAACGCTTCCGCTTATTTCATGTAAGACGCTTCCGTTGATGATTAGTACCTCCTCCTTTCATTCTCGACGAATGATGGAGAGCTCGAATGTAATTCAAAGCCATGTTTTCACACCGTTTTTCCCTCATGTCGTTTGTTCATTTTTATTTATTTCCCTTTTCTTGAGTCGCGACCTCGCTCAGCTAGTTTTAGCGGGGCGGGGCGTGACACCTATAAAGTTCATAACCAATCAGAAGAAAATATTGCTGCATTAATTGTCACTGGTTTTACTGGACAATTAAAAAATTGGTGGGATAATTCATTAAGTCTAAATGATAAACAACAAATTCTTCAACATGTCTCCACTTTTGTTGAAGAAGATGGAACGCTCATAGAAAAAAATGATTCTTGTGATTTTCTTATAATAACTATAGGAATGTATTTCATAGGAAACCCCAAAGAAGAATTAGATTCGACTCAAGTAGTTCTTTCAAATCTTAGATGTCCTACTTTATCTGACTACAGATGGTATAAAGATGTATTTTTAACTCATATATTAAAGAGAAGTGATTGCAATGCCTCTTTTTGGAAAGAAAGATTTATTGCTGGACTCCCTAAACTCTTTGGGGAACGAATTCATCAAAAACTTAAAGAAGCTACTGGTCTTAATGAAATTCAATTTGAAAATATTACATACGGCCAATTATTTGCTTTCATAAAGAAAGAAGGAATTTCATTATGTTCTGAATTAAAAATTCAATCAAAATATGGGAACGAGAAAGCTCGATTCCGAAAAGAAGTAGGGACATTTTGTGAAGCCTTTGGTCTCCAAAAAATTCAAGCTCCTTCTACCAAGATAAAACGGCGAGAAAAGCAAAAAACAAAAAATCCTCCTTATCGAAAATCTTTTACTAAAAGAAAATTCCATAAAAATACTTCAAAATATACTCCCGAAAATAATGATAAACAAAAACAAAAAAGCAAAAAACCTTTTAAAAAATTTACTCCAAGATGTTATAAATGTTCAAAACTTGGTCATAAGGCAGATACTTGCCCATTGAAAAAGAAGATTGATGAAATCTTTTTTGACAATGAAGAACTCAGAAATAAAATATCAGCTTTATTAATAAATGAAGAAGAAATTCCTGAAAATGAAGAATCAAATTCTGAACATTATAATAGCTCTAACTCAGAAGAAAATCTCATTAATAATATTTGTGAAAGTGAATCAGAAGAATCTGATGATTCTTGTCAAGGATTTTGTCCATTAAATATCAATGTCATTACAGAACATAAGACCGAAAAAGAATTACTTTTCGATCTTATAGAAAAAATTCCTAATGAAGAAGAAAAACAAAAATATTTAATAAGACTTAGAAATTTAGTTCTTAACGAAAATACCCCTAAAAAAGATAAAGACATTTTAACCATAGAACCATTCAGTATTTCTAAACTTTTCGACAAGAACCCCTCAACTTCAATCATTAATAAGGCTATTAATACTAATGATTTACAAAGAGAAATTAATGATCTTAAAAAACAAATTAATTTACTTAATAAAGAAATCAATACCCTTCACACAAAAGATTTAGAATTAGAAGCAAGAATTGCTTTATTAAAAACTATTCCCGAAGATATTCCTGAAAGTTCTAATAATAATGAAAATTTTAATAATTTCGAAGACTCTTCAGTACTTAATATTAATCAAATAACTTTTCAAAAATGGTATTCTATCATTACACTTGTTGTTGAAGATTTCAAAATAAATGTTTCCTGTTTAATTGATAGTGGAGCAGATCAAAATTGTATTAGAGAAGGATTAAAACCTTCAAAATATTATGAAAAAACTAATGAAAGATTAATAGCAGCAAACGCTACTCCTCTTAATATCAAATATAAATTATCTAATGCATATATTTGTAATGATAATTATTGTTTTAAAACTCCTTTTATATTAGTCAAAAACCTTAATCAAGATGTTATACTTGGAAATCCTTTTCTAACTACCATATATCCATTCAAAGTAGATGGACAAGGAATAACTACAAATATTTTAGGAAATAATATTTCATTTAAATTTCTTAACCCTATTAAAGAAAGAGAAATCTCTTTATTACAAAAACATTTTATTTTTCAGATCAATTCTATTCAAAGAAAGCAATCTCATATTAAAACATTACAAGAAGAATTACCCTATATAAAAATTGAAGAAGAACTTCTGAATAAAGACATTCAAGAAAAAATAAAAGACATAGAAGAATTAATAAAAAAAGAAATTTGTTCGGAATTACCAAATGCTTTCTGGGATAGAAAGAAACATGAAGTATCTCTACCCTATATTCCTAATTTCAACGAAAAAGATATTCCAACAAAAGCTAGACCAATTCAAATGAATCATGAATTATTAAATACTTGTAAAGAAGAAATAAAATCCCTTCTTAGTAAAAAATTAATAAGACCTTCAAAGTCTCCTTGGTCTTGTGCTGCCTTTTATGTTAACAATCAGGCAGAAAAAGAAAGAGGAGTTCCTCGTCTTGTCATAAATTATAAACCACTCAATGAATGCTTAAAATGGATTCGATATCCAATTCCTAATAAAAGAGATTTAATTAAAAGACTCAATAAAGCAAGAATATTTTCTAAATTTGATCTAAAATCCGGATTTTGGCAAATTCAAATTCGTGAAGAAGATAAATACAAAACAGCTTTTACAGCCCCTTTTGGACATTACGAATGGAATGTTATTCCATTTGGATTAAAAAATGCACCTTCAGAATTCCAAAACATTATGAATGATATTATGAATGACTATTCGGATTTTTCGATAGTTTACATTGATGATATACTAATATTTTCTCAAAATATAGATCAACATTTTAAACACCTCAAAATATTAATACAAGTCATTAAGAAAAATGGTCTTGTTGTCTCTGCTTCAAAAATTAAATTATTTCAAACTAAGATAAGATTCTTAGGACATGATATTTATAAAGGTACTATCAAACCTATAACAAGAGCTATAGAATTTGCTCAAAAATTCCCTGATGAAATTAAAGATAAAACTCAATTACAAAGATTTCTAGGGTGTCTTAATTACATATCTGATTTTTTCCCTAAACTAAGAATTATTTGTAAACCATTATTTCAAAGACTTCAGAAAAATCCTGTACCATGGAGTGATATTCATACTAATATTGTAAAACAAATAAAATTAAAGGTTAAATCTTTACCCTGTTTAGGTATTCCAAACCCTGAAGCATTCATGATTATTGAAACCGATGCTTCTGATATAGGATATGGAGGTATTCTTAAGCAAAGAATCATGCATTCATCTACATCTCATACAGCTCATAAAGAACAACTTGTTAGATTTCATTCTGGAATATGGCTTGGTCCTCAAAAGAATTATTCTACTATTAAAAAAGAAATTCTTTCTATAGTTTTATGTATTTCAAAATTTCAAGATGATATTTTTAATAAAAAGTTTTTACTCAGAATCGATTGCAAATCTGCAAAAGAAATTTTACAAAAGGATGTTAAAAATATAGTTTCAAAACAAATTTTTGCCAGATGGCAAGCTATTCTTTCAAGCTTTGATTTTGATATTGAGTATATTAAAGGAGAAAATAATTCATTACCTGATTTCCTTACTAGAGAATTTCTTCAAAATTCTGCAGATAAATCATGAGTCGTCAGACTCCTGATCACTATTCAAAACCTATTTCAAATCCAAATCAAAACCAATTTCAAGCCTTATCTGAATTTCCAGCCTTACCTTATTCTCAAGTTGTCAAAAGCATTGCTCCAAATACTCCTGCCAAACTCCCAGCTTCAACCTCTACTCAAATTTCAAAAGTTTACTTCACCAAACCCAAAACTCAACACATCACCCTTACTAAATTTTCAACAACCCCAACTTTCAACACTCTCAAAGATATCCTTTCTAGATATCTTCCAGAAGGATGCCAATGGTATTCTGATGATATTAAAAAGAATCAAAGGTTTTACGAATTCATTCTTGTTGATTCTCAATCCATAGAATTAGTTCATAATCCAGATCCAAAAAACCCCAATAGGATTTCTTTCTCAAAATGTATCATCAAAAGGGTTTTAAAATCTGAAGATTGGACTTTTCCTTTCTCAGAAAGAGGATTTTCAAAACCATTTGTACCTAGAGGATATACTTATCCCGATTACAAAATGGCCTGGTTCAAAATGTTCCTTTTCAGGGCTTTTGATCATTCCTGGTTCTTTACCTTTCATACTGATTTCCTAAAAACTGAATTTCCAATTTGGTTTCTTGAATGGTGGATGGACTTTGGACCTCTCCCAAATATCCTTCCTCCAGATGTTCTTGAAGGATACAATTATTTCATTCTTAAAGCTCAACAGCCGATTCATCTCAAAGATATTCATTTTTATGCTGAATTTAAGGTTCCATGGATCCTTTGTTGGAGCTTTTCTTTCTCCCAATTTTTTCCAAAACCACTCCCCATTTCCATTGTTAGAGAATTCAAAATCAAGTGGTGGCAGAATTTCTCAACAAAATTCTGCAATATCAATGTTGTCAAAACCTTCATTCAAACTGGTGAAAAACCTGTTTGGGTAAACCCAAACAAAACCACCCAAATTCCAAATCCCACTCAAATTCAGAAACCACGAGAGAAAACTCCTTCTACTCTCTCTCAAAAACAGATCAAAATGTTTCAACTCCTTGAAGATGAACCTGATATGGCAAAAGATTATATTCAATTCATCAAAATGAAAAAAGAATCAGGGTCAGATGAAGCAACTTCTGAAGGATCATGCTCTGATCCTTTTGGTGGTCCCTGTGCTCAAGATCCGTTCGATTTGTGACTCACCGTTCAAAAGAAAAGGCGACAGAAAAAATTCAAAAAAGCCGGAAATATTGAGGCAAAGAAAAAAGAAGAATTCATAAATGCCGAAAAAAGAAAGAGGGCATTAAAAAGAAAAAAGGAAAAAAGATTTTCAACTAACCTTTCTTTTTGCAGGGATTCAAAATGTATTGATCAGAAGCTTCTCGGTGAAGCGTGTATCATACAAATACACTCCAGCTGTCTTCCACCAAATTCAAAATTATTGCTACAGAAAATTAATTGGAATTATTGAAGCCTTGCCGACACCACTTCCATCAAGCCTCATAATTGAAGCACAAAAGTCTTGCCACAAAAGTCTTGCCACTACCATGCCACTCCAATCAACTTCCGTAATTGAAGCACAAAAGTCTTGCCACTCCAATCAACTTCCACAATTGAAGCACAAAAGTCTTGCCGACATTGCATTTCCATCAACTCCCATAATTGAAGCACGGACTCATTGAAGATTTTCATCCTATAAAGAGGAAAGACCATTTCATTTGAAGGGTATCGGAAAACAGACGAAGTCTTTTTCTTGAAACCTTTCTACTCTTACCAAGAACCATTGTACTCTAAATCTCTCATTAGCCTTGTACTTCAAAGCTCTCATGGCCTTTGATTTTCTCCATTTTTACTCAAGTAAAATTCTGAGGAATTGTTTTCAGATTTTATTATATTCATGAAGAGCGCATCGAATTCGAGGTCGTTCGACCATCTGTTGACTCCGGAAGCTCAAGATTGCTTCGGTTGACCGATTACCTTACGTTCTTCGATTTTGGTAGTTCAAACCGTGCTTTACAAGCCTTTATCATGCTAGATTACTTCATGTCTTATATTAGAACATTATATTGAAGCTTACTCGTGGATTTCAAAAGCATTTGAGCTCATAACCTCGAGTGAAGTCTCTTTTGCTTAATCGAGAAGAAAACCACTATAACTGACTTAAAACTCAATGATTCTCGTACGTAATTCAACCGATTGATATATTGTATTGAATTAGAGGATATTCATGAAGAGCGCATCGAATTCGAGCGCATATAATAATAATAATAATAATAATAATAATAATAATAATAATAATAATAATAATAATAATAATAATAATAATAATAATAATGCCGAAAGTTTTTATTAATCATTAAGAAAAACTGCGGCCATTACAAAAAGAACGTAAGGTAATCGGTCAACTGAAGCTATCTTGAGCTTCTGGGGTCAACAGATGAACGAACGACCTCGAATTCGATGCACTCTTCATGAATAACCTCTAATTAAATAAAATATATCGATCGGTTGAAGTACATACGAGAATCATTGAGTTTGAAGTCAGTTATAGTGGTTTTCTTCTCGATTAAGCAAAAGAGAATTCAATCGAGATGATGAGCTCAAATGCTCTTGAAATCAATGAGTAAGCTTCAATTTCATGTTCTAATATAAGAAATGAAGTAATCGAGCATCATAATGGCTTGGAAAGCACGGTTTGAACTACCAAAATTGAAGAACGTAAGGTAATTGGTCATCCAAAGCTATCTTGAGCTTCCAGAGTCAACAGTTGGTCGACCGACCTCGAATTCGAAATGTTATTCATGAATAATCTCTAATTCAATACAATATATATCAATCCGCTGAAGTACGTACGAGAATCATTGAGTTTTAAGTCAGTTATAGTGGTTTTCTTCTCGATTAAGCAAAAGAGACTACAATCGAGGTTATGAGCTCAAATGCTTTTGAAATCAACGAGTAAGCTTCGAGTTCATGTTCTAAAATAAGAAATGAAGTAATCGAGCATGATAATGGCTTGGAAAGCCCAGTCTAAACTACCCAAATCGAAGAACGTAAGGTAATCAGTCAACCGAAGCTATCTTGAGCTTTCGGAGTCAACAGATGGTCGAAAGACCTCAAACTCATTGCGCTCTTCATGAATAACCTCTAATTCAATACAATATATCAATCGGTTGAAGTACGTATAAGAATCATTGAGTTTGAAGTCAGTTATACTGGTTTCTTCTCGATTAAGCAAAAGAGAATTTAATCGAGATAATGAGCTCAAATGCTCTTGAAATCAACGAGTAAACTTCAATTTCATGTTCTAATATAAGAAATGAAGTAGTCGAGCATGATAATGGCTGGGAAAGCACAGTTTGAACTACCCAAATCGAAGAATGTAAGGTAATCGGTCAACCGAAGCTATCTTGAGCTTCCGGAGTCAATAGATAGTCGAAAGACCTCAAATTCGTTGCGCTCTTCATGAATACCTCTAATTAAATACTATATATCAATCGGTTGAAGTACGTACGAGAATCAATGAGTTTGAAGTCAGTTATACTGGTTTCTTCTCGATTAAGCAAAAGAGAATTCAATCGAGATTATGAGCTCAAATGCTCTTGAAATCAATGACTAAACTTCAATTTCATGTTCTAATATAAGAAATGAAGTAGTCGAGCATGATAATGGCTTGGAAAGAACGGTTTGAACTACAAAAATCTAAGAACGTAAGGTAATCGGTCAACTGAAGCTATCTTGAGCTTCCGGGGTCAACAGATGGACGAACGACCTCGAATTTGATGCGCTCTTCATGAATAACCTCTAATTAAATACAATATATCAATCGGTTGAAGTACGTATGAGAATCATTGAGTTTTAAGTCTGTTGGGAACCCCTTTGCAGTTTGATTTTGATGATGTTTTTCGAAACCACACTTAGGCATATTTTACTTGTTTAGGGTCAAGGCCGATAGATCGACCTGCTACCTGTTAGTGCAGGTCGATGCCCTCTAAAGTTTAGAATCAAGTTCGATCCACCCTGTAAGAGAAAGGTCGATGTATCGACCTGCCTCAATTGGATCGAGCTGGATCATCAGCCTGTCTATCGACCTTCCTTATCAAGCTTCCAGCCCGCTTTGACTTAGAAGATTTCAAGAGCTGGATTATCAATCAAGGTCGATGCTCCACCTTCATGGAGCGTCACGACCTGATCCTTGCCACGTCGAGTGCCAGCAAGGACGAATCTTCCCAACGGCTAGAAGTGAGTCAGCTTCCAACGGCTAGTGCCACGTCAGCCTGACTCCAACGGCTAGTTTTTCAAAACTGCCTATAAATACTTCAGCCATTATCGGATTCAAACACGGGAAACACAAGCTATCAACGCCATATCTCTGCCCAAATCTCTCTCAAAGTTCATATCCATTCAAGTGTTCGAAATCCGATTAGTTTCCCAAACACTTGACGAAGAGAGGTTTCTGATTCCGATAAACACCACAACGACGAAGCGTTCACTGCTGCTTGTCGATTGTTCAACAACTTCTTCTCCGACTAGTTCGAAGTTAGAAAGTTTGTTTGTGTTCTTCGCCATTATAGAGTTTTGTCAAGCTCTGAAAATTAGCGTAAGGTTGTTTGTATGTTTCAGTACGAAGGTTGTAAGGGTCACGACCCAAAACTCGTGTCTAGATATTTTCAAGTTAGATTGTATATAGAACTGATACTCAGTCAGTATAAATAAGAGAGAGGTTGAATCCAAAAGTAAAGGGATTCTCAGGTCGAGTCGACCTGACGTGGACGCAGGAGGGTTTCTCCGAACCACGCTAAATCGCGGTGTCTCTCTCTTTCTCTCTCTCTCTTTATTTATCGCCCTTATATTTTATTATCAAACTGACTTGCATCAACCTGCATATCACTCATCAACCTGCTACTGTTCATCAGCCTTAAGATTTTTCAAAGAGTAAATCAACCTCCACCAACTTCCGCATTAACAACAGTTTGATAAATCAAGCTTGATACCATACGAGCTTGATAGATCAAACTGCCTCTGATAAGGTCGACCTTGACAATCGACCTGCAGATCGACCTGATTTTATAAAAGTCAAAAACGGTTGGTTATTGGTGTATTCCTCCCCCCCCCCCCCCCCCCCATACACCAATTACTCTTTCTCGGGACCAACAAGTGGTATCAGAGCAGTGGTTCTTTTGACCGCTGCTTTGCATTCTAAAAGTTCTTTATCAAACTTTTGGTCATTTTGAACCGATCCTTAGAAAAATCTTTTCATTCTTTTCATATCATATTATTTGCTATGGAGGCTTCTTCTCAGGGTATGTGAAGACTTCTCCATACAAGGCTATGAAGACTGGAGTTTTCGAATCAAGATGTGTCTCAAGGCACATCACGTCCTCATGTGGGATATTATCGAGAATGGCCCCTCCCCCATATATGCAGCGAAGATTATTGTGGATGGAACATCCCCCGGGGAGGCTACATACGAGAGAGTCCTCAAAAACCCTCGCGACTACTCAACCGAGGAAAGGAAAGAGGCCGGTCTCGATGATTACGCAAAGGGACTCATCTCCAGCACCGTGAAGGGCGTCTACCTGGCCAAGATCCAAAATCTTGAAACGGCCAAAGAAATGTGGGACACCCTCCGGTCCATCAGCCTTGGCTCAGAGGAAATGAAGGAGAACAAGCTGTCTATGGCGTGCAGCAAATTCGATGACTTCAAGATGGTTTCGGGTGAAACCATAGAAGCGATGAAAATTCGCTTCACCGAAATAATTCTCGAGGTCGCTGCAATCAACCCGTACAAATATACGCAGCGCGAGAAGAATCTCAAAGTGATACGTGCCCTTCCTGCAAATTGGCATGTATACGCCGCCATGCATCCAGCCCGATCGGATTTCAACTCCCTCACCACTGAAGACCTTTTCGACATTCTTGTCGGAAATGAGTATGAGATGATCCGCATCCATGGATCAACCCAGCCTTCCACCAGCAAGAAGGCTGATGAAAAGAACAAGGAGGTAGCTTTCAAGGCCGACTCAGCCTCAGCTGCTACCCCAAGTCCGATTGACGAATCCATCGTCAAGAAGTTCGAGAAGATGACTCTCGACTATGCTCTAGCCGCTAGGAGAAATGAGAAGCTCCTAGGGAAGGTTGTCAAATACAAGAAATTCTACCGTGACAACAAACGAAACTTCTCAAACCGCAACCACGACCGCCCTGACAAAAAGGGAGAAGGTAAACCCTCAACCGTCAATTCTTCTAACACACCCGAGGGTGGTTGTTTCAATTGTGGCAGGCCAGGTCACTACAAGACCGACTGCCCGGATCTTACCAAGGCCGAGAGAGACGAGCTCCGTGCAAAGCGCGATAAGAAGCTCAAAGATCAACGAGCTGCAATGATTGCCGAAGAAACAAAGGAAGCTCACCTCTCGGATAGCTCGTCAAGTGATGACGAAGGTTACATCGCTTTCGACGAAAGTGATGATGAAGAATGTTTCGTTGGAGAGCACCAACAAAACGAGGGATCTTCAAAGGTAGATCTTCAACCCATTTCACTTTCTTTTTCTGACGATGATTGTGCAGAAGAAGGTGATGAAGACCTATCCGAGGCTGTGTCTTGGGAAGAAATCAAGAAACAGCTCGACGACTATGCCGATCTCGTGGATACACTTAAAGAGGTCGTTGAAGATAATGCTGAGCTTATGAACAAAAATGAAAAATACAAGCTAGCATTAGAAGAAAGATTCTCTCCCTACGATGAAGAAAAGGAAAGGGAGATCGAAGCCCTAAAGTCAAAGGTTGACGAATTGACTTTACGGATCAAGGAGTTCGATACCAGAGAGCTCGAGAAGGACGAGTCCCTCAAGACCAAAGATGCCGAAATACACAGCCTTACATCAAAGTTGGCTGACTTGGTAATTCGACACGAACTCCTCGTGAAAAAGGAAGAAAAACTTCAACTCACCTTGAGTCAGTTGAAGAAAAGCGGAAAGAAATTAGAAGAGGTCCAATCTATGCAACGCAATCCGCGCGATCACTCTGGTATTGGATTTAAGGGAAAATCCAAGGAAAGCAAGGACAAAAACTGCGAGATCACGTTCGTGAAAGCGCAGCCTAAATCAAAGAGTGTTCGGAAAGCTCATCAAGCTCTGCCTGATAAGATGGTCAAGCTGAAGAATCCAGTTCGACAGCCCCAGGCCATCCTCATAAAGCAACAAAAGAAGGAACAGCCTGTTCCTCAAAAGAAAGAGAGTCGACCTGTCCAGCAACGTAGACCTGCCCCCTATCATCAAAGTCAGGCTGTTCATCAAGGGCGATACCAAGGCCAGTACTATCAAAGGCCGTATCACCCTCAGTTCTTCTACCCTGCTCATCAAGGTTGTAACTGCCATTATCCTCAACGGTCTAATTATCAAGACTGGCAGTATCAATCTGGATTTCATGATGAACAGTTCTACCAGCCTCGCCGTTATCGCTCAAAGAAATCCAAGGCTCCCAAGCCCAAAACCGCCACTGCCTCGTCCTCAGCCTCGGATAGAAGCAGACCGGCAAAACAAATTTGGGTCCCAATGGCCGTTCCCGCAACCGATGTAGCACCCAATCTCAAATGGGTTGCTAAGTTTAACTAATTGCAGGTTGGGAAGGCTCAAAGAAGGAGCCAAGCAGCTCGTGGAGCTGTATGGATCATTGATAGTGGATGCTCAAAGCACATGACGTGTGACAAAACGCTACTATCAAACTTTCAAGAACGAGACGGGCCACTTGTAACTTTTGGAGGAAATTCTAAGGGATTTACGAGAGGCCAGGGCGATCTAAAAGTTGGTAAAACAACTATTTCTAACGTTTCTTATGTTGAAGGTCTTAATCATAACCTATTCTCTGTGTCTCAATTCTGCTCGAGTGGTAAACGAGTAGAATTCACCGCTAACAAATGTCTCGTGAAAAATGAGGAAGGAGAAACACTTCTTACCGGAGTTTTGCAGGATAGACTCTATATTGTTCAATGGACAGATTGGATAGAGACCTGCCTGGTCACAAAGGCTGATTCCGAGACAAGCTGGCTATGGCACAAGAGGTTGAGTCACTTGAACTTCAAGGCCATCAACAAGCTCGCACGCAACAAACTGGTGAACGACCTGCCAGATCAAGTCTTCGATCGTGATCACATCTGCAGAGCCTGTCAAGCTGGAAAGCAAACAAGATCATCCTTTCCAAGCGTGACGGCACAAACATCAAATCGAATTCTTGAGCTTCTCCATCTCGACCTCTTCGGTCCAGTCACTCCCTTGAGTATAAACGGTAGAAAATACGCTCTCGTTATTATAGATGATTATTCTAGATTTACGTGGGTTATTTTCATGTACAAAAAGAAGGAGACATTGGAGAAGCTACCTGCGTTGCTAAGAAACTGTGCAATCAAAAGGAGAAATCCATCATCTCCATTCGATCAGATCGAGGCACCGAATTTATCAATGCGATGATCGAAGAATATTGCACAAAGAGTGGGATTCATCATCAAACTTCAACTGCACGCACACCTCAACAAAACGGCGTGGTGGAACGTCGTAACAGATCGCTGAAGGAAGCAGCTCGTACCATGTTAGATGAAACCAATCTTCCAAAGAAGTTTTGGGCAGAGGCCGTCAACACAGCCTGCTACACCCAAAACAGGTCGATCATCACGACCCGACATGGAAAGACTCCATACGAGCTGTGGAACAACAAGCTCCCCAGGTTAAAGTATTTTAAAGCTTTTGGGTGTTTGTGTTGCATTCATAACAATGGGAAATCTCAATTAAAGACTTTTGATAGCAAGGCCGATCCAGGAGTATTTTTAGGATACTCAGAGGTTAGCAAAGCTTATAGAGTCTTTAATAAGAAAACCCTAGTTGTGGAGGTAACACCTCATGTTGTGTTTGATGAATCTACTTGTCTGTACAGAGAATCAAGTACAGGAACAGAACAGCCCGCTGCTAACAGGCCGTCTAACTCCCCCATTGACGACCTGCTAGTATGGACTCCAAATGATTTGGAGGAAGAGGATCAATCTGATCCTAGGGTCACACAGCAAGGGGGAAGTGATGCATCAGCCGGACATAACCAGGCTGATCCCCCTCCCTCAGTCCCCAAGACTGATGTTGTTCACGACCTTACATCCCAAATCGAGCAGCTCGATAACACAATGGAGCAGCTCAACATCCAGACCGAACAGCAGCCTGATCAACAGCCCGAGCAACAGCATGTGCCCACTGATCAACCTTCAACTCACCCGGAGTTTGACGAACCCATTAATGAGCCCGAGCCAATCATTTTAAATGAAGAAAGAGCTCGACGCAGACGTTGGATTGATGCTCATCCAAAAGAACTCATTGTTGGGAACCCAAACCAAGGAGTACGAACAAGAAGGACGATTGGTGAAAGCGCACTTCTAAGTTGCTATTTCTCTCTCATAGAACCCAAAGATGCAATTGAAGCTCTTCGTGATGCTGACTGGATTCAAGCCATGCAAGAAGAACTCAATGAATTCAATAGAAATGAAGTATGGTCTCTAGTTGATCGTCCTTATCATCAGGGCGTCATTGGAGTCAAATGGGTTTATAAGAACAAGAGAGATGAATCTGGAGAAGTTGTCAGAAATAAAGCCCGATTGGTTGCAAAGGGTTACTGTCAACAAGAAGGAATCGACTATGATGAGACGTTTGCCCCCGTTGCAAGATTAGAAGCTATAAGGCTGTTTCTAGCTTATGCCGCTCATCAACGATTCAAAGTCTACCAGATGGATGTTAAAAGTGCGTTCCTCAATGGCGTTCTCGAAGAGGAAGTCTATGTGGAACAACCTCCTGGATTCGAGGAGGGTGATTCAAGCAAAGTCTACAAACTGCACAAGGCCGTCTACGGTCTTAAGCAAGCTCCTCGAGCTTGGTATGAGACGCTGTCATCCTTCCTCATCGAATCAGGATTCAAGCGTGGTTCAGTCGACAAGATGCTATTCACTATCAAAGTGAATGAACATATCCTTTTAGTACAAATTTATGTTGATGATATCATTTTTGGATCTAAATCTCCCATTTTGTGCGAAAAATTTGGTAACCTCATGACCGAAAAATATAAAATGTCTATGATGGGGGAAATGAATTTCTTTTTAGGGTTGCAGGTCAAGTAGTCCGATGAAGGAATCTTCATTAGTCAAACAAAATACGCACACGAGCTGGTCGACAAGTTTGGTGTCAAAGACAGCAAGCCTGTCAAAATACCGATGCTCTCTGGTGGGAAGATCGACCCGGATCCCGAAGGAAAACCTGCCAACATAACACAGTACAGGGGTATAATTGGTTCATTGCTTTATCTAACTGCTAGTCGACCTGACATCACTTTTGCAGTTGGAGTGTGTGCTCGATTTCAAGCTAATCCGAAGGAATCCCACTTGGAAGCAGCAAAGAAAATCCTTCGTTACATCAAAGGAACCACAAATCTAGGTCTTTGGTATACTTGTGATGACAATTTGCAGCTTACAGGTTATTCAGATTCTGATCATGCAGGTGCAAGCTCGATAGAAAATCTACCTCGGGTACTTGCCATTTTCTCGGAAACAAGCTGATTTCGTGGTTTTCAAAGAAGCAAACTTCAGTAGCCACCTCCACCACAGAGGCCGAGTACATGGCCGTAGGAAGTTGTTGTGCACAAATCTTATGGATCAAACAACAACTCAAAGATTATGAAGTTGAAGTCAGTGAAGTGCCTATATTCTGCGACAGCTCGAGTGCCATCGCCATTACTCAGAATCCAGTTCTTCATTCAAGATGCAAACACGTGGATATTCGACATCACTTTATTCGTGATCACGTGGAAAAGAAGAACGTGGTTATTGAGAAGATACACACTGACATTCAACGAGCTGATATTCTAACCAAACCTCTAGCCGAAGAAAGATTCAAAATGCTATGTGGAAAGCTAGGGTTATTAAATGTTGAGTCATCAGGCCGATCGTAAGCCTACAGGCCGTTATCTCCTCATCAGCCTGCCACATCTTTCAAAAGCTTGTGTGGGACCAACAATCGGGACCAACAAGCAGGCCGTATCTTTACAAACAGGCAGATATTAAGGGGGAACAGGCCGTCAACTCTCAACTGGCCGTTACCATTTGAACAGGGAGTTACTATTTGGACAGACCGTGTCTGTCAACAGGCCGTATCTGTCAACAGGCCGTATCTGTCAACAGGCCGCCGGCTATTCAACAGATCGACCTGTGTTCCTCAATTAAGGGGGAACACTTGGCCAAAATGATCCATCATTTGAGGGGGAACAAAGGCCGATAGAACATGTCCAGGGCGTTTATTTCGCCAGGCCGATGTCTTCCCCAGGCCGTCAACTTCGACAGACCGTTCTATGCCACAAAGCCGATATCAACAGGACGATATCAACCTGAATGCAACTGCATTTATGAAGGAAGAATCAAAAGGGCAGTATCACCCTTTTGTCTTATAACTTCTTTAATACGCATTGATTTCTTCATTTATTAATGTTATTTATTTCTCAATGTGTTTCATTATTTAAGGGTCTGATAATTTGCAGAAAATGAGGAAAAAGGGAGTAATGATTACCATTTTTGTAAAACATCCAGTCAAGTGTCAAATAATGACACATTGACCGAGGCTGCATTTAATTCCCTGCCTTCTCTCTGCAAAAGTGCAAGTTATCGCACGTTTTCAATATCTCACGCGCGAATGTGTAACGTTTCACATTTCACGCGCACCCATCGTGTGGATGAAAATTAAAGAGAGATTTTCACCTTTTCAAATTCGAACGATCACAACCGTTCGAAAACTCTATATATATGGCATGCAGTTTTCTCTCAAACTTTACTTACTCTCATCATCTTCTTCGAAAAACCTAATTTTCATTCTCTGAAAAATTTAAACTGCCGCCGTCGTGTTCTTCGTTTTTCTGCTTACTCACTATCTGCATCAAATCACTCTCCGTGGAAAAACAATGGCAGAAAAAGTTTCAACCTCCGGCCAAAAAGAATTGCAGTGGTCGGAAATCGAGGACTATTTGACCGCTCGCATCAAGTTCGAGCCCTACATGGTGCGCGAAAACTACGGTTTTCGCGATCTAGACTCCATGTTCGCCCTGGTGGAGAAGTGCTTCCCATTCCATCAAATTATCTCCCACCGGCCGGCGAAGAGTCTACCCAAGCTTGTATGTGCCTTCTTCTACAACTGGAACGAGGGCGAGTCCATGTCTTCCCACACAGTCTCCCTTGGAACCCAGAAAGCCATGGTCACCATCAACATTCTTGACTCGGTGAAGGCTGCCTTCGGTATTGGTGAAGGAGGGACGATGCAAATTGTTTCACTAAAAAGTGTTTGCAATAGAACAAAATCCTATCGTAGCACTAGTAAGTAAAAACCTAAGTCGAATCTCAAGGAAAACTTAACAGGGCACATAACTGTGTAGTAAAAACAACCTAAACTAAGAAAGCAAGTAAATAGAATATTTGGGTTTTTGGTTTTTAAAATCCTAGACGAGAAAATAAAACAAAGCAATTAAATCAAAGCAATAAATATAATCTAGAAAGCTGGAAATAAATTGAATTAAATAAACTTAGAAAATTAAACTAGAAGAAAGCAATAAACTACCTAGGCAAGAATCAAAAAGAAAACAATAAAGAAAACAACGAAGAAAACTAAAACGAACCTAGACATAATTAAACTAAATCTGGAAATCTGGAAATTAAATAAATAAATCTAATTCTAAGAACTTTGAAAACGAGAGAATTGAAAACGAAAGAAAAACGAATCTAAACTAGACTTTGGAAATCGAACGAACGAAATTAAACTAAAGAAATTAAACGAGGCAATAAAGAAATCGAATCTAAAACTAAAGCAAGTAATTAAAGCAATTAAACGAAAGCAATGAAATAACTTACGAAAGTAACGAAGAAACGAAGGACTTGAATTAAACTGCAACGAACTACGAATCCGGATTCGAACAAAAGAAAGCAATAAAAACTAAAGCTAAAGTATTTAGAACTGAAAAACTAAGGTAAAAAGTTGTTCATAATTCGTGCCCTAATGGCATATATATACTATGGTAAGAGTTTGATCCCAACTAGGAAAGTAATTGTGAAATCGCAACATGGAGCGAGCGCTCCAAAGGGAAGGAGCGGGCGCTCCATATCGGCTGCGCAAAATCCATCTTGAATCGTTGAAATGGAGCGGGCGCTCTATCCTCCTGGAGCGGACGCTCCAAAGCTTTCATGCAAATCATCTCAAGCACAGTTCACGGAGCGGGCGCTCCATATCCATGGAGCGGGCGCTCCATCTGATACGCGCTGATCATCCACTTTTTCACTCCTTTTTCGTCCTTTTCTCGTTCTTTCTCCTTCTCTCGGCTCTCATGATCCCTATCAATAAAAATACTCGAAACACCCAAATCATAGCTACAAAGACACAAAACATAACGAAAACGAACTCGAAAACATAACGAAAATCCTAATATTTACACACCAATCAAACTCCCCCACACTAAGACCTTTGCTTGTCCTCAAGCAAAACAAAACAAACAATAGACTCAAGTATCGTGGACTATATAGGCCTCAAAACTTTTCAAAAACAAACTCTCATGTTCATGATCAAAACTATGCACACAACCTTAGCATCAATCAACACAATCTACTCAACTAATTCAAAGTATGCTAATCCATCAAAGAACACTCCCAAACATGTGAAATTTTGTATATGAAAGTGAACACTCAACTCTCTCAAACAAAAGATGTAATATAATGCACATCAAGAAGGTTCACTCAACATCAATGCAATGCAACATGTTTACCATAAGCTTGCCTTTAATCTCAACATCTCCACCTAATGTAATACTTACAAACTAGGATCAAAAAAGGTCTTTATATAAGCTTGTAATGTAGGGACATTGGTTAAGGTAGGGAATATATAGGCTAAGTGACTCAAAACGCTCTAAATCATCAACCTCTTTTTCAACTCCAACCAAAGTATGGATTTTAATCTCCATCTTCTACCCTCCAACACACCAAATACAAACTCAAAGATGTTAAACTTTACAAATCTAAGCTAACTATCCCCTTATGCTTATTTTTTTTCTTTTTTCTTTTTTTTTTTCTTTTTTCTTTTTTTTGTTTTCCTAGAGCTCAACTAATACATGTTCTTTCTAATTTGAACAAAGACTCTATTTTTTTCTTATCTCTTTTTTTTCTTTTCTTTTTTTTTTTTTCCTAAGCTTATAGGGATAGCTAACTACACTTAAACAAGCATCTAAAATTTCTTTTCTTTCTCTCCTTCTACACCACAACAAATATTTTCAAATTATCTCCTTCCATATCACCAACTACAACTAAGGATACCCATAATCATCCAAACCTCCTATCATCCGGTTTCACAAAGAACGGCTAATAAAGGCTCAAAAGGGGTAAACAAAGAATTATGAACAAGGTTAGTGTATAGGAATCATGTGGCTAAAGAAAGATGGCCTAAGATCATTTCCTAGTTCGTAAATATACTAAGGTCTTGACGGAGAAACAAGGCAAGTTCTAGAAACAACGAAGCATGCATGATCACTCAATCAAAGAATAGGCATAAATATGCACAAATAGCTCAAATCTCACGGGTTCAAACTAACTAGTTCCCGACATCATAGCATACATCAAATTCATCGAATAAAATGCGTCGCTTCGCCAAGGTTCCATGCATAATAAAGATCATGAATTTTTCCAAAAATCACAAAATTTTTCTATCATTGGCCAAATCCACAATACTATCATCACATGCTCATTCGACTCAACTAACTCCTAAGACTCAACAAAATTAAACACATCATGCCAAAGTTTCAAAGACCCCCCCCCCCCCCCCCCCCCCCCCACACACACACACACTTAAAATCAAGCAATGACCTCATTGCGAGAAAATAAAAAGGAAGGGATAGAAGGAACTTATCGCACAATGTAGACCAACACACTTGAAATCTCGATCAATTCCAAGTGGTACCTACAAAACAAACAAAGACAAAAATAGCAAACAAGCGTAATATCTCCTAATATGACAAAAACAATAAAAATAAAAATAAAGAAAAACAAATAGCTATCAAGGGTGAAAGTTTCGAGGATCATTTGGATCATTAGGATCCCAAGGTGCCTGCGAAGAAGAAGAAGTAGGGTGAAAATCGGTATACCTCGAAAGATGGCGCTCAATATCATAAACCCGATTCTCGACCCCTTGAACTCTCGTCCCCATGTTTTGCATCTGAAGTCCCAAGTTCACCATATTCGTCGTCATCGATTGAAATAGAACGGCATGGGAATCCAGTCTCTCGAACAACCCGGTCTGAAACGTGTTGAACCCCTCTTGATATGCGCGAAAGTACTCGGGGGGTGCCTCGGGTTGTGCAGCTCCGGCTCCTTCATCCATCTCATCTCCTTGAATTTCCTCGTGTTCGGCCGGTGCTCCATGGATGGCAATGTAGTTTCTGACCGAACCCGGCAGATGCCATGGCTTGAACTGAGTAGGGGAAGCTAAGTATGAGCCATTGATGAGCTCAGCTGGGGTGATCTCCCGACTCGGGACGAGAGACATCGGAGGACTGGGATAAAATGGAACCGCCATATAACGAGCTATCCCCGTAGCTATCTGAGAGAGGGCGGGATGGGCATTGTGCCTCGACTGGTTGCCAATGATCTGGTTCCAAATGAAATGGGAGATGCTAACCTGCACATGATTCTTAGCAGCCCACAACAGGTAACACTCTGGGCCACTAACTTTGCACCCTTCTATTTTTCCTGTTACATTGAATGCTAGGAAACGATGCAACAATAATAGAGAATTATCACGAATAAACATAGCAGGGGCACCCTTTTGTCCCCAATTATCACAACCAGTCAACTCTTTCCAAGCAGCAAAATAATTGAAATCATGAGGCACAAATTGGGAAGCATTATCAGAATAGTGAAAACCGAAAATCTCACGCATACGATAGCAAGAGACTTCACAGAAGATACCACCCAAATTACACAGAAATGCAGTCTCATCCTCTTGACCCTCATCAGTATTTTTCCCTAATCTCGCAGTACACAACATTTCCAAGCACAAAATATCATGTCCCTCCCATTGGTTATTAAAATATTGAGTTAAGCCTAGGACCTCTAAATATTCAGCAAGTGAATCCCCTAGACGCAATCCCTCAATAAACACAGGCGAATAATGGCGAGGGGGCAACAATTCCATATCTTTGAGAT
The DNA here is from genome assembly GCA_029379335.1 of Thymus mandschuricus. NCBI lineage: Eukaryota > Viridiplantae > Streptophyta > Magnoliopsida > Lamiales > Lamiaceae > Thymus > Thymus mandschuricus. The sequence goes on from CM057072.1 coordinate 24,438,109, forward strand.
GAAGGTACCGATTTGTTACCTCATACCCATCATCGGTATAGAAGGGAACACGAAAGGAGACGCCGTATTCTCCCGGTGTAATTCCTCCGACTGGACGAACTGACATCCGAGCGGAGAATGGAAGACTAGATGATGCCGCTCCAACAACCGGGGCTGCTCTCTTTCTTCTCGACATTTTAGGACCTGAAAACTTAGAAGAAAACCGTGAGAAGAATAAAAGGGAAAACAATTATTCCAAGAAACTGGAAAAAAACAGCGCGTGGTTGATGGAGCGGGCGCGCCGGATTACTGGAGCGGGCGCTCTGAAGCTGGACTGCGCGCGGTCGCTCTAATCGAGTGGAGCGGTCGCTCCGGATGGAAAAAAAGAACTGGCAGCGACGTGGGCAAGCGCCGGTGGCGAGGCTGGCAGACGTGGGCAAGCGCCGGTGGCGAGGATGACAACGATGGTGGTTGAGACGGACGGCGCCGGTGTGGTTGACGGCGGCGGAGGTTGACGGCGGTAGAGAGAATGCGGGCTAGGGCTTGGTGCTCAAAGGAGAAAAGAAAAATTAGAAGAAAAAGAAAGAAAGAAAAGAAAGAAAAGAAATTATACCTGATTTTGGCAAAATGGAGCGGGCGCTCCGAACAACTGGAGCGAGCGCTCCAGTTAAGCTGCGCTGAAAAAAAAAAATTGAATTCCAACATCACTGGAGCGGGCGCTCCAAACCTGACTCGCTCTTTTTTTTTTTTTTTTTTTAAATAATAATACGTGGGTTGCCTCCCACCAAGCGCTCTTTTAACGTCATTAGCTTGACTTACAAAAATTCAATCAAGAATAAAAAGAAGGGGGATCGGAGATAAAAATGGTCTCGACCGTTTGAGGCAACGTCTCTCCTTTGATGTACGGTTTCAAATGTTGACCATTAGCTGAAAATATGTACCCCGACTCTTCATTATTGATCTCCATAGCTCCATGGGGAAAAACTCGAACGACCGTGTAAGGATCTCCCCACTTGGACTTGAGCTTGCCCGGAAAGAGACGAAGACGAGAATTGCAAAGAAGTACCTTCATCCCGGGCTTGAACTCCTTGTAGGTGATCTTCTTGTCATGGGGCCGCTTCACCTTATCCTTGTAAATCGTCGCATTCGATGCAGGTGTCGAGTTTTCCTCTTCTACTTCATCAATCTCCTCCAAATCCCGTAGACGTTGCTCAATGTCCTCTTCCTCATCCACACAACTAAAGAACTCGTCATCCTCTTCTTCAATGAGCTCTTTAAGACTTGCTACCCTATTAAAATCCTCACAAATATTTTCCTCATCAAGAGGGTTAGCAAGCTTAACATAAGAACAACTATGAATAGAGGAAGTAGGAATAGGAGGAGAATTTCGAAATACCGAAAATGTCACCGAACCTCCTTTGCCGGCCATGCTCAATGTTCCGGAGCCAACGTCGATTCGAGTTTGAGTAGTAGCCATGAACGGTCGTCCTAGCAAAAGAAGATGACCTTTCCCACTCCTAGCTCCTCGCCCCACGTCTAGCACAACGAAATCGCCAAGAACTCGAATACCTCCCACAAGTAAAACAACATCTTCCATAATCCCCAAGGGCCGACTCAAAGAACCATCGGCTAACTCGATGTAATAATCTGTAGGCTTAAGATCCCTTGAACCCATTCTTTCATAAATCGAATAAGGCATCAAGTTCACCGCTGCCCCCAAATCCAACATTCCCGACACACGATCCCCATTATCCAAACTAACATCTAATGTAAAGCTTCCGGGATCACCTTGTTTCGTTAGAGATGAGAGATGACCGGTCGAGGTAGGAGAGGTGTTAGAACGAATTCGGCTTGCTTCGACGGCGGCCACCGTGTGACTCCTCATTTGCTTGTCTTCGCCTTGCTTCTTGTTTTTCAATCTGCTCGGGAAAGGGATAGGAGGGACGTAAGGGTTGGGCGCCTTATGAAAATTGGTCTCCTCATTCTTTCTCTCCTCTGATTCGGATGCTGGTGGCGTAACAGAGGACTGGAGCGGGCGCTCCATCTGTTGGAGCGGGCGCTCCATGTAGGGCGCGCTCGAAAAATTACTCTGGGAGACTTGGAGCGGGCGCTCCAAAGTTTGGAGCGGGCGCTCCAGTTGAGACTCGCTTTGAACTTGCAGGCGTTGGAGCGGGCGCTCCAAGGGTTGGAGCGGGCGCTCCATTTGGGACGCGCTGGAATTTGAAATTTGCTGGAGAGGGAGCGGTCGCTCCAAGGTCTGGAGCGGGCGCTCCATATGCTGCGCGCTGGGACTGCTTCTCGACGGGATCCAGCTGCTGCTCGGGTCCCAACGTCCATTAGTTGGGCCCGTTCCTCCTATATCGGGCATGAAGACACCATTATCCACCGTGCTTCCATCCCTCAATACCAAAATTGATTGAGCTTGATAAGTTGGCGGATGTTGGGGCGGAATCGGAGGAACATATGGAGGATATTGCACCTCGTTGGCTTGTTGTGGTTGAATCCCTTGGCTCGGAATTCGTCCCGGTTGTTGAATCAAGTGCATCGCCCCTGATATTTGTCCAATAGCCGTCTCGAGCCTCTTTATGTTTGCATCAAGGGCATGGAAACGATCCTCATCGACGAGAGGCTTTTGTGGAGGTCCTTGAGGGCGATGATTTTGGGGAGGAGGTGGAGGGTATGGCGATGAAGAATAATATGGAGGAGGTGGTGGATAATATGGGTTTGGTGGATATTGATGAGGAGGATAATATGGTGGTGGAGAGGGGTAGTATGAATTTTTAGGAGGGTAGGGATAATTATAAGGAGGGGGGCGACGATTTTGAAAATTCGGGTTCGTACCTTGCCCTTGAGGTGGTGGTCCTTGTGGCATGTAATATTGGGCGGCATAGACCTCGGCTTCTCCTTCGTATGTGAATGCTCCCATATTTTCGCAAACCTCCTTGATATGGCCTAGCTCTCCACAAATATCGCACCGGTCCGGCTTCCTAGTCTCCACTTGAGGTGCCGGTGCGTTCTGCTTCATCTTTAGATTCTCGAGATCTCTCAACATATCGGCCATCTGCTTCTTCATGTCGGGGCTCATCGTGACTGCTTTTGCCTCCATCTTCGTTGGCCAAGATGACTTCTGTTGGGAACTTGCAGCAAGAGTCTCGAAAATCTTCTTCATGTCATCGGCTGTCTTGACCGCAATGTTGCCTCCGGCCGAGCTGTCCACCATAAATTGGCAGGTCTGGTTCAATGCATCGTAGAAGTACTGCCAAATAAGCTCAGGAGCCATCTGATGGTGAGGACATTGTTGAAGTAAGTCCTGAAATCTCTCCCAAGCCTCGTGAAATGGCTCGTCGTGGTCCTGAGAGAAATTCATGATTTGCGACCGCACCTCCTGAGTCTTGCGGCTAGGATAATACTTCAACATAAACTTCTCGCACACCTCATTCCAAGTGCGGAGAGATTCGGCTGGGAGCGACAGGTACCATGACTTTGCCCGATCCTTCAGAGTGTAGGGGAAACACTTCATCTTCAGGTTGTCCTCCGTAAGGCCTGATAGTGGAAAAGACTGCACGACGGTGCAGTACTCCCGAATAAACGTAAGTGCATCCTCGTTGGCCAGCCAGTGATAGGAAGGGAGCAATGCCAGGTGGTGAGGTTTCAGCTCGTGATTTCTGACCGCTTCCGTCAGAACAATCGCCGAAGTAGTGGCAGTGAAGGTAGGGCGAGCAAAATCTCCCATATATCGTGCCATCGCTTCGGTCTCAGCAAAAACAACACTCAGCAAACAGGGTTAAACGCACCGAGTGGGAGAAATAAGAAAAACGAATAAACACAAATAAAAATAAAACAAATAAAAATACTACACAATCAAAAGCCTAAAGTTTTCCCCGGCAACGGCGCCAAAATTTGTTTCACTAAAAAGTGTTTGCAATAGAACAAAATCCTATCGTAGCACTAGTAAGTAAAAACCTAAGTCGAATCTCAAGGAAAACTTAACAGGGCACATAACTGTGTAGTAAAAACAACCTAAACTAAGAAAGCAAGTAAATAGAATATTTGGGTTTTTGGTTTTTAAAATCCTAGACGAGAAAATAAATCAAAGCAATTAAATCAAAGCAATAAATCTAATCTAGAAAGCTGGAAATAAATTGAATTAAATAAACTTAGAAAATTAAACTAGAAGAAAGCAATAAACTACCTAGGCAAGATTCGAAAAGAAAGCAATAAAGAAAACAACGAAGAAAACGAAAACGAACCTAGACATAATTAAACTAAATCTGGAAATCTGGAAATTAAATAAATAAATCTAATTCTAAGAACTTTGAAAACGAGAGAATTGAAAACGAAAGAAAAACGAATCTAAGCTAGACTTTGGAAATCGAACGAACGAAATTAAACTAAATAAATTAAACGAGGCAATAAAGAAATCGAATCTAAAACTAAAGCAAGTAATTAAAGCAATTAAACGAAAGCAATGAAATAACTTACGAAAGTAACGAAGAAACGAAGGACTTGAATTAAACTGCAACGAACTACGAATCCGGATTCGAACAAAAGAAAGCAATAAAAACTAAAGCTAAAGTATTTAGAACTGAAAAACTAAGGTAAAAAGTTGTTCATAATTCGTGCCCTAATGGCATATATATACTAAGGTAAGAGTTTGATCCCAACTAGGAAAGTAATTGTGAAATCGCAACATGGAGCGAGCGCTCCAAAGGGAAGGAGCGGGCGCTCCATATCGGCTGCGCAAAATCCATCTTGAATCGTTGAAATGGAGCGGGCGCTCTATCCTCCTGGAGCGGACGCTCCAAAGCTTTCATGCAAATCATCTCGAGCACTGTTCACGGAGCGGGCGCTCCATCTGATACGCGCTGATCATCCACTTTTTCACTCCTTTTTCGTCCTTTTCTCGTTCTTTCTCCTTCTCTCGGCTCTCATGATCCCTATCAATAAAAATACTCGAAACACCCAAATCATAGCTACAAAGACACAAAACATAACGAAAACGAACTCGAAAACATAACGAAAATCCTAATATTTTCACACCAATCACAAATCTCGGAAATTTCTCGAGACCAACTGCAGCAGGTTGCAGACCGTGTCTTAATTGAGCAGAGGTAGTACGTAGCGACATCCTTCAAGAGGAACGAACTGCGTCCCAAATACCGCCTCCTAATGGACTTCGTCCAGAAATGCTTTCTAGGGCACATCGGGAATTACGACCAGGTCACCCCGTTCAAGTTTCAGATTTTGACGGCCGTAATCCTCGACCTGCCCATTAGTTGGGCCAAATTGATGGTCTCGCTGCTCTGGGAGGAGGCCAGGCAGATCGTCTGCGAGACGGAGGGAGAGGCCGTAGTGAAAGTCTCTCTCCACAACGAGAAAAGGCCGATTCGCCTTGGGACGAAGGCCACCTGTATTATCATTTCCTACTTCAAGAATAGGAAATGGTCCATTGATCCGGTCTTCCCCCCTCTGTTTATTCCAAAAGATCTCCACCAACTGGAGATGGCGATTGGGGTGGCGCCGCAAATTTATTTCAACTCCCCAGACTCAGTCAGGGAGCATCTTGCCAAGACCGGCCAATCCAAGGTTGGTTGGAGGATTCCAGATCGACCCGTCCAAAAGAAGAGGAAGGCCGATGTCGACCTGGTTCCCTCTCGCCCTGCCAAGAAGGCACTACCTGTGAAGAAGACTCCTCCACGGAGGACGCAGTCGGCCTCCGGTGATCCACCCAGGCCGTTTCACAAGATCCTCCCTCTGGATTTTGAGGTTTCTGCACCTCCTCACAGGGAGCCATCACCCTCTTCATCGCCCTCTCATTCTGCCGAACGGACTCCATCTCCAGTCCGTTCCGCCGCCGAGCCGTCAGCCTCGAAGCATCGCCCTGCATCCTCTCCGCAGGTCGATGTTCCCTCTCCAGTGAGATCCCCCCCAGTCCAAAGAGCTGGATCCGTTGAGATCCAGGATCTCACTGCTGAAGACTCTCTGTCTTCCCCCATTCGGAACGTGCCCGTGGAGGAGGACGTCGTGCTGCCAATCCAGCCATTTTCTGAGCAGCCGATGTCTGCTGCTCACTCCCAGGTCGCCGCCATGAAGGCCGAGGCCAGGCTGAAGGTCATCGACCTGATGCCAGGGATAGCCCAACTCCCCAAGACTCTCGACCTCGCCACTCGCCTCCAGTTCTATCTGGATTGTAAGTCGAGTTATTATTTCGTCTTCGAGGCCTTGCTGCAGGTCGTTACTCTCGACGACCTGAAGGTCGAGGAATTGGCGCTGGAAGCGGAGTTTGGTTTCTTCAATGTGGGGGATGCGGCCTCAAACTTTCGATCTCTTGTGCTGCGCCGCATGAAGGTCGAGGCCAAAATTCTGGGCCGCGACCTTCACCCCCTCTACATCAACTCTCGTGCTCTCTACAATTCCGCCGCAGAAGCTGGAGACGAGTTTGAGTTGATTCAAACTCCGGAGCAATCGCCATCCAGGAATGAGGGTGGTGATCAGCTTCTTGAAGCTGCTGCTCCGACCTCTCAAATTTCAAAGGCTGATGTGGAGGTGGTGCTCGATACAATCTCTGCCAAGCTCGAGTCCATCATCACCAGCCTCCCCGAGCAGATCAAGAAGGCCGTAGCTGAGGCCCGGGTCGATATTGTCAAAGATGCCAAGATCCAGGCCGATGAAGCTGCCAGGGAGCGTGTCGCGGACTTTGCCGTGAGATTACTGAAGGAATATACCGACAAGCTCCTGCCGGGCCAGCTCGAGGAACTCAACATGGCGTCCCGCGATCAAATCGGGGAAGTGTTGGAAGATTTGGCCAAGGTCGATGAGCGAGTGTCCAATCTGACTTCTTCAGTCTCGAACTCGGCATCGACCTCCAACGAGCAAATCAACGCCATTCACGGCACTCTCTCCTCCCTTCTCAATGGTCAACAGGAGTTGAGGGATGCCGTGACCAAGCTGCAGGAGGAGGACGCGACTCTTCTTTCCCTCATCAATGCCCTTTCTGATGATGTCGAAAAGGGGGAAGAAGAAAGAGCCGCAGCCGCCACCAAGAAGAAGAAGACCCATAAGTCCAAATCCACTTCAACTTCTGTGGCCCCTCCTCCTCCTCCTCCTCAAAAGAAGCCAGTCCAGGCCGTCTCCTCCAAGGCCGTTGCCTCCAAGGCCGATCCAATTTCTCTTCTTGGTGCTGCCGAGGCCGCCGCTGCCAAAGCCCGTCTGGCCAAGCATTCTGAACTTATTTCCGCCATGATTCTGGCCGGGGCGACGCAGGAGCAGTCCGTTGATCCGGAGGAGCAAAAGCGCTTCATTGCCAAGCGCCGGGCTGATGAAGCAAGGAAGAAAAGGGAGATGGACTGGATCAGCCAGTCCGCCCTCGTTTTGAATGCTGGAGTCCAGCAGCAGGTCGTTGAATGGCTTGACGAATCGCAGAACAACCTGCTGCGGGAGCTCAACAGTTGCTTCATCCTGCTGCACTATTGGATCAAGGATCCCTCATTTCCTGCCGATGTCGATGACGCCTATGCAGCTTATATGCTCAAATTCCCTTACCAAGACTTCATTGGTGAGTTAAGGAAGAAAGCTGCAGAGGCTGGTGTGATGATAAGGGCCCCAGCTCAGCAATATTTCGCGCCCTTATTCCTAGGTGATTCGGGATACTTGGATTATTCCCGAATCGACCAATACATCGCGCAGACCGCCATCGGCTTGGGCGTAAATGTTTCAAATTCTGATCCCGACTTCCGTCGAATCAGGGATGGAATTTACGCAAGTATGCAGTCAAAGTCGAGGGAGCAGGTCCAGGAAGAGAGAATAGCAGCCCGTGCCATGTAATGGCCCGCAATTTCATTAGTCTTAAATCTATGTTACGGTAGTAAATTACGAGCAATACTCGTATTCATATATATATATATATATATATATATATACAAGTACTCAAGCATGATTTAGAATGTTATGATGAAAGGTAGATAATCGGATTGATTATCGAGTGTATAACGCAATATTAAGCGATGTCAATTTTAATAATTGGTTATCGTTGGGTCAAGCCCAAAGATTATTAAATTGGACCCAAGCCCATAAATAGATGAATTGGGCCGAGCCCAATTAGTAGAAATCCATCTGCTTAAGAAATGTAAAACCAAAGGAGTTACGGAACGAAAAATATACAATGGATGTATATTAAGAAATACATGCTACGTAAGTAAGCAAAGTAAGTAAGCAGTAATCAAAAGAATACACCTAACTTTTACATAAGGAGTTAATATGTCACAAAATGATTTAATACACAAGGAAAAGGACAAGAAAAAGGAAAGAGAAAAGAAGCGGCTGCTACTTCTTCTACATCAGCTTTTCCTTCTAGCCATCATCATTCCTTCCTTATAGCTTCATTGAAAAATCAGCCCAAACCTCCCAACCATGCCCTGCAAAACTATCCCCTAAAACAAGGGAAAGCAAACATCAAAACATGAAGAAAAGGGAGGTTAAGTTCACAGGTTTCACACCTGTTAATTACACACAAAGTTTACAGCCAAGAAGTAGTATAAATACCCCCTCCTACACCTTATTACAGTTTCAACTTCACATTCTTATCACTCAAACATAATCGGAGGTTAAGAGAAGAAGAGTAACTAAGGAAGATGAAAGGAAAAGCTAGCAACTACAGCCCTTCTAACACAATTAGTAAGCATTCTATCACCATTTTTTAAGTAGAGTGTTAAGTAGAGTGTTAACAAGAATTAAGCATGCTAATTTCAGATTTTCATACACTCAAGCATGCTCAAAGTTAACTCGTTGATTAAATAATCAACCAAGCATAAGCTAATGAACTACTAAGTTAAGCATGTAGTAACATACCCTTTACAATTCAAGAATACAAACAAAGCATGCTTAGTGTATACAATTCATGTTAAGCTAATAAGCCCTACTGCCCTTTTTAAACAATCACTTGTTTAATTGATTAAATCATGGGGTTTAATAGTTATACGAAAACTGATTTTGCAATGCAAAAGAAAGAAAGAACAAAAACATTTATCGCATATATGCACAAGAATAAGAGAACGAGAGCATAATATTTACAAATCGAATAATTTAATAAAGGGAGAAAGACGAGTCGAACCTCCGTCGAGGTCAAGGCCTCGACGGGAAAGGGGTTGAAAATCTGTCGGGGCGGCAAAGGCGGCCCCGAGTCGAACTTGACGGCGACGGCACCCTCCTCCGGGGACAGCTGCTGTCCAAAACCCTGCATAAACAAAGAAAATGTTAAAACCTTAAAATACATATATAATTATGAATGCCGAGAGAGTGAGAGTTAGATGGAGGAGAAGGAAAGGGGCTACTGCCGGAGCTCGACCCTCGCCGCCGGCGAGGGAGGCACCGGCAGATGCAGACAGAGAAGAGGGAGGGAGTGAGAGAGAGAGAGAAGAACAAGGGAGGAAGGAGAAGACGGCGTCGCCGGCGGTGGCGGCGTTGGCTGGACAGGGTTCAGTCCGGGAGGGGGGTTTGGGCGGGTGGTTGAGAGGAGAGGGAGATGGGGCGGATGAATGAGAATTTGGGGGAAATGAGAGTAATGGTGAGGATTTGGGTATTTATACCTAGGGTTGAACTGGGTCGGGTCTCGGGTCGGGTTCTGGGTCGGGTTTCGGGTCAGGTTGTGGGTCTGGGTTAGGAGCAGTCTTGGGCCGGGAATTGGGCTCAAGTTGGGCCGATTAATTTACGGCCCAACTGTTTAATTTATTAAATATTTCGTATGTTAATACCATAAAATTTAGATGAGGAACGTTATATATTACCGAGAAATATTTTATTTAAATAAAATAACTCGACTAATTCGAGCCTATTAACGAAGCTCGATAAATTTTCGAGCCTAAAATAGCCTATTTAATTCATGGAAATGAATTATATTATAATGTTGGATTTAAAAATCCAATAATATATATAACTTCAAATAAATTATTATTCGAAGCTTATGAGGATAATTAACGGCTATCACTAGCCAAGGAGAATCATTAACTCCGATTAATAATCTCACGATATATTAACGAAACGATAGTCGAAACGAGAAGATAGAAATAAAGAATAAGAATATTCTTTATAAGGAATTATTAGATTTTATAAGAATGGAAATTCTTATATTGTCGTTTCTAAATAGGTGAAAATCGACCGGAAGGTTGACGTTGCGATTCTATCAGGATTGGTACTTTTCACGCTACTTAAGGTGGGCTTTCTTATACAAGAAAAGTTATAGAATGTTTAGATGAAAATGTTTATTTTCAAGTATTGTCATGCCATAAATGTTTCAATTTATGTATGACGCCTATCTGCATTGGCTACGCCAATTTAAGTTAATCGAATTCGGGTCCTCGTTAAGATTTGATATCTTACTTGGGCTAGTGTACACAGGACCGTGAGTCATCTTCAGGGTTGGCCGGTCAGGTGTCGTGTGAGGTGGCCACCTCCTCGACACCACAGTTTCAGATATGGTAGATTACTAAAGAACTTAGTCAGCGCTGACACTTTTAGATCACAAGAACAGTTTTAGTAAGCATGGGCTCTTTTCAATAAAACCCCTATGTCTTACAGTTGAATGGCTTGACAAATATATTGTATAGTTTTCGGCATGTGCCCACTGAGTACTTTCGTACTCAGCCCTGCATTTATTTCTAAATGTGCAGGATGAGCAAGATGATGTGAAGTGCCGAGTGGAGCTTTTGTCGTTATTCAAGTAGATTAGGACTCTCGGTAATACGTGTCTTCATACATGTATTAAAGTATTTCTTCCGCTGTGCAAACTCTTGAGCTTTCAAGAATTGTTTCAAGTCATGTAATAGATTATGACAAGTATCCTCGTATTCTCATTCGAGATCCCGAGTCGAGACGTTCAATGGTATAAATGTTTTTCAAATAGCTATACGAGTCAGATTCCACACCAGTCTTTTTCCCCCTTTCTTTCCCCTACTCTTAATTCCCATCCCTAGTCATGGTTCTCGGCTTAGCTATCCTTAGCAAAGTCCGGTCGTGACAGAGTGGTATCAGAGCAATGGTTGCTCTGAAACCCGAGAGTCTTCTTCAGAGTTTAGTCGAGTATTGATTCACTTGACTAATGGAGTCAGTCGACAAAGCTCTGCACTTCACTACATCGCGCTCAACGAGGAAAGGTAAGACTTTCACGAGATTGGAAGTTGAAGAATAGAAAGGACATAGTGGATTTAAGATCACATATAGAAAAGAACAAGGCTTGCTAGAGAACATAGCTCGCTTGATCTAGATGTTTTTCTAGGAAAACTTAAAATTGACATTGAGGGAATGAAATTCCTTCCTTTCCGTAAGGAAAGAAGAAGAAAAGGTGATGAAGATGCACGAGTGCAAAGGAATCGAGGCAAGAGAAACAATGAAGATAAGATGTCATTCGATGACATGGGCTTAGCCTTTTAACGGCTTTTCAGGACATACGAACAACGTTAGTTCACTAACGTTTTTACATAATGAAGTGTTTATAAGTTAAGGAAGATATTGTGGCACAATAAAGATAAGACCACCACAAACCATAGGTGTACCACATCATGGTTAAACGAAAGAATATAACAACAGTCAAATGAAAGATTAAGTAAAGTTAGAAAAGAACGGCGGTAACAATAGTTTACCTATCTGGAAACATATCCATGAGCATAAAAACATTGATCTCTTATTGTTAGAGTTCAGATATTAGAACATGTCAATTAGAACCTAAATAAGGTTGATGGCTTGAACGAAGTTCACCAATAGGAAGAGACAACCCAGTGCTTCGACACCAGAGATGGTTCGATCATAACGAATGTATCAGTTGTTTTACAAGAATGATTTAAATAAGTTGATGTCCTATTTTGGCCACTATAGAATATCCACCCACGATCACAGGGTGTAAGACATGACGTTATTATGAGATTGAAAAAAAAAATAAAAATAAAAAAAAAATCTATCGCCAACAAATCAGTAAAGATGATGGGGGACATTATACGAGATTAATCGTTCAGGATGACATTACCATGACCTAATAAACGACATTCCCAAGATTGTAGGCATTTTTGATGTGTATGGTTAACACCGTTAAGGTTTATATACAAGCCAAAGACTTTACGCCGATAAAGCTATTTTCAATACATGATTGGCCATGTTATTGTTACTCTAATTCCATCATAGACATTACACTCTTAGAAAATCTCTTCGAGTCGAGAAGTCCGTGATAGCTATTAAACGAGACCATGTCTCTAGATACGAGCTCTAATGCCGTTCAAGACTTCTTGAATAAATGGTCCTCAGACAAGAAAACTTCTCACATACCTTGACGGTGGATACCTATGAAATATTTATATGAAAGATTATGGGTAAATGCTGATATCGTTTCACGATAGGATTATACCCACTAGAACTCCTCGAATGTTTCTACATTCTTGGCGCATCACGAATAAACATGACAAGTAAATACAGTACAAGATTATAATAGGCCCCATATTAAGTTATACAAGTAAGCGGAGCGTTAGCCCATCGATAGTAGATAAGATGACCATGAGAACCCTTCATAATATGATGAAGTTATAAAGAAGAAAAATGTTACTATGTGCTCGATAAGTAGAGAATTATTTGCACTAAATATAAGACAGTGAAAGCATAAAGGTTGTCAACTGAATAACCAGTAACAGCTAAAGTAGGGTTGCAAGTTCAGTTTGGAGGATAAGGTAAATACCAACCAGTAATAGTTATTACTAAAGGCCAAACCAATGAGTCATATGGAGCAAATTGTATGGTGCAACTAGCATATAAACCAAATATTTAAAATAAATTAGTTATTATGGCCGGTTAAGATTAACCGATAGTCTGACCTCTTAGAGTGTAGACTCGTAAGAAGTCTATAATATGGAAATACTAGTGCTATTTAAAAGAAACCTTATATTGATAAGGCCACCTCGATTGATATGCGAGGCAGTACCCCAAAGAGAACCCCGAGTTTTACAACGTATAATCAGAATAAAAATGCAAGGTTACACGCCTTTGCAAGGATATGAATAGTAAATATGGCACATTCAGTGAGAATGTGGAATTTTCTAGTTAATAAAAGAAAATTTAGGACTACTTCATTGAAGTTGTACATGAGTACTTATAGTACGAAGGATTATATATGTGGTTAATGATAAAGGGAGACTTATCATGTTAACGTCTTATGTCATGATATCCTACGTAAGCCCCATTGAAGCCTAGAAAATATATTCTGAAAATATAGAGTTCAGAAAAATCATGAGTTAGAAGAGCTTCCCAAACTTTGCAAAAGCTTCTTTTCACCGCCCGAAAAGTTGAGAGTCACCAAAGTACTAGAACTTCGTGTGACTGAGATTGTGTCTATGCGGGACTGATCACCCCACATAATATCAATCTCGGTAGCATTACCATCAGACAAGAAATCGGACGGGTATCGACAAAATGGGTCTCCTCCCCCTGACCTTTGTCATTTTATCTCTACCCTCTGATTATTCTTTCCTAGCTTGTCAGATGATTTATTGATAACATATTTTGGTTACTTGTTGTGCCAAAATTGAACCAAGGTCATTATACCTTTCGATATCGTGTAACGATATTCTCATTCCACTTTGATACAATTAGCTATCCAAGCAATGGAGTTTTCTAAGCCCAATTGCAAGTCAAGAGTATGACTTAAAGTATGATACCGTCATGGATTACCCAAAACATGGCAATGAAATAGAACAAGATAGAAATAAAGAGACTTACAATTAGTGATTTAAGATGAAAAATGTTTAAGGACAATGATATGATCTTGGGTATGTTACAAAATGGTTCAGGGGTTGATAAATGAGTAAAGATATTGATACAAGACTCAAGTGGATAATGGTGTGAGATAAGTAGCTAATAAAGACCTTACGGAACCCCAAGAAAGATTTGATAATTGTAATTAATAAACGAGATGATAGACAGTGAAGTTAAGAGCTATGTTTAAGCAAAGTTGAAAGTTTGAGAAAGAATATATATGCATAGATATATAAGCATAACAAGCGTTCAAAGGGTGACTTGGACTCAAGCAGTAATCACGTAAGTGAAAGAAGTTGGACTGAAGGAACTCAGGGAAATAGTATTTATAATCAATTGAGAATGACGAATGATTAAAAGCATAAGAAGAATAAACGTTGAGTTAAGGCCGACTTCAAAGCTTGAGGGTTACCACACATAAGATCCAAAGTAAATTAGTGAATTTGATACATAAGCAGAATAGATTTTGAAGTGGATGTATGCATTCAAGTACGGGATAAATCAGTACCCATAAAGTATAGCAAATGATCAAGAGTTGACACTACATCAACAGAGGTAGTAATTGGTGGTATAGGTTGATAACTAAATCTGGATTAAGATTTTCCCTATGTCACGAGTGATACACCCCTTAGAACGTTCGTGTGGGTAACAAGATTTAAGTTGGTCGTCCACGAAAGATATATAAATGCAAGTTAGCAATGGAATGTAACAGAGTAAGAAATGTGGAAAGTTAGTTCATGCCAAGGGACCTAATCCCCAAGGAACTCCTCCAGTTAAGAAAGAATATGAAATAAAGAGCATTTGAGATATGGACCAAGCGTTACAGTAAACCCCCAATCTAAAAGATTGATTAGATATAATGGGTAGACAAGATTATCTACCAGAGTACAAAGTAAGATGATTATGTACGATTTAAACTTCCATAACAGAGACAATGGTACATAAATAAAATAGGTGGGTTATGACTTTATTGAATAACCAACAGTTTTATGGATCAGCAAATTAATACGAGTTCAAACAGATTTTTAGCAATTACCCCTTATCCAAAGAGAGGATGTCAATGAGACAGGAAGTCTTGCCAAGGTTCCTTATATATTAAAAGTCGGACGAAAGTTATATATAAAAGAGAGAATTGGTAGAGATAAAGTATATGCAATTAGCATATCAAAGGACAATCTAAGTAAAGCTTATATAAGTTGAGCAAGTAAATAAATCATAAACATGATTATGTACTCTAGGTGTAAGATAATCGACTGAAATAGTCACCTGAGCAAAATGAGATGGAGCAATTAAGCTAAATGCTTGAGATAAATTAAGTAAGTATGTATTACTCGGACACATCGTGTCATTAGATGGAACTAAGTAGACCAAGCAAAAGTAGAAAAGCTCTACAAGGATGGGTATACTCATCTAAACAAAATAAAATACATAACCTCTTAGGAGTGACTCGTTATTACCAGAGATTCGTCAAGAATTCTCCAAGATAGTAAGGCCAATAACATGATCGTAAAGCGAGTGATCCAGTGTATGTGGACCTTTAAGCGTCACTCATGCTTTCATTAGTTGACATGGAAGTCGATAGTTGAGCTAATTCTGATAGTTCTAGAACTACAAAAGAAATAAGCAACATACATAGATGCCTCAGAGAATGGGATGAAGCATCCCAGTACCAATGAAAGGAAAGAAATGTAACAATTTATACACCACGTTGGTTATACCACAACCCTACCCACAACTTAAATTTTTCAGTTGTGCACGCCCTGAAAATTTAGAAGCATCAACCTTATGGAGTTAATGCAAAATCTCACGGATTACAAGAACAAATTCGAACAGTGAGCTTTTTATATGTGTCGAATAAGGTGGGTAGAACTAGTAGAGAATTATGAATGTCGTATCAACTATCAATGCAAAGGTCAATATAATAGCCAATGCTTTAAGTAGTAAACCACGCTTTATGTGGATATTTCTTCTCACGAGTGAGGAGACAATTGTCAGTGATTTTAAGAATATAAATTTAAAGGTAGTATCTCGCCCAAGGCGGTAGAAAAGATTATTACTACATTGACTATAACGTCAACGAGAGGCATAAAGCAAAGAAACGAAGTTAAAGAAGATACAGATGTTAAGGATAATAGTACCGAAGAATATTGTTAGGAGGTTGTGCATACCACACGATGATGAGCTCAAGAATGAAATCTTAAGTTAAAACTAAAGATACATTATAAACCTCTCACATGGGAACACAAGATGTATCAAGACCAAGAAAGGAAGTTATGGTAGGAGACACGAAGAAATATATAACCTCAACTACCTGAAGGTGCTTTAGTATGTCAAACAAGTGAACTTGTTTCAGGATTTGGTTAACCACCATGTTAACTAATTGATTATGATAAACTGGATCATAACCAAAACATTAATGGAATCTACAACCCTCGGAGATCTTGTAGTGAAACTACGAGCATGTTATAGTGAAATTGTGACAAGACTACCAAAACTAAGAAAGAAAACAAAGTTGTATATTAGAAGTTATTGACCGACTTACAAAGGGGTCCTACTTGATTCATATTTCGATCAATCATGGATAAAAGTTAGTCAATTATGTGTTTAAGAGATTGTGCGTTACACAGTGTGATTATCTTTAATCACTAAAGATCAAGACATTAAGTTACGTCCAAGTTCTGGAATAGTTACAGAAAGATTTAGGCACTAAACTAATCATTAGCACAACTTGCCATCACCAAGCCAATAGGCAATAAGAATGGAAGATTCAGAGCCTATCAAGCAGGTCGAGAATAGTCGTACTGGTTAAAGAAGGAAATAAACTTGCTAATTATAATTATTAGCCAACAATAGGTATGACGTCATATGACGTACTATAAGAGTGACAATGTAGATTTCCCTCGATAAAGACAAGATAAGTGAAAGTAAGATTTAAGGTCCTGATACGATAAATGAAGGGTTCGAGATAGGATATGTTGTAAAAGAGTGAGAGAAGATAGAATGGACAGAAGTCCTGAAACGACAAATGTCGAACAAAGATAAACTTTGAAATAGTAGATAAAGTTTTCATGAAGGTAACACCTTCGAAGTAGGTAACCATGTTTATATTCAAAGGAAAGTTAAGAACTTGTCTTATTAAGACCTTATGAGATTCCAAAGGAATATAATATGCTAAAATAGCATACAAGTTAGCAGCACCTCTAGAATGTATGCATAATGTGATACTTCACGTATGTAAGTAAGAAAGTACGTGTTTGAGAACACGCGCGAAATTTATTAAGATAAATTGTCTTAAATTTATAGCTCAGGTGCAAGAATAAAGTAAAAGAAATTTTGGACTGAAAGATGCAACATCTTAAAAAGAAGTCTATTACTTCATTTGAGGTTTGGTGGAGACACCACAACCAAGGAGAATCGACGTAAAAAGTCGATGTTAAGATAAAAGGAAGTACCCCGAGCTATTCAGTTAGAAGTACGCAAATTTCGGGACGAAATTTTTTTTAAGGTAGGTAGAATGTAATGGCCCGCAATTTCATTAGTCTTAAATCTATGTTACGGTAGTAAATTACGAGCAATACTCGTATTCATATATATATATATATATATATACAAGTACTCAAGCATGATTTAGAATGTTATGATGAAAGGTAGATAATCGGATTGATTATCGAGTGTATAACGCAATATTAAGCGATGTCAATTTTAATAATTGGTTATCGTTGGGTCAAGCCCAAAGATTATTAAATTGGACCCAAGCCCATAAATAGATGAATTGGGCCGAGCCCAATTAGTAGAAATCCATCTGCTTAAGAAATGTAAAACCAAAGGAGTTACGGAACGAAAAATATACAATGGATGTATATTAAGAAATACATGCTACGTAAGTAAGCAAAGTAAGTAAGCAGTAATCAAAAGAATACACCTAACTTTTACATAAGGAGTTAATATGTCACAAAATGATTTAATACACAAGGAAAAGGACAAGAAAAAGGAAAGAGAAAAGAAGCGGCTGCTACTTCTTCTACATCAGCTTTTCCTTCTAGCCATCATCATTCCTTCCTTATAGCTTCATTGAAAAATCAGCCCAAACCTCCCAACCATGCCCTGCAAAACTATCCCCTAAAACAAGGGAAAGCAAACATCAAAACATGAAGAAAAGGGAGGTTAAGTTCACAGGTTTCACACCTGTTAATTACACACAAAGTTTACAGCCAAGAAGTAGTATAAATACCCCCTCCTACACCTTATTACAGTTTCAACTTCACATTCTTATCACTCAAACATAATCGGAGGTTAAGAGAAGAAGAGTAACTAAGGAAGATGAAAGGAAAAGCTAGCAACTACAGCCCTTCTAACACAATTAGTAAGCATTCTATCACCATTTTTTAAGTAGAGTGTTAAGTAGAGTGTTAACAAGAATTAAGCATGCTAATTTCAGATTTTCATACACTCAAGCATGCTCAAAGTTAACTCGTTGATTAAATAATCAACCAAGCATAAGCTAATGAACTACTAAGTTAAGCATGTAGTAACATACCCTTTACAATTCAAGAATACAAACAAAGCATGCTTAGTGTATACAATTCATGTTAAGCTAATAAGCCCTACTGCCCTTTTTAAACAATCACTTGTTTAATTGATTAAATCATGGGGTTTAATAGTTATACGAAAACTGATTTTGCAATGCAAAAGAAAGAAAGAACAAAAACATTTATCGCATATATGCACAAGAATAAGAGAACGAGAGCATAATATTTACAAATCGAATAATTTAATAAAGGGAGAAAGACGAGTCGAACCTCCGTCGAGGTCGAGGCCTCGACGGGAAAGGGGTTGAAAATCTGTCGGGGCGGCAAAGGCGGCCCCGAGTCGAACTTGACGGCGACGGCACCCTCCTCCGGGGACAGCTGCTGTCCAAAACCCTGCATAAACAAAGAAAATGTTAAAACCTTAAAATACATATATAATTATGAATGCCGAGAGAGTGAGAGTTAGATGGAGGAGAAGGAAAGGGGCTACTGCCGGAGCTCGACCCTCGCCGCCGGCGAGGGAGGCACCGGCAGATGCAGACAGAGAAGAGGGTGGGAGTGAGAGGGAGAGAGAAGAACAAGGGAGGAAGGAGAAGACGGCGTCGCCGGCGGCGGCGGCGTTGGCTGGACAGGGTTCAGTCCGGGAGGGGGGTTTGGGCGGGTGGTTGAGAGGAGAGGGAGATGGGGCGGATGAATGAGAATTTGGGGGAAATGAGAGTAATGGTGAGGATTTGGGTATTTATACCTAGGGTTGAACTGGGTCGGGTCTCGGGTCGGGTTCTGGGTCGGGTTTCGGGTCAGGTTGTGGGTCTGGGTTAGGAGCAGTCTTGGGCCGGGAATTGGGCTCAAGTTGGGCCGATTAATTTACGGCCCAACTGTTTAATTTATTAAATATTTCGTATGTTAATACCATAAAATTTAGATGAGGAACGTTATATATTACCGAGAAATATTTTATTTAAATAAAATAACTCGACTAATTCGAGCCTATTAACGAAGCTCGATAAATTTTCGAGCCTAAAATAGCCTATTTAATTCATGGAAATGAATTATATTATAATGTTGGATTTAAAAATCCAATAATATATATAACTTCAAATAAATTATTATTCGAAGCTTATGAGGATAATTAACGGCTATCACTAGCCAAGGAGAATCATTAACTCCGATTAATAATCTCACGATATATTAACGAAACGATAGTCGAAACGAGAAGATAGAAATAAAGAATAAGAATATTCTTTATAAGGAATTATTAGATTTTATAAGAATGGAAATTCTTATATTGTCGTTTCTAAATAGGTGAAAATCGACCGGAAGGTTGACGTTGCGATTCTATCAGGATTGGTACTTTTCACGCTACTTAAGGTGGGCTTTCTTATACAAGAAAAGTTATAGAATGTTTAGATGAAAATGTTTATTTTCAAGTATTGTCATGCCATAAATGTTTCAATTTATGTATGACGCCTATCTGCATTGGCTACGCCAATTTAAGTTAATCGAATTCGGGTCCTCGTTAAGATTTGATATCTTACTTGGGCTAGTGTACACAGGACCGTGAGTCATCTTCAGGGTTGGCCGGTCAGGTGTCGTGTGAGGTGGCCACCTCCTCGACACCACAGTTTCAGATATGGTAGATTACTAAAGAACTTAGTCAGCGCTGACACTTTTAGATCACAAGAACAGTTTTAGTAAGCATGGGCTCTTTTCAATAAAACCCCTATGTCTTACAGTTGAATGGCTTGACAATTATATTGTATAGTTTTCGGCATGTGCCCACTGAGTACTTTCGTACTCAGCCCTGCATGTATTTCTAAATGTGCAGGATGAGCAAGATGATGTGAAGTGCCGAGTGGAGCTTTTGTCGTTATTCAAGTAGATTAGGACTCTCGGTAATACGTGTCTTCATACATGTATTAAAGTATTTCTTCCGCTGTGCAAACTCTTGAGCTTTCAAGAATTGTTTCAAGTCATGTAATAGATTATGACAAGTATCCTCGTATTCTCATTCGAGATCCCGAGTCGAGACGTTCAATGGTATAAATGTTGTTCAAATAGCTATACGAGTCAGATTCCACACCAGTCTTTTTCCCCCTTTCTTTCCCCTACTCTTAATTCCCATCCCTAGTCATGGTTCTCGGCTTAGCTATCCTTAGCAAAGTCCGGTCGTGACATGCCAAGATCCAGCAGATGTAGTTAGATGATTTTGTAATTTTTGTTATTCATTTATGCTCTCAGCCGGTTGTAAGTTCTCTATGTACTTTGCTATCGAGCTTAATGAAGCAAAAATCATCTTTCGACCTGACGACAATATCTCTTTGTCCAGGCATCTGCCTTTACTGCTTTATTTATTTATGTCATTATCTGCCTTCTTATAATTCCTTATCACCTTCATGATTAAAAATTATCAAGCTCTGATACCATCTTTCAGTGTTTAATCTCTTAGGAATTATTTGTAAAGTGCTGGGTTTCGACATCATCAAAAAGGGGGAAATTGTTGGGAACCCCTTTGCAGTTTGATTTTGATGATGTTTTTCGAAACCACACTTAGGCATATTTTACTTGTTTAGGGTCAAGGCCGATAGATCGACTTGCTACACTAGAGAAAACGATCTATCTGCCCAGATAGAGGACGAGAAGAAGAAAGTGGAGGAAGCCCAGCGTATGCTTGAGGAGGAGAAGAAGAAGTTGGAAGTTATGACTTCCAAGCTTACTGCATCAAAGGAGGAGTTGAAGCAGAAGGGGGAGGAAGTAGTCTCGCTTGTGAGCAAGCACAAGGAGAGGAGATTAAGGTTGTGAGAACTGCTAATGAAAAAGCAGTAGAGAAGAAGGCCAGTGACATCACCACTCTGCAAGGAGAACTCACACGATCTAAATTAGCCAAGCTTGCTGCGGAGAATGAGAAATCTGTTGGGAAACGGCTGCTTGAAAGCCGCCCCGACCCAGATCTTAGCTCGGATGTGTTGATTCGATCGTGCACATAAATTCATGCAATGGTTCGAGTACATACCTTGATTATGAAGAACGTGCAATCTGAGTCGTGTCTGATCGATCTACGGTTCTGATCTTCTAGGATGTGATCCCACACCTTGAAATCCGAGACTTGGTGGACGTCTCGGGATCACTGGAACCTCGATCTCCCTCACTCAGACTCGGCCGACTCTCTCTCTCTCACCCTCGATTTCTGCGCCAATCTCACAGAGAGAATTCTGGTGGCTAGGTCAGATTATGTGAATAGGGTTTAGATAAGAGACATGGAGAGTATTTATATGGTTCATAAATAAGGAGATATGATTCCTTATTTATCTCCAACCATATCTTTGCCATCCCATATTTATTCTCTTTCCATAACTTACAAATCTTATTCCTTTATTAATACGGAATTAATAAGGAATTAATCTGTTCAGTTATGCAACTGTATATCCGGAATTAATTCTAACAAATAGAATTTATTATAATATCAGTAGAAGAATAAATAACTAAATATATACCAAATATATTTAGATATGATATTTTATCCCCATAAGATTTAATTAAGTAAATCTTATCTTATTAGATTTAATCTTATCCGTGAATAACTAAATAATAAATAATTAGATTTAATTATATTTATTATCCATTCACCGGATATAAATCAAATATATATCATATACCGGGCCTGAGTACAATTATTGAGTCCAAACTCAATAATACTATTTAGATCGATTCCCGAGGTCTGTTTGGGCCACCCTAGGGATCGGATACCAGACAGAGTTGGGCCTTATCTAATTGGATATTTCCATGTCCACCCCTGAACATGTATCTAATTAGAATTATGACGCACTCCACTAAAGTGTCATAGCTGAATCACCGCTCTGTCCCAATTATGTAGATTGGGTAGGTATTTTGTATAGTTCGACCCCCGTGTTTAAGACCTCCTTATCCGTTAATCCATTAGAGACTGCTCCTAATTGTTAACATCTATTCCTCAGGTAGTACCCGTTCACTCCTCATTATTGTACCTGAACTTAATCAGCATGCATGACTTGGTATAATAAACATTGTGAACTCCCTTGAGGGGATAACGTCAGCCTGCACTCACACAGGACACGGCTTGTTGATAACACTTATTAGACATACTATGCATCTTCGTGTTACCCAAAGTACGACATGATTAAGATGAACTAACGAGAAGTTCATATCATCGTAAATCAAAGTAACATCGAAGAATACATATACATCTAATAGTTTACCAAGGTTAAGATCGAGCTAGAGCCTGAGATCTATAGCTCTTCACCTATATCACCTCTGATATAGGGTCAGTATCAGAAGAACATTATCTCTGTTGATCCTTCAATACGTTCCACCGTACCAGCATAACAAGTGATTAGGACTCATCACTACCATTAAGCTGCAGTCAAGACCGACAGCTCAGCCCAAGCTGTCTCGACTGTGAACTGTTTATATCTCATCATTATCAACGACCTTCGTGATCCTCTCCGAACTCAGATCGACACGTGGTCTAAAACATGAGATAATGGGCTTTATTCTTGCTTAAACATATTCTTCCAGATAGGGATTGTTAACAGTGGACCGGTGTCGTAACCACTAAAACAACCGGTTTTGCTTTAGGTATACAACAACCCCAACAATCTCCCACTTATACTAAAGTAAAACCTTTTAGTATACCAACGCGTCTACATGAAACCATATGACTTCATCCATGTACAATGTTAACAATCGCACGATCGCAATCGTTAACAACCATCATACACTTTTTCTCCCACTTATACTCAAAGATTTTACCTTTACCTTGTACCTTTTAGTGGAAGGCTCACTAAGACATGTCAGCCACGTGCTACAGTATACCTGACATGGTGCACTTAGTGAAGGAACCGTCATCGTACATTCCTCTAGTGTTTCTATTTTCTCCACGAAATCGCCTTAATTTAAGGTACTCACTATGTTGTTACCGGCATTTCCAAATCTCAGAAAATTTGTTACTGCACTTAGAATTCTCCAGGGGGTGTAAGAATTCTAACAAATTGAGATTACTGCCAATTCACGAAGCCAAGCCCTGAATTATCTAGCTCCCTCTCAGCATTTCACTGCGTGAGAATCTTCAAGACGATTCTGCTTCTTACGTGAATCCATAGTTTAAGGTCGATGATGTCGTTTTTCTAGCTACCCTTCGATTATCCGTGTCATCAAACATGATGGACTATATCCGTTACCATGCACACAGCACTAACATATATTTGGCTCCTTATGCAACACGCAGGTGTATTGCAAGCTTTGCCAAGACAGTAGTCTATGAAGAGTACTTGAATAATGTTATACTATCCGACTGTAGGATATATCTAACATTACTCCTAACCTTCATTCTAAACTGTTCGGATAATCACCACTTATTGTGTCAGATAATACTTTCACACCTTATTCAAGTCCTAGTAATATTATCACACAATGTACAAGACAACCATTTCAACGTCTTTTGTAGATGAAAGATATATCATTTGTCAACACATTTCATGAACGGACTTATATGTGTTGTTCGACAAATGAATGTTTTAATCATTGAACTACACATTTCAATGTGTTTGTCCCGAAGCATAGAACTGTTGAGAAAATTCTTCCCTTTTCTCAAACTACATCCATGTTCGCTCATGTATGTCCTCAACGAATATGAGCATACAACTTGTAAGTCTTTTGAGTGTTAAACTCATAGACTAATCAATGATAAGCAACTTCTTTCATCTAACTTATCCTTTACAAGTCAACTTGGTTTGTTCATTATCCAAGAAAACTAGATTTCTTGATGAACAATTTACCATTTTCGAGACACACCCGAAAATACTCCCACTGTGACAAGGATCCTAAAATAATCTTGTGCAGATCCTTTTGGTTATCAGTCTTGTACTTCCGGCCTTATGATGTTCCAATCCATAATTTCTTTTTATTCTTGGACGTTAATCAAGAATAAATGCTTGTCTTTTCTTGAAAAATAACTACTTGTCCAACTAATTACTAAATCTATCTTTGAAATTGCGACACTTCGTGTGCAAATTATCCTTATTTCCGAACAGATTTAACCAATGAAATCTGTAATTAGCATCTCCTATAGGGAGGAAGACTCATTGTCAACGCGAATGCTAATCAATTTCATTTTAAATCACAATGAAATCCATGATCAACATAAATGCTAATCACTTCATTTCAAATAAGGAAAGGATATAGATTTAGACATAGTGACATAGTATTTTGTTAAAAGACAATATTGAACAAGAAGTACCACATTTATCATAACACATTTTGGAATATCCTTCAAAATTCACAGTTATTACTCCCACTACGAATGATATATCAAAACAACCAGTATTAAAGAAGTAAATCCTTAATACAATGTAAGAAAATAAACATCCATTAATATCCAAAACATAAGTATCCTGCCAAAATAAGGCAACCAAATGTGGTAAAAGAGTAATAAACCAGAATCTAGTATCCAAAAACTAAGATAAAACGTAAGATAGAAATCTCCAAGTCTGCTAGACAACTGCATCAACTGAATGTTGCTTGTCGAGCTCAAGAACTTGAAGTCGTCCTACTCGTTCCTTGTAGCTAAACCTACAAAGATTGCAACAAACCACAATTAGTATCCACTAGTTAAATCCGTCCGTGAGGACTAAACTAGTATAATTTGGTTTTTATTGTTACAAGAGTCTGACATACCTCCATCTACCTTCAACTTCTTGTTCCTCCTCTGATAAACCTTTATTATCGGAGGTCCCTCCTTCCTGGCATCATTCACTTCCTGAGTAGGCTGATCGGAGTTCAGCTCATTCACATCGTGAACAAGACTTACAGACTCGGAATCGCCCACTCCCTCCATGGATTGATCAGAGATCAGCTCATTCACATCGTGAACGAGTCCGTCAAAATCAAAATCATCAATCCTCAGTGACTGAAGGTACTCATCAATGATGGACTCGTTGTCCCGGGCCGTAAAATGCCGATTAACATCGACATTCCTAATAGGACGATCCCAGAACTTCCTCTGCGCCTCATAAACAGTCTGCAATATATCAATCCTCTCCGCATCTACCACGAGTAACTCCGCAATGAGAGCCATTGGGTCCTCGTGAACGATGTGGGTCGGGACGACCGCTTCTCTGAGAGCCAGGAACCAAGTCGGGAAACATGCAAGTAGAAGCTCGCAAACAGTCTTTCCCGACATACCACCACCATAGAACACGTACATCCGTACAAGGTTTTAAACCTCATGAGAAATCTCTTTAGGTTAGGGAAATCAGGGAAATCCTCATACCTCAAGAAATCTATCTCTTTCCGTGCCAGGAAACCGAGTAGTCGAAATCGAAAGGAGTCCGGAACACCATCGGAATAAGCTAAACGACAAATCTTCGTGCGAATAGAATCAATAGACATATCTGAAATAAATAACAAGTAAACAACTTATAAGCGCAAATAATTTATGTTATCAATGTTATAAACCCAATAAACCCAATAATAACATTGAACCAACAAACGAGTAGCCCGATACTATTTACAAATAGTCCACTATAGGTGGATACTATCCATAAAATTATCGACCATGACCGCAGTCTATTTTATTTCTTATCCCATCACACGGACCATAGTGAAACAAAGAAATAATAACCCGTGCCTCAGGACCCTGCTAAATTGAGAAGTGACCTCTAAAGGAGGATTCATCATTAAGCAGCTAAGCTACAACCATATTTTAATATTCTGAAAAATTAATTCTATTAAGAGTAACCCACCCGCTAAGGAGGAATTACCTTTATAAAATCATTTTTCCATATTATCAATTTTGAATTTAACCAATGAACCATAATTAGTGTCTCCTATAGGGAGGAAGACTCATTGTCAACGCGAACACTAATTATTTCATTTTAAATCTAATTATCTTATTGAAGTCTAAACCAATGAAATCCATAACCAGCATCTCCTATAGGGAGGAAGACTCATCGTCAACGCGAATGCTAATTACTTCATTTTTAAACCAAATATGGAGGTCCTTTAAATCAATTAACAGATAATCGATTAATTATACCGCTTAGTCTTTTTAAGGGTTTGTGTGACAATTGTAGCACATAGACAATTAAGTCCTATCACATGATTTCTAAGCGCAAGTAATAAAACATGCTCGCATTGAAATCATTAAAACAGGCATGCTATGACCCCTATGCATGTTATTTCTATTACGCAAACAATGAAAAGCAACTATAACATGCAAAACATGCTGATCATATTCATCGCGTAATTTAAATCCATCCATAGCATGCATAATAATTAAAACGAATAAATAGGCTGCCGACCGGGAATAGAAAGCCCTATCTATTACATTTAATTAAAAAAAAACCCGGAACAAGCTCCGGTCTTTAATCATCAATTTGGAAGCCAATCCCGATCTTCAAGTCCACCTTCCAAAAATAGCAAGTGCTCGAAATAATTAGGGTGCGGAAAACCCTAATTACCAAAAACGGAAAGCGAATTAATTTCGAACGAACTAGGGTACGAAAACCCTAGCCGTCGACGATCATGCCTTGGTTTCGGAAAACCCTAGCCGTCGTCAACGTAATGGGCCGAACGTTGTAAAAACGTGCAGCCCGTCGTTCGAAATCCGGCCACGCGCCGCCGCAGAGCCACGCGTGTAGCACACGCGCCGCCGCGGTGCGTGCCGGGGACCCTGTTTCGGCTCCACGACGAGCCTGACGTGGCTGGGTCCGGGCTGGGTGCGTCCGTTGCAACCCAGCCCGAGCCACTGCTCGTCACCGTCGCCAAAACTGCAGTCGCCTTCGCCGTTACCGCTGCACGAAGCAGCGCCGCCGCCGCGAGCCACCGCCGGTGGCTGGAACGCCACCGGTCGCTCCCACTGGCTCGCCGGCGTCCCCATCACCATCGGAGGTGCTGGGTTCGAGCCCGGGCCGCCGTAGCTAGATCCGGCAGCAGCGCGCGCGCAGGGAAAAACCCAGCCGCCGCCGCTGCCGTTGATCGCGCCGCAGCCGCCGCCGCCGGTGGTCAGGGGACCACCGGACCTGCTGTCCTCCTCCGTCCGCGCCCCCGTCGTCGTCGAGCCACCTCCGGTCCGCGGTGGATCGAGCCCAGCAGCGTGCGGGCCAAAACCCGCTAGGGTTTCGGCCGTCGTTGCTCCCACTCGTATCCACCGCCGTCGCCGCGCCGCTGCTGGTCGTCCGGCGCTGACTGGGCTCCGTCTCCGACGTCGAGCCGGGCGCTGGACCGCCGGGATGGCCACGGTTCAGGCCCAGCAGCTCGCGCGCGAACCAAAACCCGCTAGGGTTTCGCGTCGCCGCCGCTGCCTTCGCCCGTCCCGCCGTTTGCCGCCGGTTCTGCCACCGCCATCCCTCGTCTCCGGCTCACCTGAACCCTAGGATGAACCCTAGGGTTCAGTTGCCGTGAAAAAACGACGAAGGAGGCAGCCACGTGAAACGCGGCAGATTACGCCGCCCGCCGCCGTGCGCTGGCCGACGCGCCGCCGCCTGCGGCCGTCGAGCCTTCGTCTCCGTCTCTTGTTCGTCTCTCGGATCTCGTTCCTCAGCAATTCTCCGATTTACAGCATACAATATAATACGAAAATCAAAAAATACAAGAAAAACGAATCCTATTCTAATCGGCACCTTATTATCTCGCCGAATTAAAATTAAACGAACAACGATAAATCGAAAAACGATAAAATCAACGCACATAAATCCCGGACAGCAGCATGCACACATAATCATAATGACTCGAATGCATGAACATTAAATTCGAATCAACACAGAGCCGATCCAAAAACCTCGGGCTCTGATACCACTTGTTGGGAAACGGCTGCTTGAAAGCCGCCCCGACCCAGATCTTGGCTCGGATGTGTTGATTCGATCGTGCACATAAATTCATGCAATGGTTCGAGTACATACCTTGATTATGAAGAACGTGCAATCTGAGTCGTGTCTGATCGATCTACGGTTCTGATCTTCTAGGATGTGATCCCACACCTTGAAATCCGAGACTTGGTGGACGTCTCGGGATCACTGGAACCTCGATCTCCCTCACTCAGACTCGGCCGACTCTCTCTCTCTCACCCTCGATTTCTACGCCAATCTCACAGAGAGAATTCTGGTGGCTAGGTCAGATTATGTGAACTAGGGTTTAGATAAGAGACATGGAGAGTATTTATATGGTTCATAAATAAGGAGATATGATTCCTTATTTATCTCCAACCATATCTTTGCCATCCCATATTTATTCTCTTTCCATAACTTACAAATCTTATTCCTTTATTAATACGGAATTAATAAGGAATTAATCTGTTCAGTTATGCAACTGTATATCCGGAATTAATTCTAACAAATAGAATTTATTCTAATATCAGTAGAAGAATAAATAACTAAATATATACCAAATATATTTAGATATGATATTTTATCCCCATAAGATTTAATTAAGTAAATCTTATCTTATTAGATTTAATCTTATCCGTGAATAACTAAATAATTAATAATTAGATTTAATCCCATAGGATATAAATCTCAATTAATTATATTTATTATCCATTCACCGGATATAAATCCAATATATATCATATACCGGGCCTAAGTACAATTATTGAGTCCAAACTCAATAATACTATTTAGATCGATTCCCGAGGTCTGTTTGGGCCATCCTAGGGATCGGATACCAGACAGAGTTGGGCCTTATCTAATTGGATATTTCCATGTCCACCCCTGAACATGTATCTAATTAGAACTATGACGCACTCCACTAAAGTGTCATAGCTGAATCACCGCTCTGTCCCAATTATGTAGATTGGGTAGGTATTTTGTATAGTTCGACCCCCGTGTTTAAGACCTCCTTATCCGTTAATCAATTAGAGCTACCATGACTGCTCCTAATTGTTAACATCTATTCCTCAGGTAGTACCCGTTCACTCCTCATTATTATACCTGAACTTAATCAGCATGCATGACTTAGTATAATAAACATTGTGAACTCCCTTGAGGGGATAACGTCAGCCTGCACTCACACAGGACACGGCTTGTTGATAACACTTATAAGACATACTATGCATCTTCGTGTTACCCAAAGTACGACATGATTAAGATGAACTAACGAGAAGTTCATATCATCGTAAATCAAAGTAACATCGAAGAATACATATACATCTAATAGTTTACCAAGGTTAAGATCGAGCTAGAGCCTGAGATCTATAGCTCTTCACCTATATCACCTCTGATATAGGGTCAGTATCAGAAGAACATTATCTCTGTTGATCCTTCAATACGTTCCACCGTACCAGCATAACAAGTGATTAGGACTCATCACTACCATTAAGCTGCAGTCAAGACCGACAGCTCAGCCCAAGCTGTGTCGACTGTGAACTGTTTATATCTCATCATTATCAACGACCTTCGTGATCCTCTCCGAACTCAGATCGACACGTGGTCTAAAACATGAGATAATGGGCTTTATTCTTGCTTAAACATATTCTTCCAGATAGGGATTGTTAACAGTGGACCGGTGTCGTAACCACTAAAACAACCGGTTTTGCTTTAGGTATACAACAACCCCAACAAAATCAATTCTCCAAGACCAATATGAAGAGATGATGAGAGAGCTAGAAAGCCGAAGGAGAGAAGCGACTGCTTTCACTCTGAAGCGTGTCAATCTGGATCTAGCTATAGCAAAGATGGAGGATCGTTCAGCAGAGCTTACAAGGTGCGATAGGCAGATTGCCTCATCCCGTGCTGAACTAAGAATGCGTAAAGCAGAGATTGCTGCTTCACAAAATTTTTCTGACTTGTTTGTACAGGAAAAACTCAAGGAGCTTCGAGCGGAGGCTGAAGCAGATCTTGCCGCTCGCTTTGTTGCTGTCGAAGCGAGGGAGCAGAATGTCGAGCTGCTCGAAAGGCCGATGAAGGAAATAGCACGGAGAGAGAGAGAGAGAGAGTGCTCTAGCTGAACGTGAGAGCCAGTCATATTTCTTGCTGAAAGAAATCTCAGAAAAGACTGCAGAGCTTGTGACAAGCAAGGAAGGCTCCTTCGCTGAGCGGACTGAAGGCGCATTGAGTGCTATAATCGAAGAATTTGCCAGCTTGCGCCGAGCACTAGATGAGAAAGCAGTAGTTATCGTTGGCGATGATGCCAAAAGGGGGGAAGAGAGAGAGATGGCCCATTTGAGAAGAGCCGACAAGGGCAAGGATGTGGTTGTCTATCAAGACAAGCCCACGAAGTGCGTCGAACCGAAGCTGCTCGCTGCATCAACTTCAGCCGCCCGCAAAGCGTCAGAGAGAGCTTCCATTGATGTGAACATTGAGCTTGATGCAACTCTTGCATCTACACTAGAAATGATGCAGTCCAACTTGCTGATGGAGGAAGGAGTTGATAGATCCGGGTTGGAGATCCACAACAATTTGAGTGATTATTCATTGTATTCACAAGGAGCATTCATGGATAAAGCGTTAAAGCGGTAAAGAGCAAGAGATTCATGTGTGCATAGAGCCATAAATGAGCATTTCGTATAGAGCATGATTCATGTGGTGATGACATGTAATAGTTGAGCTATAAGCAACGGATAAAGGGCGTATTCAGCCATAAACTAGCAAGATTCATGGAGCTTTAAACTCACATGAGTAGATAATGAAGAAACAAGGTAGGAGGAAAAGAGAAACGAGGAACGCGGGGTTTCGTTGAGCCTCATTCCCCTTTAAATGATGAGGGTTTTACCTTAAGTTCAAGGTAGTGCGAGAAAGAGATTCTTCCCTGCGTCGAGGAGAGTAGAGGGATGTGAAGGCGAACTACGGCTTCCTGGAAGAAGGTTTAGCCCGCCTTGACCTGCCTGAGCTCAGAGGAGCTCGAAAGAGAGAGAATGGAATTGAATGGAACAGTACGCTAGAGAGCGTATTTGTTCGTGAGAGAGTGAATAATCCTGTGATAGATGAGTTCGTTTAGTATTTATAGGTATGTTGAGGGTGAAGAATGAGCATTCGTGTGACTGAGGGACAGAAAAGGAATTCCCTTGGAGGTAAAGTATCCTCCGTCATGAATGTAGTGGTCCTCACTCTATGGTACATAGAGTCACGCGGACCGTAGGGCTTCTACTAGACGTCCATAGGATCTGGTCAGATCTTCCTATCTTTGCAAATGCCCGCAGATCCCGCGCAGCTTATGGAAAGAGTTAGAGCCTCACAGCTTCTTGCAGAGCATACGATTCTTGATTGCCTTGAGCATCTGGTGCTCATGAAATCTCTTTGATGACATGCTTTATATACAGAACAACTTCCATTGACTCCTATCAGGATTATTATCAAATATTCTTAATAATAATGATGGTAAGGCTTGTTTCACCCAGAGCTTATCATTCCATTTCTTTCTTAATAAGTTTTCTACGTTCACTATAGCTTCTAGTATGTCGTAACTTTAGAAATGATATCCCAGAGTTGGGGAGAGTACATATTCTTATCAACTCGAGTTATTTGGGCATTACAGCTGTTATTAATCCCTATCAGGAGTTATGGAGATTCCTCAAATAAAGCCAATCCAATTTGTGCCTTCGTAAGCTGCTATTCCCACTGATCAAGCTCCCCAGGCCGTCACTTAAGCTACCCAAGCCGTTCCTGCAGCCAAAGCTCTCCCGGCACCACTGATAGACTAGAAATTTACATGTTTTTATAAGTGTTTAGGAGTCGTTTTTAGGTCTCATTTCATGATTTAGTTCGTGTTTTGTACCGTTTTATCTCTTTTCGAGCTATATTACGCTTTGGGTATTTTGTCGTGTTTTAGGTACTTTTCGTGTGGAAATAGCCCAAGTTGAGACGAGGATCGAGAAAGCCAAGAAATGGAGTGTCGAAGAGCCGAAGAACGAAGTTAGAGAGGGTGGCTCGACCAGCCGCTCGGCCGAGCTAGATCCCCTGTTTGAGCTGCTCGGCCGAGCCCATCTTCTTTCACACGCGCGGCCGAGCCGTTGTCCGAGCGCGTGGTCGAGCAGCCTATCCGAGCCGGAACACGGGATTCGTCACAATTGCGGGCTTTTTCGACTTATTTTGATTCCTCATACACTTATGTTTCCATGTAAATTTCTACTCTATAAATACCTTAGGTTTAGCATTGTGAACCCTAATTCTCATTAGTTCTCTTTAGTTTTCTTAGTTTTTCATAGACTTCTTTAAATTTCCGGCTTTTATTATTGTTCAACATTGGAGTTTTATTCAAGTTTATTCAAGATTCAAGATTCGAAGTTCTTCGCGTGTTCAAGATTCAATTCCAAGTTTTTCTTACTCTACTTTTTAATTATGTTCTTTCAATTCTTTGTGTTTATGTTTGCTTTAATTATGTCTAGCTAAATTCCTTAGTTGATTTTAGGGATTGAATGCCTAATTGAATTTATGTGAGTGTTTTATGTTTACAATTAGCCTTCCAATCTAGGTGCATGTTTCATGGTGCTTATTCTCATGCATGATTAATTGGCCACTAATTATGTGTGCATAGTTATGTTATGCCTTAGCCGGATAATTGCATAATAGATCTCATGAATACATGGTATGATGATTTAATTGTCTTAGCCAAAGTTGAATTATCATATGTTTGCATATAGTCGATATAGGTGTCGTAGCTGAACCTAGTTGATTGTATTATTGATACTTGTTCTCTTTTGCACTTGATTTGATTTCTGTGAGTCCGAGAGGAGATTAGGATCTTATTAGGTGACGATCTACATTGCCTTAGCTGGAGTGTTAGGTTATTTTCGTGTATCACATCTAGATTGGATTAAATTGGTTAATTGTATGCATTAATTACTTACATAGGTTTGATTAGGTAGGCTTTCCTAGAATCAACACTTTTCCTTATTTGATTTTACCTTGTTGAGTTATTTGCTTACTTGTTAGTTACCTTATTTGATTAATTGTTCTCTTATTTATTTATTTCCTTGTTTATTTAATTGAGTCTTTTTATTTATTTGCCTAGCTTATAATACCACATCTCTAAACTCTTAAAAGCTTAAACATCAGTTTAATTCTAAAGTAAAGGTATTGTGTGTGTTTTCGACTTGTCAATCCCTGTGGATACGATACTCGTACTTCTTTATACTATACCTATTTTGTGTGGTAGAAAATAGTGCGATCAAATTTTGGCGCCGTTGCCGGGGATTGATTAGATTTCATACACATATTTTGAAATAGAATTAATAGGTGATTTAGGTGCTTTAATTTTCTGTTTTTGGTTTATTGATCTAATTTCTTCTTTCTCTTTTCGTTGATTTTAGGTAGTGCATGACCACAAGGTCTAAAGGGATAAATCCTATTCCGATAGACTTGGAGATCGAGCGCTCACTTAGGGCAAGGAGGCGAGAGAAGGAGGCAAGCAAGATCGATACACTACCCTCTTCACCACCCGATTCACCAAGGAGTTTCGATTCAACGGGGGATCAAGTGAGGAGGACTTTGAACGATCGGTTCAAGCCGGTCGTGGACCAATTTCAGCAAGGAGGATGGGGGACCACGGACGCTAACAACTACGAGATCAAGACGTCCCTCATCAAAATGGTGCAATCCAACCAATATGGAGGCTCACCAACGGAGGATCCAAATGCTCACTTGAAGCAATTTTTGGACATATGTGCTACATACAAGGCTAATGGAGTATCTTCGGACTACCTCAAGCTCAGTTTGTTTGTGTGGTCTCTCAAGGATGATGCGAGAGAATGGCTTGATGGATTGGACAAGACGGAGATTAGGACTTGGGCCGAGATGTGCACAAGATTCTTGAACAAGTTCTTTCCACCTTCGAGGGCTCCGAAGCTCATCAATGAGATCAACCAATTTCAACAGTATGAGGATGAGCACTTCTACAAGGCGTGGGGAAGATTCAAGAAGCTATTTAGAGCATGCCCAAACCATGGAATTAGCAAGGAGGATCAAATCACGTGTTTCTATCGTGGTTTGAACAAGTTGTGTAGGAAGGAGCTCGACTATGCTTCCAAAGGAGGATTTTTGAACAACGAGTACGATGTGGCCATGGAGATTATTGAGCTTACCGTGAACTCGAGTTATGAAGAGGCTACTGATCGACGTGTTGGAAGGAGGAGAGTTGCCAACATTGGGATCGATGCTTACGAAGACTTGATGGAGAAATACACGAAAACAGCAAATGAGTTGGATACTATCAAGAAAGGAGTGCTTCGGTGCGATGCTATAGTTGATGAACAAGCACCTCCAACCGAAGAAGAAGATGCCAATTTTGTGCAACAAGGTGGCAAGTGGCAACCAAATCAAGGAAACAAGTGGCAAGGAGGACAAGGAGGCCAAGGAGGTTCAAACTACCAAGGAGGTTACAAGAAGCCTTATGTTCCAAACAACCGTAACCATCCGAACTTCTCTTATGCCAACCCGAATAACTCCTTGCAACCACCTCCCAGCTTCCATGTTGAGAACGAAGTCATTCAAGAGCTGAAGAAGGAGATGTCAACCGACGACTTGATTCGACAATACATGGCTCAATCGGAGATGAGGATGACACAACAAGATGCAAAGTTGAGGACGTTGGAGCTTACTCAAAATACTTTGAGCAACAATTTGGGAAGTAGCTTCAACGCCTTGACCAAGTAAATGCAAATGTTGAAGATGCAAATGAGTCAAATAGCCAACGCTCAAGGAGGAGTCCACAAACCCGGCCACTTCCCAAGCAATACCGAGCAAAACCCGAAGAACAATCATCAAGTTCACGCTATCGAGCTTAGGAGTGGCACTCGTTACACAAATCCATCGTTGGAAGATGAAGTTGAAGGTAAAGTCAAAGATTTGGGAGATGGGAGCAATTCGGAGGCGGAAACTGACGAGACGAAGGACGAAGGCCCGGAAGGAGAGGGGCTCGACCACGCCACCGGTTGAGCCAAAGGAGAAAAAGACGCCCAGGACTCGCTCGGCCGGGAGCACGGCCGAGCCACCGGCCGCGCCGCCGGCCGCGCCGATCAAGCAGAAGGTCCGCTCGGCCAGGCGCTTGGCCGAGCTGCTGGTCGAGCCGAAGTCCAAGATTTCTGTCCCGTTGCGCGCGGCCATACGCTCGGCCGAGCCGCCGGCCGCGCCGATCCCGTTTCTACCCCGACGAAAGAATCGACCCCCAAGGCTCCGTTTCCGCAACGATTGGCAAATACCAAGCAAGACGAGAAGTATCCGAGGTTCTTGGAGATACTTCAAAAGGTCAACATCAATATTCCGCTTCTCGATGCTCTCCGAGACATGCCCAACCACATGAAGTTCATCAAGGATGCGGTTTCGGGGAAGAAGAAGTGGGGAAAATTCGAGATGATCAACCTTACGAAGGAGTGCAATGCGGTAATTCAAAAGAAGCTCCCGTTGAAGCAAAAGGATCCCGGGAGGTTCACGTTGGCATGTAAGATCGGAGATCAAGTCTTTCAAAACGTCCTATGTGATCTGTTGGTCCCGGTTTGTTATAGGAAAAATACGTAGAGGGGGGGGGGGGGGGGTGAATACGTATTTTGAAGTTTTTCAACTTCAAATCCTTAACTCAGAGTATGAAGTAAAGTGCTCCTTGAAATACTGAGACCTAGCCGAAAGCTAGATCTGAAGTGATCACGTATCTCTTGACCTAAGCTTAGAGCTTGATCAAGAGTGAGAATTTACTCTTTAGTGCGGAATTCGGTGAGCTATAATCTTTCTTAAGTAATTAAAATTCCAAATTATGTTTGTTTAGATGCACGTGCAATGAATAATCAAACAAGGAATTAAAGAGTTAGGGTTTAGAGAGATACGACACGAGATTTATAGTGGTTCGGAGATAAAGCTCCTACGTCCACTTGTTGCACTTGGCAACTGTTCTCTTCACTCAAGAACTTGAAGATTACGGGCTCTTCAAAAGCCTGGTCAAGATCGAGCTTCACTCGCTTGGATCTGACAGACGCTGGGTGATTCCGGGTTCACACCAAAAACCTAAACTGGACTGGAAGCTTCACTCACTTCAGTCCGACGACAGGGAGATTGCGGGCTCTCCTTACAGACTAGCTTCGATCAAGCTTCACACAAACGATGTAAGTGCAAGCTTGGATCTAGACTCTATGATCGAGGCTTCTACAATCGATGAAAGTAGGGTCTTGGATCAAAACAACCTAACGACGACGAACACAAAAACCTAACGAACAGATTAGGGTTTTTGGTTTACGACGACACACTATGAAGAGCTCTTTACAATAAGTGCAAAGATGGCTAGAACTCTTCTTCTAAGCTTGGATATGGAATGGGCTTAGACTCTAAGTGTGAAGGTTGCGAAGACGAGTTCCGATGAGACTGGAACTCGGAGAACACTTGGAAACAAAGACTCGAAGCTTGCTCTAAGGCTGGGAGTGTTTGTTTGCAGTAGGCGCTCGAATGCTCAGGAAGTGTTCTACTTCTCTTCGTCTTCATCCTTCACTATTTATAGGCGGAGGGATGCCGAGATCCGTTGCTTGGTTGGTGGCTTTGTCCCTCCTCCTCTCGACAGTACTTGCACAGGCTGGATGCTTTTGCAGATGCGCAGTTTGTCTCTTTGCCGAAAATGGCTAAGTTACAAAACTAACAGTAACTGGAGCAAGCCAGTACTGTAGCAGCGCCCTGTCGGCCTGGCAGTCAACTCCTCTGCTCCTCTCCGCGTTCGACACGTGGAGATCTCGTAATTAATGTGAAGATCTTTAGTTGACTGGAGTTCAAAATCAGAGCGAATTGTGTTGTCGCTTTCTGGTAGGTAGTGGCTCGTTTTGCTTTGAAGTTGTAGCGTCCGCTTTGAGTTGAGTCACTTCGTAGTCTTTCTGTAGTGAGTCGCTTGGGAAGTAAAGTTCCCTAGTGACTGCCTTTGAAATTGTTGACCGAAGTTGACTCGCTTTGACTTTACACTATAGCGCTCGCTTCGCTTCGCTTTAG
This sequence comes from Thymus mandschuricus, assembly GCA_029379335.1. Taxonomy (NCBI): domain Eukaryota; kingdom Viridiplantae; phylum Streptophyta; class Magnoliopsida; order Lamiales; family Lamiaceae; genus Thymus; species Thymus mandschuricus. Next base: position 24,475,322 of record CM057072.1, read on the forward strand.
TGGACTCGCTTTGATTCCACTGTAGCGCTCGCTACACTTCGCTATACTTCGGCACGCTTCACTTCGGCTCGCTAGACACGCTTCGCTTTGAAAAACACACTCAAGCGAGTGGCCTTCACTTGAATTTTCTGCGGTCTAAAATCTAAGCAAAATAAAGCCATCCTAACAGAGTAGGCTTAGAAAAAATTTCTAACCTATTATCTACATCAAAAATGGGTCGCTTGGGAACAGAACGCTTTGGGGGTTTTGGGATCAAATCAAAACTATTTGACTCACTACGATGTGTCCCATAGTAGTTCCCCCTTAACACTTTGTTCTTAACAATTCCCAACATGATCTTGGTGCTAGCATCAATTTGATGCCTCTATCGATTTTCAACCGGCTCAAGATTGGGAGGATGAAGCCAACCACTATCTCTCTACTCATAGCGGATCGTTCGTTTTGTATCCACGAGGAATAGTCGAGGACGTTCTTGTTCAAGTGCACAATCTTGTATTCCCGGCGGACTTTGTAGTTTTGGATATGCCCGAGGATGCAAATCAACCTTTGATCTTAGGTCGGCCTTTCCTAGCTACGGGGAGAGCATTGATCGATGTTCAAGATGGAGACCTCACCTGTCGAGTCAATGGGGAAGAGCTGAAAATTTCTATTTACGAAGCTATGAAGAGACCCGACGATCAACGTGAGGATATCTTCTCCATCGAGACGTTGATACCACCTACTTCGGAGGAGGCACTTAATCATTGCATCTCAAATTCTCTATTTGCCTACTTGGAGTTGGATGAAGCTTGTGACGAGATCCTAGAGTACCTCAACCAATTGGAGGCAAACCAACCATCACCTCACCACAAGGAAGTTCCCTACCTCGACGTCAACAAGAAGGTGGATGATGGAGTTCTAGAAGATGAAGAAAAGAAGGATGCAGCCCCTAAGGTGGAGTTGAAGCCACTACCCGAGCACCTCAAGTACCAATTCTTAGGAGAAGAAGAGACGTACCCGGTGATCATTTCTTCTCAACTCACGGAGGCGAATACGGACAAGTTATTAAGGGTCCTAAGGAAGCACAAATCTACGATTGGATGGACGATTGCCGACATCAAAGGTATTAGTCCTTCAATTTGCATGCATAGGATATTGCTCGAAGAAGGTCATCGCCCAAGAGTCCAACCTCAAAGGCGATTGAATCCGGCTATGCAAGAAGTTGTGAGGAAGGAGGTGTTGAATTTGCTCAATGTCGGCATGATCTATGGTATTTCGGATAGTGAGTGGGTGATCCCTACTCAAGTGGTGTCGAAGAAAGGAGGCATGACGGTCATCAACGATGAGAAGGGGGAACTAATTGCAACAAGGCTTGTCACGGGATGGCGAGTTTGCATCGATTATCGTCTTCTCAACGCAGCAACTAGGAAGGATCACTTTCCCCTCCCGTTCGTAGATCAAATGCTCGATCGATTGGCCGGACATGAGTATTATTGCATTCTCGATGGATACTCCGGCTACAATCAAATCGCCATCGCTCCGGAGGACCAACACAAGACAGCGTTCACTTGTCCATATGGAGTCTTCGCTTATCGGAGGATGTCGTTCGGGTTATGCAACGCACCGACTACATTTCCACGGTGCATGATGGCCATATTCCATGGATTGATCAAGAACATAATAGAGGTATTCATGGACGACTTTTCAGTTTTTGGTTCTTCTTTTGATCAATGCTAGGAGAATCTTGCCACGGTGCTTCAAAGGTGCGAAGAGACGAACTTAGTTCTCAATTGGGAGAAGTGTCACTTCATGGTGCAAGAAGGGATTGTACTTGGCCACAAGGTGTCTTCACAAGGATTGGAGGTGGATCGAACCAAAGTCGTAGCCATCGAGAAGTTGCCACCACCAACCAATGTCAAATCGGTGAGAAGTTTCTTGGGACATGCCGGCTTCTATAGGAGATTCATCAAGGACTTCTCAAAGATCACGAAGCCGTTGTGTGGATTGCTCGAGAAAGACATCAAGTTCGCGTTTGACAAGGATTGCTTGGAAGCCTTCGAGATGTTGAAGAAGGCGCTTATCTCTACTCCCGTTTTGGTGTCACCGGATTGGAGTGCCCCGTTCGAGCTCATGTGTGATGCAAGCGATTGGGCGGTAGGAGCGGTTTTGGGACAGAAAAGGGAGAAGCTTTTCCGAGTGATCTACTATGCTAGCAAGACGTTGGACTCGGCCCAAAGGAACTATACAACCACGGAGAAGGAGCTACTTGCTGCGGTCTATGCTTTCGACAAGTTTAGACCTTACTTGGTGGGATCTCACACGACTGTGCACACCGATCATGCCGCCATTCGCTATCTATTCAACAAGAAGGACTCGAAGTCGAGGTTAGTTCACTGGATTTTGCTTCTTCAAGAGAGCTGAGTGATGACGAGATTACCATCTCCATGGGCGATGCATCGAGAGTTGCAGCTGTCGCAGTTGGAGATATTCATTTATCGTTTGATAGTACTGTTTTGGTTTTGAGAGACGTTTTGTATGTGCCTGCTTTTAGGCGAAACTTGATTTCTGTTTCGAAACTATTTATTTACGGATATTCAGTTGTTTTTGATAGAGGCATTTCTATCATGAAAGACAATGAAGTTATAGTTTCTGGCACATTGTCCCGGTCTCTCTATACCATTACTTGTCCTATGAATGATTCTTCTTCTTATAATGCTTCCTCATCATTGAATACTAAAAAGAGGAAGAATCCGTCTCAAACGAACCAAACTCTATTATGGCACTTACGATTGGGTCACATCAACCAAAAGAGGATTCAAAGGTTGATAAAAGAAGGTGTTTTGGATTTCCAAAACATGTGAATCGTGTTTGGAAGGAAAGATGGTGACCAGACCTTTCAAGTCCATAGGATATCGAGCCCAAGAGCTCTTAGAGTTGGTTCATTCTGACTTGTGTGGACCGATGTCCGTTCAAGCTCGAGGAGGTTACGAGTATTTTGTCACGTTTATCGATGACTACTAGAGATACGGTTTCATCTACCTACTCCACAAGAAATCCGAGTGCTTTGACAAATTCAAGGAATTCAAAGCGGAAGTGGAGAAGAGAATGGGTAGAAGTATCAAGTCACTTCGCTCTGATAGAGGTGGCGAGTACCTTGGAACTGAGTTTCAAACTTTTTTTGTCAGAAAATGGGATTTCATCTCAGTTAACTACGCCCGGTACTCCCCAACAGAACGGTGTAGCTGAGAGACGGAATCGTACTCTTTTAGATACAGTGAGATCGATGATGAGCTATACATCCTTGCCAGTTTCGTTCTGGGGATATGCCTTGGAAACAGCAGGTTATCTCCTCAATCTAGTACCTACAAAGTCGACAGTTAAAACTCCTTCCGAATTATGGACAGGGCGTATGCCTAGCTTGGGTCATATTCGGGTTTGGGGATGTCCAGCACACGTGCTGACTAAGGAGGCCGACAAATTGAGGTCTAAGACTCCTATGAATTACTTAGTTCATGGAGGTATTTTTTTATCGGCGAATCAATCGAGTTCATCACCCTCGTTTGTGTGTCATTCATCGTCCCCGTGTGGCTTGGCGACCTTCTCTTTGTGTTATAGAGGTTTCGGCTTATCTATAGTACTTAGGGGGGTTTAGTCCGTAGATGTATTGGGATTTTCCATCTTATCTTTATCCTTGTTTATTTATTTTAGATTCGTTCGATTCGATTTATGAATCAGACTAATGTTGTTGAGGCAACTGTCTCCTTGGGGTTTAGGGAGTTTCTCGCCTTTTCGATTTGGAGGGTTAGTTTCAAAGGTGTTAGAGGTTCATCTAGTCTATCGTTCGTTTATTTTTAATCTATGGTTTCCGATTCTGGGCTACGTATCTTCGTCAGCATCTTTTGCTCGACTAGGATCGTATCATTTGGTATCAGAGCCTAGGATTTTTTTTATCTTTATTATCATGTAATTTAGTTATCTTTAGTGAAAAAAAAAAGAATAAAAAAGAAAAAAATTGTCGTATTTTTTATTTAAACAGGTTGCTCATGGAGGAGACTTGAAGATTTAATTACTCAACTCCTACGATTTGAGGAAAAATCGTCTTCAAGAGGAGGGGAATGATGCAGCCCATGGTTCGAGATATCAAGCTTTTAGATCGAGATTTGAAGATTTTATGGATAAAGCTTGAAGATATTATTTTCTATATTTTATTTTATGTAATTTTTGTTTTTATTTTGATCTCTAGTTGATAGGGTTATTTAAAGCATTATTTTGGAGGTTTTATTCCTTTTTAGATTAGGATTTGATTTGGTATATCTTAGGATAGATTTTTAACTAGTTTTCTTGTGTAATTAGGACTTTTTGAAGCCTATAAATAAGGCCTATAGAGGGGTGATAAAAATAAGCCTCCAAATATTTGATTACCAATTAAAATGTGAGATTTTATCTCCTTTGTGTATCCTATGAATTTCTTAGTTCATAGAGGTATTTTTTTTATCGGCGAATCAATCGAGTTCATCACCCGTTGTGTGTCATTCATCGTCCCCGTGTGGCTTGGCGACCTTCTCTTTGGGTTATAGAGTTTTCGGCTTATCTATAGTACTTAGGGGGGTTTAGTCCGTAGATGTATTGGGATTTTCCATCTTATCTTTATCCTTGTTTATTTATTTTAGATGTTCGATTCGATTTATGAATCAGACTAATGTTGTTGAGGCAACTGTCTCCTTGGGGTTTAGGGAGTTTCTCGCCTTTTCAATTTGGAGGGTTAGTTTCAAAGGTGTTAGAGGTTCATCTAGTCTATCGTTCGTTTATTTTTAATCTATGGTTTCCGATTCTGGGCTACGTATCTTCGTCAGCATGTTTTGCTCGACTAGGATCGTATCACAACCCCTGACCCCTCATATTTTATTTTTCATCCTCATAGAATGTTTCATCATGAGAGAGATACTCAAAGGCCAAACATAACAAATGAACGACAAGAAAGGTTGGAGCAGAACTATTTTCAATAAATCCAAAAGAGAAACAGGGACCGGTTAAGCACAGGGCCATAAAGAGCACCCAGCCAAAAAACAAAACATAAATAAAATTGTTTTCGTGCCTCACTGGCACGGTTTCAGAATCATAAATCAAACATTCCATCAAAAACATAAAAGATAAATTGTTTTAAAGCGTCGAGCCAAAGGCAGCATGATTTAGAATTAGATAGAAGGATCTGAATCAGAAGTCGGATCTTCAGAGCTTGAGGAAAGAGAGGATGAAGCCCGATCCTCAGAAACGGGAGAAGCCATAGACGAGCGCACATGAGGATTACCCTTGGTTTGGCCCATGGAAATCCTCAAAGCATCTCCCTCTCCAGAACCACTCGCCGCTTCCATCAGAGTACGTGCAAAGGGAGTGGGCTCCCTGCTTCCAGATAGGCCAAGGCATTTTTCTCTCTTAGCTCCTAACAAGAAAAGAAAGTTGCTAAGGAAAAACGATAAACAATATCAGACGGGCTTCACCGTAAATAATAATAATATAAAAAGAGAGAGAGAGAGAGAGAGAGAGAGAGAGAGAGAGAGAGAGAAGAAAAGAGTGATAGAGGACCAAGGATCCTTAATGGACAAATAGCGGTCCCTCCTAAGAGTCTCGGGCTCCGTCTCAAACATCCTCACTATAGGCCCCACATTGATGGCGGCGACCCGCTCGGGAAGACCTAGCTACTGACAGCACTCAAGGATAGCTGTGGCAGCCCATTCAGTAAGAGCCTAGACCATCCGAAGCCAGAAATAAGGCGTGTGAAGATATGCCCCTGGCAGATGCTTTACCAAGGAATCTAAGAATGCTTGGCCATAGGGAGTCATTAGCAAATGAAATTTGCAATCCCGGATCCCTGAGGAGGTGCCCTGATCTAGACCCACTCTCCTCCCTTGATTGAAGGAGAAAGCTTGTGAGCGCTCCAATTCCTGCCCATGAAGAAGTACCAATTGCTTTGTTTCAGCCGCATAAGCCTCCTGCATTTGCATCATTCGATCTGATGAAGCTTTCAAAGCCAAGTTCTCCTACCCGTTCAGAGACAGAAGACATGCGTTGTCCAAGGACAAAGCAGTGTTTCTATCTGTCTTGTAAGTACTCCCGGAGATGGTGAACCTTAACCTGGAGCTGCTCCTACTCTTCTCAGATTGGGAAAGACATTCCTGCAGCTACTCAAAAGTTAGTGCCTGAACATCAGTAGGGCTTACCAGGGCTTTATCCTTCTTCACAGCCAGGGGAGAGGAGAAATCACTCTTCCTTTTGAGAGAAGGTGATAATCCTATGGAAGGAAGGTCAGAGCCAGCGGAAGAAGGAGTATAAGTATCCACGTCAATAAAAGCTGGGGAAGATGAAATGGGTTGATTAGGAGTAGCCGGGTTCGGAGAGAAAGGCTTCAAGCGTGGTCCGGTAGTCGCTATCTCCGGGATACCCGCTGAAGGAGGTTTGAAACACCCGGACGCCGTAACTGCTTGGGAGGATGTACCACCCGGGAAAGAAGCAGGGTCCAGATTAGCGGCCCTCGCCTGCACCATTTTGCATAACAACTTCTCGCGAGCTTTTTGCCCTAGGCTCTGTTTGGTGGAGTCCATGACTACAGAACAGTAAAGAGTACAGATAAGCGATAAAAGAAAGAAAACAAAGATCTTTTCTCTATGAGAATATTAGCAGGAAGAACCACAAAGAGTAGCAACACGAAAAGTTGTTGAACAAATCTGAGCGAACCTAACACCAAAACTTTAATAATAAACCGTTGGTTCTATACTGAAACCCCTATTTCATTCCCTTAAAAACTAGGCCTATAGTTGAAAGTACCAAAACCGTTGGCGCTCCTCCTAGAGGAAAACGGTAGGAAAGCGGAAAGCTTTCTAACTCTAAACCTCTCGAAATACAGTTCATAGAAAAATAGGAAAGAATGGCAGAGCAATAAGAAGGATACCTATTTATCTCTGAAAGAAAGAGAAACGGAATGACTTTCTGAAGCACGAGAAAAACCAAGGAGACGAAAGCACTGTTCTTTTCTCTTGGGAGCAATGTGAAAAGTGAGAAGAAGAAGAAGAAGAAGAAGAAGAAGAAGAAGAAGAAGAAGAAGAAGAAGAAGAAGAAGAAGAAGAAGAAGAAGAAGAACGGGGTAAGAAAGGTCAGGAAGAAAGAGAACGGGGTATGTCCCATCCACTACTCCACGTCGGCCTGCCATCATAAATGAACCTGCAAAAAGGTCATCGCGTGGCTCCACGCGCTTAAAAAAAAAATCAAAATCAAATCAAATTAATCAAGGTTCTTTCGGAATATTTCCTCACGGAGGAATATTACCTTTCCCATGTTCCAGCCTTACGAAAAAAGAGGTAATGATGAGATAAAAGAATATGTATGCCTTTTCGTCCTCGAGAAACCAACTGTTGCACCATTTTTCCACGCGACAAGACATTTAAGACGTCAACCAAGAGAGCGTTTCCCGCCAAGGCATCTAGCAGAAGCTAATAGCACACGCTTCTGGACTTGGGGGGGAGTAGCTGATAGGGACCAATATCAGCCTGGCCATGTGGCATCCTTCAACACTGACTGGATTTGCACTCCAGGAGCCTCAGATACCATGTCTAGTATAGATGCCTTACCCAGCGCAGAAGCTGCGATATTTTACATGGACCCACTTCGTTGCAGAAGCTATCCCGGGCTCGCTGGCATCTGCCCATACCCAAGGATCTGCTAAACATGCGCATGACTCTACGTACCCTAGGGTGAGGACCACTAGATTAATGTAATGGCCGCAGTTTTATTTAGTGATTAAATAAAAACTTCGGCATTATTTTAAAATTTAGAGTGTTAGTATTATTAATATTATGAGTAAAATAAAATTTTAGTACTACTATTAGTAGTGTTGCATTTAGTAGTATTAGTATGGCCCAAACGAAAGTAGAATTATTTAAGGAAGGCCCGATGAAACGAATCGATTAGTTTTAATTGAGGACCGATGCCCACTTAGTGATCGAGACCTATGTCACGATTATTAGTTCGACTTAATTGCACGAATTGTTTTTGGCCCAAGAGAGAGAGAACCCATTATGGATTTAAATACCCAACAATAATAAAGGCCCAAGACCAATATCTTAAGCCCATGGTATTTCCATGTATATATATATTTACATATATATGTATTTATACAATAATAGGAATAAAATAAAAAGAGAAATAAAAGAAAAGAAAAGAAAGGGAGCGGCAGAATGAAAACCACAGGCGCCCATTTTTTTTCCCCTTGTCTCCAATACTTGTCAATTTCCACACTCCATCTCCACAGCACCTCGTGAGAAGAAGCTAAACACACCATCACTATTATTTTCTTCCCCTGCAAGAAAACAAAAAGAGCAGCGTTTTCTTCTCCTTTCAATCATCCCTTACCTGCACACAAATACCACCAAAACAGCTCTACTCACACATCATTCATTCAATCACACAAACATAGAAAGCAAGGTAGAGAGAGAGGGCAAGTAAGGGAGCCGATTTCCAGCCAAGGGAGTAGCCGGAAAACAGCCCGACGACAGCCAATCGAACACTGAATTCCTGCAAGTTTTCTCTAGGTAATACCCCTAACACTCTTCCTTCAAGAGCCTAGCTTGCATGCATTAACTAGAGTCTCAATCTCTACCTTTAGGAAGAAAAACGAGGGAAGGGGGAGGCCAACGAAGCAAAGAACGAAGAGGGGACAGCCTTGTTTTCAAAGCTTAGGATTCGTTTTCATACTCATTACGGTAAGAATGAGCCCCTACCCTCCCATTAGAATGATTATCTAAGCTTGAGATGTATAAAAAAATAGATGCATGTCTCTAGATTGCAAGTAATAGGATTCGGGAGAGGAGACGAAGAAGGACAGCCCTCATGCACCAAGGAAACTCCAAGTTCGATTTTGATACGAACCAAGTAAGTATTCCCACGCACTCCCTAAGATTTAGATGAACAACGAGCATGGAAATCATTTTTAGAATGGCCCTAGAACTCAACTTAAAGGCTGCCCTAATGTGGAAGACCTAAAGCATGTAAAAACCAAGTTTAAGCTCGAAGAAGCAAAGCATGAAAACGTAGGAGCCAATGCATGTGTAGGAAACCTGGAAAATCAGAATTGTAAGCCTCATTTAATCCCTAAACCATCAGCTAACAAACCAAACATAAACCTAGCAATGAGAAGTAGAAATCTCATATTTTCTTTGTGCATAAAACATTCTATTTAGCTAAGACATGATGCGAAACGCTGCCACAAATGAAACACCCCTAACATTCAAATTATGCAACACGACACAAGAATGTTAATTTCCCCAACATACAAGTCTAAGACAATGCATGTACATCAATCCCTCATCTAACCATTCAATACAACACATACCCTAACCGTAAAGAACACCAAATCTGGAAATCCATTCCCAAGTAATGCGTAAATCATCAAGGCAAGAACAGCCCCAAAATGTCTCCCAAATGAGCCATTTAATCCAACAAGATCACCATTCAAGCATGCTTAAGAAGAATCTGAAAACTCTACCCTAAATCAACCAAAATTGGCTTGTACATATATTCTAAATATCTAGCATTAACCATTACCGAATCAAGTATAAGCTTCAATCAAATTGAATAAAAGAAACGAAGGGGGGGGAAGTGATGAAGAACGAACCTACCGGAAGAAGGAGAGAAGCCGAGAAGGCTGCCACAGCCAACGATGGCTTGGCAGTGCCACTGCAGCTCCAGAATTTCTTGAGTAGGCCTGCAAACAAGGAAGGAAGTCAGATGAGAGAGTAGACATAGGGAATAGAGAGGGAGGACAGGGAATGGAGGCCGGCATTGGCAATAGACGGCGCGGCAGCAGCCGACTCGAGGCAGGGCAGCAAGTCCGAGAGGCGAACCCTAGCCACAAGGGCTAGGGTATCGATGGAAGAGGACTCGGCGGCGACGCGACTGGCGGAGTTAGCCGGCGTCGGAGGAATTACAGCCGACGGGTTCCAATTTTCCCCAACTTACTGCACTTTTCTAATTAGGGCCTCCCCGGACGAAATCGAGAGGGGGTAGAGAAGATGACCGACGGAGAAGGAGGCCGCCGGTCGATGTACACCGGCGGGAGGACGGACGGCGGCGGCGAGGACTGCCGACAACGAGTTCGGCCAGAAGAGAGAAAGGGGGAGAAGAGAGAGAGATATCGCGATTAGAGAGAGAGAGAGAGATTTGGGGAAATTTTGCCTAGTATGGAAACGGGCCGGAGTTATTTTTCCAGTCGGGCCGAGCAAGCTTTTGGTCCAAGGAATTGTTCATGAACCGAAGAATTTATTTACGGGCCGAGTTAACGACTCTCATGGATCGGGTTAATTATTTAATTGGGCCTAGAAAAAAATACTTAATGAGCTGATAAAATACTTAATGGGCCGATAATTTACTTAACGAATCGGGCCAACCAATTGGGCCGATTAATTAATCTAACGGGCCAATAATGTACTTAACGAATCGGGCCAACCGATTGGGCCGATTAAATTATTCGATAAGCCGGGCCAACCGATTGGACCGGATTTCTAATTCATGATGGGCCGACAAGTATGTAACGATATAACCAAAAATTAATGGGCCAATACTAAGTTAAGAAACGAAAGTCAAATGTGACGACTTCTCGGGTTTAATTTAAATTCCCGAACTTAAGCAAATTGGGCTTAAAACCCTAATACTTCTATTGGGCCTGTAATGAGTATTAAAGTTGATTTAATCAACCAAGTTCAAGTATAATGATCTTATAAGTGTAGACCACTTATAACATGTAATCATGAAGCCCTACTAATGATTAAGTCAAGCATCCTACGATTCTTGTCGAGGATGAAAGAACTATAAGACACAAGAATCGATCGAAGTGATTGATTTCAAAATGATAATCGAGAAGCTCTCGATTAAAAGGATAACCATGATAACGTTATCAGTAAAAGAGAACATAACCTCGATAGAAGATAACCTTCGCATAGATCGATAAGATTATCGATTTGATTCCAAGTCTCTTATTTTACGTTCTTTGAACGAGGTTAGGCGAAAGGAAAGGCCGAGACTAAGGCGGCGCTCAGAGTTATATGAATTATGACCAGGAAAGGAAAGCTATCGAGGTGGGCTTTCGTACAAAGAAAATGTTTATTTATGTTATGTTCTTTTAAAAGAATTGTCATGCCATAAATGTTTTGTTTTGTATGATGATGTCTATCTGAGAGGCTTCGGCCTAGAAGGCTTCGGCCACACAAGGGCTTCGGCCACAAGATTTCATCGGGGTCACTCCTCGATGAGTTAAGTGCACTCAGCAAGGTCGATCGTGAGCTACGTATTGGCCGATCGAGGTATCCGGGAAGGGTGGCCACCCTTACCGGATACACTTTTGCAAGGTCGATCGTGAGCTACGTATTGGCCGATCGAGGTATCCGGGAAGGGTGGCCACCCTTACCGGATACACTTTTACAAGGTCAGATATGACGGATTACACCAAGAAAACGTAGTCTGCGCAGACGCTTTTAGTAAATGAAAATGTTTTAGTGATCATAGGTCTTTTCCGAAAACCCCTATGTTTCACTTGAATGGCTGGCAATTAAAATGTTTTGGCATGTGTCCACTGAGTACTTCAAAGTACTCAGCCCTGTACATATTTCCCATGTGCAGGTTAAGCAGGATGAAGTGAAGGTGCCGGAAAGAGCTTTGTCGAGCATGGAAAGTGTTGAAGCCTCTTGGTGGTGCATGTCTCCATACATGCATCTCACGTTCTTCCGCTGTGATCCATGAGTAGATAGGCAAATTCTTATTTTGTGTATCTAGCAACATGTCGGTCCAGTTATCGACATTGCTTTTCTTTTTACGAACAACGCTTCCGCTTATTTCATGTAAGACGCTTCCGTTGATGATTAGTACCTCCTCCTTTCATTCTCGACGAATGATGGAGAGCTCGAATGTAATTCAAAGCCATGTTTTCACACCGTTTTTCCCTCATGTCGTTTGTTCATTTTTATTTATTTCCCTTTTCTTGAGTCGCGACCTCGCTCAGCTAGTTTTAGCGGGGCGGGGCGTGACAGGGTGGTATCAGAGCATTTGGTTCGCTCTGAAATCCAAGAGTCTTCTTCTTCATCGTAAAGTCTAGACTTGCTTCGCTAGACTTCATATAGCTCTCGACAAAAGCTCGGCACTTCACGACATCATGCTGGACCATGAAAGAGAAGAGGTAACTATCACATGCTAGTATGAGAGCATAGTCAAGATAACATAGAGCTCACATGTAGTAGAAAAGCCAAGGCCTTTCTAGAGAACATAGCTCGCTTGAATTAAGTGCTTTCCCTCTATCACATACTAAGATAGTGCTAAAGCAAAAGAAATTATTCTAACCTCGATTATGATACAAGAAGGACGATGAGACAAGGAAGCAAGTGAAGCTCTACAAGAAATGCCAACTCAAAGAAGCAGTGATAACTTTCCAAAAAGGGCTAATACATGAATAAAGAATACGTCAGATCAAGAAAAACTAAGTCGAGGAGTGCAAGAAGATCTGGACAAGCATTGTTCGAATCAATGACATAAGTCTCTAAATTTTCCGCCTCCATGAGGCAAGGAACAAAACGTATTTATTAATGCTTCCTAATGATAGTGAGAGATGATCCCAGAACCTTACCAAGAATAAAAGTTTCATGTGGTGGCATAATAATGATAAGTCCACTAGAGTTTCCTGGATGTTTCCGCATCCATGGTTAAAAGAAGAAAAGGTTACTACGAATTAAAGATAGAAGTCAAAGAAAGGTTAAGGCCCTAACCAATATAGAAATCTCGGGCAAATAAACGTTAAAATCTCAGACTTCTAAATGTTGTACCCACAAGAATAACTACGATGAAACGTGTTAGCCTCTACTTTCCCGAGTAGAGGATCATGCTTGAAGAATGTGGTAAGTAAGACCATTAACCATGCCTATTGATGAACCCGTAAAATGGATATTGATATCCAATATAAAAGTAGATGTTGAAGCGATATAATATGCTTAATTTTCATGGGTGATGGGACTAGACTATACGACAAAAGAGACTAAGGCGTGCCATTAAATGGCAAAAACAACGAACCATTAGCATGTAACATCCCAAGTACAACTTGAGGAAGTGTAAAGAAACCTCCCACCACAGACTAAGAGACTGTAGAACGAAATTTGTATTTAGTCGGACCGCGACCTAACATCCTATTCCATTAGGATATCAGAAGACAAGCCATGGAAGAATTATGATTGTCCTTAGAAATAACTCTACGTTACTAACGCTAACAAGTAAGTCGAAATTCCGTAGGACAAGGTCCTTTACGCAAGTGCGAAGTACTAGAAGTGTGCACGAAGATACTTAGATTAGAAGAGACCCTACGTACTGATGCATTGCATGTTCGAAATCCTCTTTTGAACCTTTTGAAACCAGGAAGTCCTTTGTAATATACGTGAAGTCCAGGAATTTCAAAACCAAAGAATTGTTACCAAGCTTTGTTCGATCTTCTGTATCTTTTTGAATCAAGAGTCACCAGTATACGAGAAACAACCTTCTTTCATGTGACCGGAAAGATGCATATGTGGGACTGGCCATCTCATATAATCTCTTTCTCGGTAGCGTCACCAACAGACAAGAAATCGGACGGGTATCGACAAAATAGGGGTCCCCCACCCCCCGACCCCTGTCACTTCATTTCTACCCTCTGGTTATTTCTTCTAAACTTGTCTGGAGAATCCTTGATGAGCTATTTTGGATAATTGATATTCCCACTTGGACCCTCGTACTATTATTTCTCATAGTCAGACCACGATATCCTTGTTTCGTTATGATCCAATTGGTCATCCTAAAGCGATAAGACTACGAAGATTAGATTATTATAAGTTATAGAATATGACTTAAGGTCTCACACTCTTTGAGTGTCGGATGTTTACGCATAAGAGGATGGATGATGGATAGGCCGTTAAGGGTATTACACAAGACTAGGGGTTGACAATGCGGTGCTAATTAGTTTACATATGCCGGTAAAGCAGAGACTTCCCCACCTTCTAAGGAAAATTTTACATGTTGTAACCCATAAATGAAAGCTTATAATGGACTTAAGAAGTATGATGGGTGAAACAAGAATCTAAAAGATAGAAACAAGTATTGCGACGAGCACAACGGTAAGTAGCGTAAAACTAACCAGGCCCTCCAAAAAGACCTAGAAAAAGGAAATATAATGATTAAATGCAAAACTCATAAGATAAATACTCTAAGGGGTTCCCCAAGAAAAGTACACTGAAGGTCGATAAGTCCAACACTAAGAGCTAACAATATTAGAGTCTGACTAGACCAAGGGTAGAAAACGTATTAAATAGATGAAATCCTCGTGGATATGAAAATTTAAAATCTTCCGATAGATTGAAAATGGTAAGGATATTAGAAAATAAATGACCCGAAGTCGAGCACTACACGCGTTAAGTACATGATGAATTGTCATCCTTAAGATTCAGATTAAATTAGCAACTAAAGAAAAGACAGTATCCCATGATTGAGGTCGGTGACCTGACGTTATTTTGGATTTCCCCTAGCTCGTGGACCAGACTAGAATTTAATTCTCACTAGAACTAAGTTATGTGAAAATGATGGGACCTAAATTAGTCACCAAGAAAGGATTAATTATAGTATGACATTAGTTTGCCAGACATAGTAACAAATTGTAACAGACTACGGGATATGAGATGCTAGCCGATGCTAGGGAAGAAAAACGTTGGAAGAACCTTCCCCATAATAAATAATATGGAACGAGAAGCCTTGAACAAGTCATAACTAAGAAGGATTGGGGTAAAGCACGAGTTAGAAAAATTTATCAGGAAAAGCATAGAACGAGACCATCGTATGTTTCATAACCTTTGAAAGAACCTAAGGATAAGTACACTAAGATCGTAACTACCGAGACTAAACTACAAGTAAACTAAGAATAATGAATTTTTAACTATGTAATCACATAGGCATGATACCTCGAAGCACCGAAGTAGTAGGGATATTCATGTAATGAATGTACACAACCATAGGTACCGCCTTCAAGTAAGTAGTATAAGATTTGCTTTTATCGCAAAGTTGGTGTAGTTCCCTTCACAAGAAGTGTACAAAATAGATAAAAGAACATAGGAAACACAAGTAAGAATAAGCATTGAATGAGACGTAAGTCTAAAGGGTCTAAACATGGCTATGGCCTATGGGTCACCTGAAAGACCACAACTCGATGGTAGGAAGGAGTGAAATGTACGCCGATGGAAATGATGCACGTTGGAACCAAGTTGGACGAGAACTAGTGTAAGAGTACATTAATAGAAATGACCCGATGAAATATATGAGGAACAAATTTCTTTTAAGAAAAGCTAAGGTCGTCTAAGAAGTCGGTTAACTTATACGTAAAGAATATTAAGATGTGACTTTGATCACTAACCAACAAGTCGTAAGGAGTATTAAATTGAGATGAACTCAATTTTTAATTGGGGTAATTTAATCACGTCATAAGAAAAGATGTTAATGGAAGATAAATTTTATCCTAGAATCCTCAGGTTTGTAAAGATCGAACGAAAGCCATATAGATCAAGTTTTTCACCAAGAAGTAGTGTGAGCATTCGACGTACCAAGATACCCAATACATACCGAGAGGTTGAATAGATAATTGAAAACCATAGTATTATCTCCGTAAATTCCTTAGGTTAATAAGGATCCATATCTTAAGTGTCCCAAGATCAGAATTACTGGTATGTGAGGTACAAACACACGAGGCAGTTAAAACACATAGAAGAAATGTTTTATTAAGTAGAAAAACTATACGATTAAAACTTAGCATTATTCAAAGAAGTAATTATTGCCGATATCAAAGCTTACTAATTGAAACCGCAAGACTACCTATTGAGGATTTCCGAGACCTCCAACAAGTGTGTAAGTTAGCCTCGAGAAGAATGGTAATAGAAGTTAGAACATTTGGTCCAAGGTAACATCGAAGTACACTAGTGCATACAATAAACGACTAAAGATAAAACTACGAGTCACGTGCACGTATATCATGAAGCTTGAGTACGAGATTATGTTCAAACTAGAATGTCCTGCTATAGGAAAATCAAAGTCATATGGTGTATTCCCTATATGGTTGATGAAATCAATTCGAGTATTCACCCAGGTAGTAAAAGGGAATAGATGAGCTAAAGCCCTACAATGAAACCTTGAAAGCCTTGAGTAACACCCAGAAAGGAAGAAACCTGCTAGTATTCGAGAATACCTCTCTACAACTTATGAAAGATAAGACAATACATCAAGGAGGGTAGACAATAGAACCCATGAGATCTCCCCTAGAAACAGACCCCCGCACATGATGCCTTAAAGGTGGTATAGTTATACGAGGATGAATAATGAATGAGCCGCTATCACCTTCGTTACCAAGATTAATTGACCAGTTAAGTATGACACCAGCCGGACTTATGAGACCTTACATCTAGATACCCTAGATTCATAAACGACTATGAGAGGAAATGAAAACACTTGGTCTTACAATAATAGAGCAACACCCAGAACCAACAATCAGTAGGAAAGAACTGCATAGACTGAAGAATACATACCACGAATTCTAGGGAGAGAAAACGGCTGATATATAAACCACATTCCTACTATAGGGAATATAGCCATAGTGACACCTCTACGACGAGTGTTAAGATTGTCGATATAACACGTATGACAAGTATAGGTACGGTACTTATCACTACCGTACACAAACAAGTGTGAATAAAGATGTGAAGTACTACGAGTAATCCATAGATGATTGACCTCCTCCAACGAGTTAAAACAGGAATATCTATTTGACGGTTGTTAATACCGCGACTTATGAGTCAACTATAGTACATAGGGTAGGTCATGGCTACACTAGCGTAAAGACCAAGGAGGAAATAGACTTGAACGAAGTACAAATTTTGAAACGATTAATATTTTCCTACCCTAGTATTATCAGTGAAACCGGATTACACTCGTGAATGAAGTAGATAGAAGGATATATGGACTTGAGTATATGATTAAGGTGGATTCAAATTTGGGAAAATGCCTAAGGCCGACGAAGAAGGTCTAGACGCTCGCGAACTAATTCTAACACCGACAAGTTGAATTACGATTCGGATTAGGAGAACAAACCTTCCAAAAAGTTCCACATTTTATGCAATAGTTAGATCTAGCACGAAAGGAAAGACCAACAATAGTCTATTTGGACCCTACGAGTACCTAGAGAAAATAAGACCAACATCGTGAAGGTTAGCATAGCAGTTCCGTCAAACTTCGAAGACCTGTTTAAGGAGGTGGTACATGATGGAGACGGAGACTAGAAAACGATATAACCCCTAACTCAATTACTTAAGCTCCACCGTACACCATAGACCCAGTATCGTGCAATGCACCGCACAAAGAATAAAGTGTAGCCCACCCCTCTATGGAGACGAGGAGGGAGATGAGAAAGAATTAGGATCGGTGTGTGATCAAAGGACGATTGAGATAATGTGCCAAATTAGATATATGATAAAAGAAGCGTATAGTATATAGAAGTCTTACGATGACGACGTAGGTCCGAGTTGCCCACGAAGTAGAGGATAAAGTCTCCCTGAAAATTTCCCCACCAAGGGACCTGATTCGGAATCAAGGTAAATTGAAACCTCGTTTCGTTGGAACTCACGAAGCTTTAGAAGGGATAGGACCTGCGGTATGCATGTTAGCATTTCCTCCGAACCTAGGAAACGTCCACAACGTGTTCCACATGTCCCAACTAAGGAAGTAAGTACTTAACCCTAAACACGTGCTACATTAAGGAGAGGCGGTCATAGAGCAAAACCTAAAGCCGTAGTAGATCGGAAAATTCAGCAGCTTAGGAATAAGCAAACCCCTCTAATAAAGTTGCAGTGGAAGCACCACGGACAGGAGGAAGCCGCGTGGGAGTTGGAAGACAAAATGAAAAGGAAATACCCCGATTGGTTTGTAGAAGGTAAGTAAATTTCGGGACGAAATTTTTCGTAAGGGGTGTAGGATGTAATGGCCGCAGTTTTATTTAGTGATTAAATAAAAACTTCGGCATTATTTTAAAATTTAGAGTGTTAGTATTATTAATATTATGAGTAAAATAAAATTTTAGTACTACTATTAGTAGTGTTGCATTTAGTAGTATTAGTATGGCCCAAACGAAAGTAGAATTATTTAAGGAAGGCCCGATGAAACGAATCGATTAGTTTTAATTGAGGACCGATGCCCACTTAGTGATCGAGACCTACGTCACGATTATTAGTTCGACTTAATTGCACGAATTGTTTTTGGCCCAAGAGAGAGAGAACCCATTATGGATTTAAATACCCAACAATAATAAAGGCCCAAGACCAATATCTTAAGCCCATGGTATTTCCATGTATATATATATTTACATATATATGTATTTATACAATAATAGGAATAAAATAAAAAGAGAAATAAAAGAAAAGAAAAGAAAGGGAGCGGCAGAATGAAAACCACAGGCGCCCATTTTTTTTCCCCTTGTCTCCAATACTTGTCAATTTCCACACTCCATCTCCACAGCACCTCGTGAGAAGAAGCTAAACACACCATCACTATTATTTTCTTCCCCTGCAAGAAAACAAAAAGAGCAGCGTTTTCTTCTCCTTTCAATCATCCCTTACCTGCACACAAATACCACCAAAACAGCTCTACTCACACATCATTCATTCAATCACACAAACATAGAAAGCAAGGTAGAGAGAGAGGGCAAGTAAGGGAGCCGATTTCCAGCCAAGGGAGTAGCCGGAAAACAGCCCGACGACAGCCAATCGAACACTGAATTCCTGCAAGTTTTCTCTAGGTAATACCCCTAACACTCTTCCTTCAAGAGCCTAGCTTGCATGCATTAACTAGAGTCTCAATCTCTACCTTTAGGAAGAAAAACGAGGGAAGGGGGAGGCCAACGAAGCAAAGAACGAAGAGGGGACAGCCTTGTTTTCAAAGCTTAGGATTCGTTTTCATACTCATTACGGTAAGAATGAGCCCCTACCCTCCCATTAGAATGATTATCTAAGCTTGAGATGTATAAAAAAATAGATGCATGTCTCTAGATTGCAAGTAATAGGATTCGGGAGAGGAGACGAAGAAGGACAGCCCTCATGCACCAAGGAAACTCCAAGTTCGATTTTGATACGAACCAAGTAAGTATTCCCACGCACTCCCTAAGATTTAGATGAACAACGAGCATGGAAATCATTTTTAGAATGGCCCTAGAACTCAACTTAAAGGCTGCCCTAATGTGGAAGACCTAAAGCATGTAAAAACCAAGTTTAAGCTCGAAGAAGCAAAGCATGAAAACGTAGGAGCCAATGCATGTGTAGGAAACCTGGAAAATCAGAATTGTAAGCCTCATTTAATCCCTAAACCATCAGCTAACAAACCAAACATAAACCTAGCAATGAGAAGTAGAAATCTCATATTTTCTTTGTGCATAAAACATTCTATTTAGCTAAGACATGATGCGAAACGCTGCCACAAATGAAACACCCCTAACATTCAAATTATGCAACACGACACAAGAATGTTAATTTCCCCAACATACAAGTCTAAGACAATGCATGTACATCAATCCCTCATCTAACCATTCAATACAACACATACCCTAACCGTAAAGAACACCAAATCTGGAAATCCATTCCCAAGTAATGCGTAAATCATCAAGGCAAGAACAGCCCCAAAATGTCTCCCAAATGAGCCATTTAATCCAACAAGATCACCATTCAAGCATGCTTAAGAAGAATCTGAAAACTCTACCCTAAATCAACCAAAATTGGCTTGTACATATATTCTAAATATCTAGCATTAACCATTACCGAATCAAGTATAAGCTTCAATCAAATTGAATAAAAGAAACGAAGGGGGGGGAAGTGATGAAGAACGAACCTACCGGAAGAAGGAGAGAAGCCGAGAAGGCTGCCACAGCCAACGATGGCTTGGCAGTGCCACTGCAGCTCCAGAATTTCTTGAGTAGGCCTGCAAACAAGGAAGGAAGTCAGATGAGAGAGTAGACATAGGGAATAGAGAGGGAGGACAGGGAATGGAGGCCGGCATTGGCAATAGACGGCGCGGCAGCAGCCGACTCGAGGCAGGGCAGCAAGTCCGAGAGGCGAACCCTAGCCACAAGGGCTAGGGTATCGATGGAAGAGGACTCGGCGGCGACGCGACTGGCGGAGTTAGCCGGCGTCGGAGGAATTACAGCCGACGGGTTCCAATTTTCCCCAACTTACTGCACTTTTCTAATTAGGGCCTCCCCGGACGAAATCGAGAGGGGGTAGAGAAGATGACCGACGGAGAAGGAGGCCGCCGGTCGATGTACACCGGCGGGAGGACGGACGGCGGCGGCGAGGACTGCCGACAACGAGTTCGGCCAGAAGAGAGAAAGGGGGAGAAGAGAGAGAGATATCGCGATTAGAGAGAGAGAGAGAGATTTGGGGAAATTTTGCCTAGTATGGAAACGGGCCGGAGTTATTTTTCCAGTCGGGCCGAGCAAGCTTTTGGTCCAAGGAATTGTTCATGAACCGAAGAATTTATTTACGGGCCGAGTTAACGACTCTCATGGATCGGGTTAATTATTTAATTGGGCCTAGAAAAAAATACTTAATGAGCTGATAAAATACTTAATGGGCCGATAATTTACTTAACGAATCGGGCCAACCAATTGGGCCGATTAATTAATCTAACGGGTCAATAATGTACTTAACGAATCGGGCCAACCGATTGGGCCGATTAAATTATTCGATAAGCCGGGCCAACCGATTGGACCGGATTTCTAATTCATGATGGGCCGACAAGTATGTAACGATATAACCAAAAATTAATGGGCCAATACTAAGTTAAGAAACGAAAGTCAAATGTGACGACTTCTCGGGTTTAATTTAAATTCCCGAACTTAAGCAAATTGGGCTTAAAACCCTAATACTTCTATTGGGCCTGTAATGAGTATTAAAGTTGATTTAATCAACCAAGTTCAAGTATAATGATCTTATAAGTGTAGACCACTTATAACATGTAATCATGAATCCCTACTAATGATTAAGTCAAGCATCCTACGATTCTTGTCGAGGATGAAAGAACTATAAGACACAAGAATCGATCGAAGTGATTGATTTCAAAATGATAATCGAGAAGCTCTCGATTAAAAGGATAACCATGATAACGTTATCAGTAAAAGAGAACATAACCTCGATAGAAGATAACCTTCGCATAGATCGATAAGATTATCGATTTGATTCCAAGTCTCTTATTTTACGTTCTTTGAACGAGGTTAGGCGAAAGGAAAGGCCGAGACTAAGGCGGCGCTCAGAGTTATATGAATTATGACCAGGAAAGGAAAGCTATCGAGGTGGGCTTTCGTACAAAGAAAATGTTTATTTATGTTATGTTCTTTTAAAAGAATTGTCATGCCATAAATGTTTTGTTTTGTATGATGATGTCTATCTGAGAGGCTTCGGCCTAGAAGGCTTCGGCCACACAAGGGCTTCGGCCACAAGATTTCATCGGGGTCACTCCTCGATGAGTTAAGTGCACTCAGCAAGGTCGATCGTGAGCTACGTATTGGCCGATCGAGGTATCCGGGAAGGGTGGCCACCCTTACCGGATACACTTTTGCAAGGTCGATCGTGAGCTACGTATTGGCCGATCGAGGTATCCGGGAAGGGTGGCCACCCTTACCGGATACACTTTTACAAGGTCAGATATGACGGATTACACCAAGAAAACGTAGTCTGCGCAGACGCTTTTAGTAAATGAAAATGTTTTAGTGATCATAGGTCTTTTCCGAAAACCCCTATGTTTCACTTGAATGGCTGGCAATTAAAATGTTTTGGCATGTGTCCACTGAGTACTTCAAAGTACTCAGCCCTGTACATATTTCCCATGTGCAGGTTAAGCAGGATGAAGTGAAGGTGCCGGAAAGAGCTTTGTCGAGCATGGAAAGTGTTGAAGCCTCTTGGTGGTGCATGTCTCCATACATGCATCTCACGTTCTTCCGCTGTGATCCATGAGTAGATAGGCAAATTCTTATTTTGTGTATCTAGCAACATGTCGGTCCAGTTATCGACATTGCTTTTCTTTTTACGAACAACGCTTCCGCTTATTTCATGTAAGACGCTTCCGTTGATGATTAGTACCTCCTCCTTTCATTCTCGACGAATGATGGAGAGCTCGAATGTAATTCAAAGCCATGTTTTCACACCGTTTTTCCCTCATGTCGTTTGTTCATTTTTATTTATTTCCCTTTTCTTGAGTCGCGACCTCGCTCAGCTAGTTTTAGCGGGGCGGGGCATGACAATTAATGACGAAGGGAATCTTGTCCCCCAAAAAATTCCTTTCTTGTCCTTCCCATATACGTGCCTTCGTTTTTTCACCCCTTTCTACATCTATAAATATAGAGTGATCTCACCACTTCAAGAACAACTTTCAACACTTTCCATACTATTCCATTCACGCTCTACTTAGAGTTTTCTCGTGCTCTCTCAGACCAGAGCAGCGGAGTTCCTTCTCAAAGGAACCTCTTCCTTTATTTCTTCCATCTTCATTCCGTGGGCACAAAACATTCTCAACCACGTAATCTAAATGTATAATTCCTGTTACCAAGCGAGGACGAGTACGAGAGTGCCTTGCGTTTCCTACTCCGTCCCCTTCTTCATTTTTCTCCTTCCTGGGTGAGCTTTGTTCTTCAAGGATTCGGCCGGATCGATAGTTCAAGCGCTTTGCGTGTGACCTCTATTTTGATCCCCTTCTACATGAAAAAGAGGTGTTTCACAGAAGTTGAGCTATTAAGACCGATGTATCGCATTGGTCTCCTTTGTATCTCCATTTGTGGTCATTTGTACATGAATACTCTTTGCTAATCTATAAATATGATGAATAAATTGTATAATTGTTGTTAATCTTCGACCCGGATCTAACAATATCTATCTATACATATACTAAAAAGAGCCTTATGTTACAATGTATTGCCTATAATGTCCTTTAAAATTACTTAAAATCAAGGATAAGTAAGTAATTAAGTATAATCATAATTAAGGTATAAAAAAATATAATTGGATTTAAGTTTATTAAAATTAAAGATAAAACAAAAGTAATATATTCCATATAAATACTAACTTGTTTGAGATGATTTAATTTATTTATTTCTTTTCTTTTTTAAATCCATAATGATTAATGACTTAGTTTTTTCAATTAAATTTATAAATGACTTTTGGTCTAAAATTAAAAATATTTGGAAAATTCCAAAATAACTAAAAACTTAAAGTATTTGTACCACAATTTTGATATATTTTATTTTGAAGTCTTTTCGCTTTCAAATTGAAGTTGGATTTTTTTTTTTTTTTTTAATTTTATTTTATGGTTTTTATCTTTATCTTCCGTTGAATTGTTATTGTTTTTACTAACCTGTTTATCAGTTGAATCATTAAGCTGGACATAAATTTTATTATCTTCATTTATTTTATCTTTTTTTTTGTCTTTTTTTTTTTGTTGGTGTGATTAATTGAATTTGTGACCTAAAACATTCACACTAGCTAATCGCATGACAATAATTTATTACAAACAAAGTGTTAAAAAAAAGTTATGTTGTCATTAAATGCCGAGGTGATAGATTTATTATTGTTAGTTGGTTTACTTTCCTTTCTCATTGATAAAGAGTTCAATTGAATAAAATTGAGTTTGTAACAGTAAATAATGATCTTTATAGTTGAGAGGAATGAAGTATAATTTAAAGTAGAGAAGTATATATATTTTTAGTATATATGTGGACTTTGTAGTCCAATATGAGTATATGTAAAATTTAAATTCTTACTTTAAAATTCAATAAGTCATAATCATGTTATTGTCTCGCGCGAGTTATTTGATAAGGTTTTTAGTTAATGCAATATTATTTAAATTAGATTATTTATTTTTAAAAATATTAAAATAACTTTAATATTTAAATAGAATACTCCTACGTTCACAATTTGTAGACGCTATTTTCTTTTTTTTTAATTCAGTTGTCCAACATCTTTCAACTATTTCTTAAAAAATTTACTCAATAAAAAAAATTACATTGATTTATACCCTTTAAGTGTAACCAAATTAGGAAAAAAAAATCACCTTAACACATCATCACAAAATATTGAACTCTGCGCTCAAAATTTTGGAGTACTATTTAGTTAATGAAATTGTTTTATTTATGTGTAACTGCCTAAAACCTTCTACGATTAAATAAGTGATTACTTTCCCTTTTCAAAATCTTGGAGAATATAATCACAATAATGCAGAGAGATATTAATAAACGAAAAGTTTGTGGTGAACAATTTTTAGTTAACACATTTTATGAGATCATAAATTTTAGAAGATTTATTTTTATTTTCTTTTGTTAATTAATCCGTGCATAGAGAAAATGACTATGATAAATAATATGTTTGATGAGTATACATTATATTTAATGATAATATTTTGTTATATTCTTCGGGACAACCTTCTATGATAGTTCTATGTATGAGCTTATAAATCAGGAGTAGTAAAATATTTTAATCGTAAAAAGCACATTTAAACGTTTTCTTTTATTTTAGGGTTATGACATTTGTTAAGGGAAATTCTTTAGTATCAATCATGTTTTATGAACTCATATTAGGATAAATAATGATCTTAAAGTATATGTAATTTGAGTGAGGGATGCTATAAATTAAAGAAAGATGGTTGCTTAAACATAAAATAGTTTTTTTTTCTTTTTTTCTTTTTTTTTTTTTTTTTTTTATAAATGTTGCATACTATAAAGGTTGAGAAATTGTTTATCTAATATTTTGTGCATGTCTTCCGTGACTAGAGTGCTTCATTTTATTTTGGGTAAAATAGCATATACAACCCTATGATGGATACCACTATGATATATACAAGCATATGGTAAGATTTTATGCAAATACCTCCCAGAAGTTAAAACTCTAATGTTTTGACTTGTTTGTGACAGAAACGAAATTTATAACGCAATGTGTTCTTTGCTTTATTATTAATTGTTCAAAAATATTATGACAATGTTCGATTTTGGAGTTAATTATTAATTAATTAAATAATGTTTACTAATATACGCCAATGAAATTAATTAACACTGATAATAGAATTTCAAATTATTTTCCTTTGTCGGTTCTTCTTTTAAAATTTGAAGAGTAAAGATCCGCTAATTATCAAACCGACTTTAATTGGTCTAGGGGTTAGTTGCTAGATGACGAATGACGTCCTTTATCCTGGTTTCAGTGTATCATACGAAATAATAATATTTATTAATTTTATAATATTTTTTACAAAAATAAGAATTGTCATAATATAATATGGAGTAATTTACAATATAAATATATGACATTTAAAAAAAAATTATGCCTAAGTTTTTGATTTATCGCATATAATTTGCATTGTAAAACTCAAACTGAATGCTAAAAAAAGAATACAAAACCCTGAATAGGTGAGTGGATCATATACAATAATTGTGAAATTTTACCAAAATGTTTTAAAAAAATGCATAAAATTACAATAATTTAATGTAGAAATTTTGGAACATAGAAGGTCATGTGGTTAACTAGAATAATATTTTAACTTTAGTGAGGTATGTGTACATATTTTTTTTTTTATCTTGATGGAGGTATTTACATAAAATGTTACTATATGAGATTGCATATATATGTCATAGAGGTGTCCACCGTAGGGTTGTGTATACCACTGTACCATTTTATTTTTAATGGTTAAGTTATACTACATCTATCCATTTTATCATGTCATCTTACTGGTCATTTTGTGTCTACTTTATTAAAGAAAAGTGCTATGATAAAATGAACGAAAGTATGTTTGTAAGATGAAAGAAGTAATGCTAACATGAATCATAATAATAGCACACATTAGTGGTAAACTCACAAAATAATATTTGATGAAAATGTGTCAATGTTGATTAGCTCAAAATAAAATTACTTAAATTAAAATAGAGATTAAGCGTGCAAAGCACGTTACATTTAGCAGTACTACCAAACGAGCCCTACAGTTTTTTTTTTTTTAGTTCAGAACTACAAATTCGAATTCAGATATGAGATCGATCAGATCCAATAAATTTAGACACGTATTCAAATCCATATTTGAATCCGCACAAATCCAACCCTTTGCCAAATCCGGACATGCTCTTCCAGACAATTTTATCTTTTGACCTATTTAATTTTTATAAACACCCATAAACCCCGTCTTCATAAACCTCTGTCCTTCAAAACGAATTCTCCAGCATATAGTTTTTCACGCAACCAAAATCAAGAAGAAAAAGAAAATCACTAGCATCCCGACTCAAATGTTACTTCATTCCAACATAGGAGAATATGGTGCGAGGACGCGTTCACCGATTGTTTTTCGCAAGGTTCAAATTTCCGTAACGAATCTTTGATCTTTGACAGAGTAGAATGCAATTTTGTGCTCGAAAGCTACATATCTTTAAAAATTTCTCCAGAGCTTCGTTCCATGGTCACGCCCACGCAGAATCATCACGCGCTGCCCTTGCATCCACCTCTTGGTTCATCAAAGTGGTATCCTCCTTCTGCATTAATCCCCAGAAGTCGCTTAATTTTCTTGAAACTGACTATTTCCGGCATAATTTGACTCCAGTTGTAGCTTACGGCGTGGTCCATCGAATAGTCAGTAAATTGAATAGCCCCGGTTTAGCGTTTGAGTTCTTTCATTACTCGAGGCAAAATTTGAAGTTGAATCATGTAGAATCCACCTTTGACATTTTGATAAGGTCTCTGTGCCAAAAGGGTCTTCACGATTCTGCTAGGATTGTGTCACAGCCCGCCCGCCACAACTTGGGCCGAGCGAGGCCGCGACTCAAGAAAAGGAAAAAGGTATAAAATAAATGAACGACCTGGGGTGAAACGATGCGAAAACATAGCATTTGGAATACATTGAAGTTCTCCATCATTCGTCGAGAATGAATGGAAGAAGGAACTATTCATCAACGGAAGCGTTTTACATGATATAGGCGGAAACGTTGTTCATAAAAAGAAAGCATTGTCCATGAAGGACCAATATGTTGCAACGATACACAGGACTGGACTGAGTCTATCTACCTAAGAATCACGGCGGAAGATCGTGAGATGCATGTATGGAGACATGCACCACCAAGAGGCTTCAACACTCTAATACTCGACAAAGCTCCTTTGGTAACTTCACTTCATCTGCTCAACCTGCACGTGGGAAATACGTATAGGGCTGAGTACAAAAGTACTCAGTGGGCTCATGCCAAAACATTTTAACTCAAAAAGAAAAGACGCTTGCAAGCAATTTACTGTAATCCATCATATCTGAGCTGGGGTGTATCCGGAGAGGTTGGCCACCCTCCCGGATACCTGACCGCGCCAACCTGCGTTAGCTAACGGTAAACTGAGTGCACTAAGTCCATCGAGGAGCGACCCCGATAGACCCGAATTCTTTCTGATAACTGTGGCCGAAGCCCTTCAGATAGACATCATCATACAAAACAAAACAGTTATGGTCTGACAATGCTTTTAAAGAAAAGAACTATAGCATAGAGAAACATTCTAGTTTTCTGGAAGCCCACCTCGATAGCTTTCCTTTCCTGGTCATAATTTATATAACTCTGAGCGCCGCCTTAGTCTCGGCCTTTTCCTTCGCCTGACCTCGTTCAAAAGAACGTAAAATGAGAGACTTGAAATGAAATCGATAATCTTATCGATCTATGCGAAGGCTGTCTTTTATCGAGGTTATTATCTCTTTTACTGATAGATCTCTTTTACTGATAGATCTCTTTTACTGATAGATCTCTTTTTACTGATAGATCTCTTTTACTGATAGATCTCTTTTACTGATAGATCTCTTTTTACTGATAACGTTATCACGGTTATTCTTTTAACCGAGAGTTTCTCGATTCTCATTTGAAATCGATCACTTAGATCGTTTCCTGTGTCTTATAGTCTTTTCGTCCTCGACAGAAATCGCAGGACATCTGATTAAGCCAATAATGAGGCTTCGTAAATTTTACTAGAGAATATAAGTGGTCTACACTTATAAGATTAACATAACTGTCGTTACTGGGCTTGATTTATTATTTAATCTGAGGCTTATAATTTACTTGAGGCCCAATAAAATTTATTAAGGGTTTGAGCCTAACTATTTAAACTCGGAAAATTTCTAACTCGGGCTCGGGAAATTATTACGTGCGGCCCTCGTCTTTAAATATCGGCCCAATTAAATATTCTGGCCCAACTGTTGAATAAATTCAGCCCATTGTTCTTTAACTTCGGCCCATCTTGGATAATAATTCTCGGCTCATCTAATCCCGTCGAGTCCGACCCAATTTAATTTCTATGGCCCATCAAAGTAATTAATTCGACCCAACGATTCTTACGGCCCGAGTCCTTATCGGGCCGAAAGCCCGGCCTGGTCCTACACTTGGCAGAACACCTCTCTCTCTCTCTTTCTCTCTCTACGCGACTTCTCCCTCTCTGTTCTTCTCCTCCCGAACGCCTCTCTCTCTCTGCAGCTTCTCTGCTCGTGGCTTCTGCCGCCGGTTGTTCTCTTCTCACGCCGTCGGCCGACGGTCCTCTCCGTCACTGGCCAACTTCGTTTCCTCCCTCCTCTTCTCAATTTCGGAATCAATCGAGAGAGGAAGAGCCCCAATTCGTAGATTGGGAAAATTCGGATGGAATCCCGTCGGGCTTCATCCTCTCCGGCGCCGGCTTCGCCTCTGTCGCCATCTGCTGTTGTCGCTCTAGCCGCCGCCGCGCCTCTGCTGCCGGCGGCGTTCTGCTCGTCTGACCGGCTCCCTCCTCTGCTCGCCTCGCCGTTGCTCTCTCGGCCAGGGGTCGCTGCTCCCGTCAGAACACCGCCATCGCTTCCAGTCCTCTGTCCCCCTTTACTCTCTCTCTCTGCTCTTCCTTCGGCGCCGGCGGTGATGCCGCCGCCGGTGTCTCCTTTTCCTCTCTCCCATTCCTTATCTGACCTCTCTTTTCTCATCTCTCGTTCTGACTTTCCTCCCTGTCCTTGTTTTGCAGGCCGATTCGAGCGATTTCCAGCGCTGCAGTGGCTTCGTCGATGCCGTCGACGACCGTGGCAGCCTCCGGTGATGCTTGGGAGGCGTTTGGGTGCTCCGGTTTCGACTCAATTTCACCCTCGGTCTTCCTCCTCTTTCCGGGCAGGTTCGATTCTTCTCCCTTCCCTCCCGTTTTCGATTCGCAATTCGAATATGAGTTATACTTGTTGATTTAGAGGGTTAAGGGCTTGGTTGAGAGGCATTTGGGGGCTGATTTTGCTTGAGTATGTTATGCATTAGTTAGAAGCAGAATTTCCAGATTTTAGTGTGCTTGAAATCTATGTCTTTGTTGGATTGAAATGTTAGATTAGAGATTGTTATGCATGCAAGGCCTTAGGCTTGTTAGAGGAGATTCTATGGGGTTAAATGAGAGACTAAATCTGGTTTTTGAGCTTCTTATACACATGCATTGCTAGATTGGTTAATCTATGTGTTCATGCTTTGGTTCTTGAGGTCTTGATTATGTCTATCATGCTTGAATGGTGTCTAGGCTTTAGATCAAGTCTTGCATGCTGTTTTTTCGGTTCCTCTAGGGAGTGTGTAAACATGCTTAAGCTTGCTAGTGTTTAGAGAGAGTGATGAGGAGTCTTACTTGTAAATCTTAGTGATTGAAAAACTGGTTTCTTGAGCTAAAATGGTGGCTGTCCCCTTGCTCTTTGTTGCTTCCTTCCTCTTGTTCCTTCTCTATATTGATACAATTGAAGCCTACACTTGCATGTTTGATTTCTAAGTGTTAGGGGTCTTGATACTCATACTAGGGGAAAGAGTGGGGGTTCTTTCTCACCTTTAGAAACTGAAATCGAGTCTTTAGCTTCCAATTAGAGGGCTGTCCTCTTCAAATTCTTGCTTGAATACCTTCCCCTTCCTTCTTTCTTCACTCCTAGAGATAGGGATTTGGTTCTAGAGTTAGTGCATGTAAGCTAGGTCTTTGAAGGAAGGGAGTTAGAGGGGTTACCTATGAAATCGAGGTGTTTCCGACGCCTCAAATGGACTGCGTCGGGGCTGTGCTTCCGGCAGCCTCTCGACTGGAAATCAGCTGCTCCTCCGAGGGCCTTCCTTGCTTTCTCACTTGCTCTCTTTCTTTCTTGTGTAAATGGGGTGTGGGATGAGCTGATTTTTGTGTGTGTTTGGTGTAGGAAGGAAGGGTTTTCTTCAAGAATGATTGCTGCCAAGAGGAAGTGTTTGGGGATGGTGAGTAAGTTCTTCTCTACTTGCTTTCTCTCTCTATGTTGTTTGAATGGTGTGTGATTGTGAAGTGTTTCTCACTTGTGTAGGTAATATGGATTCAATGGGGAGAGGGGCTTGCATGGGTGACACGTGTGGCTCTTCTCAAGAATGGAGTGCTAATAGTTCTCTAATTGTGATTAGGAGGAATTAGTATAGTTGAAATCCAGATTGTGTTGGAAAATATAGGCGCCCACTGTCTAGGCGGAATCCGCCATTCTCCATTCTTTTCTTTTCTTTTCTTTTTCCTTTTATTTTTATTATGTATTTATCCACATGTAAATACTATGGGCTTGAGATGTTGGGGGTCTTGGGCCCCTTTTTCTTTTTCTTATCTATTGTTGTTGGGTATTAAATCTGAAGTGGGCTCCCTCTCTTGGGCCAATTAAATAAAATCGAACTAATAATCATGAAGTGGACTTCGATAATTAACTGGGCCTTGTACAACTAACTGGGCCTTGTACAATTAACTGGGCCTTGTAACTGCTAAGTGGGCCTTGTACTTATCAAATGGGCCTCGGCCCAAAATTAAATACTGAATTTTTCTCTTACCGATTTGTTTAATCGGCCTTTCAAATTTAGTTCGGTTCTAGTTTCGGGAAGTTCTGATGTTACTAACGTAACATTACTACTAGTAGTTCTTTTAAAATTTTATTCTACTCACAACAATAATACCTCCTTCAACATTTCTTTTCTTATTTTAAATGCCGAAGTTTTTATTAATCACTACTAAAAACTGCGGTCATTACAGATTGTTTACGAATGCATGAGAATCGATGGGTTTTGGCCAAATAGCTCGGTTTTGTGTCTATTAGTTTCATCTGTAGCTAATGCGGGTAATTTTAGGACTGCAGAAGAAATCTTGATTGCAGAAGCTGAATTCTGTATTGAGAAAAGGAAAAGAATTAGTTCTTTTGTATATAATGATTTTTTGAGCATTCTTGTGAGTAAAGATCGGATTGATGAGGCTGTTTTATTTTTCAGAGAACATATACTGAGGTTGAAAAGCTTTGAACCTGATACTTGTAGCTTTAATATAGTGGTTCGAGGAATGTGTTGTGACAATAAGGTTGAGAAGGCTTTTGAGCTCTTTGATGTTATGAGGAATTTCGACTGTTGCCCGGATCTTGTTACTTACAACACACTAATTGATGGTTTATGTAGAGTTGGGAAAGTAGATAGAGCAGAAGAATTACTAAGAAAAGTTAAACTACAATCTGGATTTGCCCCGAATGTTGTGACTTACACAACACTTATATGTGGACATTGTAAATCTGGTAAATTGGATGGTGCAGTTACTATCCTTGATGAGATGAGTTATAATGGAATCAGACCGAATTTGTTTACTTTCAATGCTATTATTAGTGGTTTTAGTAAAAAGGGTGACTTGACTTCAGCCAGAAAGATGTATGAAAGAATGGTGCGTGCTGGTTTAAATCCTGATGTTATCACCTTCACCTCTCTCATTGATGGTTGTTGCCGCCGTGGAGAACTAGCGCTAAGCATGAAACTCTGGAATGATATGAATGAGAGGAAGGTAACTCCCAACATATTTACCTTTTCGATTTTGATCAGTGCCCTATGCAAAGTAAATAGACTAAAGGAGGCTCGAGAATTATTGGATCAGTTGAAGGGGAGGGAAGACATTGTCCCAAAGCCATTTGTTTACAACCCTGTCATTGATTGCTATTGTAAAGCTGGAAATGTAGATGAGGCGAATGCTGTTGTTGCAGACATGGAGGCAAAAGGATGCATCCATGATAAGATGACTTTTACCATTCTCATTTTGGGACACGGTATGCAAGGGAGAGCACCTGAAGCTGTTGGAGTTTATAAAAAGATGTTATCGTTGGGTTGTCTACCGGATAATATCGCTGTGAGATCCTTGATTTCTTGCCTAAGAAAGGCTGGCATGGCACGAGAAGCAAATGAAATAGAGCTTAAGGCATTAATTAATGATTGATCAGATCGAGTCAATCTCTCTCTGTAGGATTTTCAGTTTCAAGAGGCACTTGAATCGGAGTACTTTTTGTCAGCCAATTAGAGGTAATCACTTTTTTTACCTTTCTCTAATGGGTATTGTGATTTTATCAATCTTGATTATGTATCACACCATGTTCATTCAAGTTTGCGTTGCTGCTTGGTCATTCTTATTTCCTCAATTGTTTAGATAAGAGTGACATTAAGAGCCAAACATAAATGCAAATAACTAAATGATAAATTAAGTAAGATAAAAAGAGAACAATCTATGAATACTGAAATCAAATACCACGTTACAGAAAAAGTAATCTGGAGCAATGCTTACAAAGTAAATATGGCCTGCCAATAGGCAAGAAGATACTTCAGCATACAGCCATATTTGTAAAGTAATATGAAGGAGAAAATAGTAACGGATTTTACATGTACAAAAAATCTTGTAGTTTCGGTTTACATTTCTGTTTTGTTTGGTGTTCATTTCTTTTATGCATTTATCCATCCTTTTGGAAGTAACCAGCATATCCAAGTTGATAGAAGTACCAATAAGGGATAGATTATGCTCTAGAAACAATATTGTCTTGAGATTTCTATTTGTCATGGAAATGCTACTCGTGTTCTGGAAAGCAAAAGCACATACCTGTTGGGGGATATGAGCAAGTAAAACGTGGTATAGA
Organism: Thymus mandschuricus; assembly: GCA_029379335.1. NCBI lineage: Eukaryota > Viridiplantae > Streptophyta > Magnoliopsida > Lamiales > Lamiaceae > Thymus > Thymus mandschuricus. Next base: position 24,508,310 of record CM057072.1, read on the forward strand.
ACTCCTAAAAAAATGGCATAGAAGCAGATTTAAAGTTTTAGGTTGCGCTCTCTTTGATGCGAAAGGAAATGAGAGAAAAGAGAAAGTCACCCTATAAATTCCACCCTTTTTCTCACCTTTTCTCACATTTTCTATTTTTTCCCCTTCATTTGCACTACAATTGAGAGAAAATATTATATCTCCAATTTGGTGTTGTAAATATTTTCTCCAATTTAAGGAGCAAAATCCCCCCTCATTGATAAAAGGTGAGGAAAGGTGAGAAAAGGGGTGGAATTTATAGGGTAATATTCTCTTTTCTCTCATTTTCTTTCGCATCAAAGAGAACGCAACCTTATACTTAGTTGAATTGCTAATTGCCATTGATACCAATGATAATCTGGAATTAAGGTTGCTGGATACTATTTTTTGTGTTTTTATCAGTACAAAGTTGCACACATATAAAGCTAAATATGAACTCTACTAACCTTTAAATGCAATCATGTTATAAGTTTGAATTTGCAAGGGTTGTATTCATTCATGTTTTTTCTCTTGGGTAATTGTCTATCCTATTGAGAAACATATCATTGGACAAGTTATTGCTTTAGTTTTTCTTTTCCCTCTTATGTTTCTGGTGTTCAAAGGGGTGGTTTTACCGTTGGATGATGATGACATCAACTCGGTACTTGAGCAGCCGCAGTTTTCTCATTATTGCCAAATTCCATTTATCTATTTTCATTATTTCAGCCATCGTTGCTTTTGTGCTGGGTAGATTCTTAATTTATGGTGAGGAGAGCGCCAAACCCGCGTAGTGGATATGTTAATCTGTATGTATTAGTCAAGCAGTTAACGCTTAAAGCGGTGTTGTTTGTTAAGCATGTTAACGCTTTATAGTGTTGTTAGTTTGGTTCATTCGATGAAGTTGCATAACTGCATGTTTTGGCCTCAAAATAACGTGCAATGTAGCTTGTGTTTTGGAGTTTATTTTCTTATGCCGCGTTAGGCTAGAAACAACTTCTTCAAAATGAGCTCATACATTTTGTGTCTTCTTCTCGCTAGGTATTTTCATGTATTCTCTTACTGTGTTTTACAGCATCTTATTATATGGCTCTCCTTATTCTGATTCCGTGAATTGTCTTTTTCGTTTTTGTCATTGCAGGAATCCGCGTAGATGAACTTCCCCTGATGGTCTCCAATCTACTAATTTTGCACAATTATTTTTTGATTCACGGAACGTAAGAGAAGGTTATATTACACTTCTTACTATATTTTCTCTCTTGTTTTTTAACGGCCAAGATTTGTGATCTTATCATCTTATGATGGAGGGCTTAAACATTCATGATAAATTTTTATGCACATAATGCAGCACGCTCTAGCTAGCTGAGATCCAAGCCCTAGTTGTAACTAGTTTTCCTAACATTTGTTTGGCATTGTGCTAGATTTGTATCGTCATTTTAGTCTCGAGCCCATTTTTTAATGTAAGGTGATGGTAGAAGTCATGGTAACGGAAACATGGTAGTAATGGCGGTAGCAGAAAAATGGTTGAAGTTGCGGTAACGAAACAAAGCTGTAACATTCTTTGAACCAATGTTAAATGAATGAAAAGAAAACAGCCGAGCTTTGATTCTATGTAAATTAATGTGTTATGTGGTGTTTTACTCCAACACACTACATGCATTGTTGTTAAATTAACAAATATCTGAAAATTAATGCTCGATTCATTCTTTTGCCTGGAGATCTAAGGAAACCGGTCAAGAAAACAAATTGAATGTTAAAGATTACGTGTGTTGTGAATATGTGAAGCTTTAATAACATAAGTTTAAAATTTGCTGCATCTTTAAACGATTCGGAGATTCTCTGCCCATGGCGAGGGATTCTCGCAGCTACAAAGGATGAAGATCGAGTTGTGCCAACAGGGGAGGTCCTTGTAGCTCAAGAAGGTTTCCTTTTGAATATGAGGTTCTGTTCCACATAAATCTTCCATCATTTGGAGGTCGCCGTCAAATCAACTGCGACCCCATACGATAGTTTGGCAGCGAGCTTGAAGGCCCCGGGTTCACTGGGGAGATCGTTCAGGCTATGTTGTTTATATCTGGCATCGATTGTCAATGTTCTATATATGATGGGTGTCTAAAATGCTGCAGCGGAAGGGTAGTGAACACAGAGAAATTTTATTTTAAAATAATTTTCATTTTTATTATAGTTTTACTTTTTTTTTTTCTTTTTTTTTTTTTTTTAAACTTCACAACATAAATTTTAAAGACCACACCACGGATGACTCGAACTCAGGACCTTTAGATCCTGATATGTTAATTTTATTTATACATCTTTGATAGTATTCTCTATCCCGTTGAAAATTTCCATTTTTTCATTTTGGATGTCCCACATAACAAGTTTCATTTTCCTTTTTGGCAAAAATTACATTCATTACTTCGCACATAATATACCTTTTTTACTCACTATTTACGCTTCTTCATTGGATATTGTGTCCAATTAATAGAGCCATTCTAGCCATTCGAGGCTTATTGCAATTTGCGCTAAGGCTTGAATAGCTCTGTCCGAGTCCCAAATCTATTCGAATCCTCCAACCATACATCTCTTTGTGTATCATCGGGTTCATATTGGAATGTCGCGCTCATCTTTTATGTGGGCAATGATTGGGGTGGTGGCGCTCAAACGCTCACGATGTCGACGACAACATCGGATGTTTAAAGCGGAGTAGCAAGTTGCGACGATGACCGCAAGAGCAACGTCGGATGTCGGTCGTGGCTCAAAGGCTCGATCAATATTGCTTTCTTTAAATTTAGGGGGGTGTATTCAATTCAGATTCTGTAGGATTTTTATAGACTTTAAAAAGTAGGTGGATTTTTATAGACTTTTAAAATCCATAGACTCTGCGCAGAGTTTGACTAGATTCTATACAGAGTTTGACTGACTCTATTTATTGATTTTGATATTTTTTCATGGACTTGCAGTATTGTAGAATATGTTTTTTTAATTAATTTACATGGATTTCCAAAGACTCCGACGCTGAACTATTGTAACTATTTATTTATATAAATAAATGCATATGAGTCACACTTGTAAATAAATAAATAAAATTATTTATATTATTTGAAAAAAAAAAAAAAACCAATAACTTTATTCAAATTGTTTGAATATGTTTGTAGGGAGTATGCAAATTCATCAAATTATGTCATCTTTCAAAACAAGAATCGTATTTTAAAAGAAAGTCCAATTAATGTATTTTTAATAAAAAAAAGAGGCAAAAATTATTATACCCTCTTAGTGATAGTAAAACCAATTGTAGGTATGGGAATAAGAAAAACTAAATTTTACCCTTATTTTCAAATAAGGTACCAAAATACCCCTCTGCCTTTTCAAATAAGTTGCCTATTCACTTCTCTCTTCATATCAAATATCAATTCGCGTTCTCCCCCATTTACAGATTCTCTCTAAAAACCCTAACCTCATTCCACCGGACGATTCCAACTTTCCGCCGACGAAAAACCTCTCCACCGGACGATTCCAACCTTTTGCTGCGCGATTCCAACATTGATTCACCTTCTTCTCTCGTTTTCATTCTGTCGACGACTCGACGAGCCTCGAGCTTGAAGTTCAAGATCCAGAAATTTCTGAAATTTGGAGGAACTGGGCGAAGAAGACGATGACATAGAGGACGAAGCGCCATATGCAGGTATTTCTTGGTTGTTTTCTAGTACGGATATTTGAAAATATAAGCCCTAGTTTACGAATGTTGATTGCATGTGTATATTGGGTTCGTACCTTTTCAGATTTGTGAGCAAAATGAAATGTTGCGTTTGTTACAAATTAGTTTATGAGCAAAAAACTGGGTTTTCGTGAGCAAAATTCTAGGTTTTGTATGAGCAAAGTTCTGGGTATTTTTAGGGTTGAGATTTCTAAATGTGTTAGTACGATTTGTAGAAATATGCACTATGTTCTAAGTGTGTTAGTACGATTTGTGAACATATGTACTATGTTCTAAGTGTGTTAGTACGATTTGTGAAAATATGTGCTACGTTCTAAGTGTGTTAGTACGATTTGTGAAAATATGTACTATGTTCTAAGTGTGTTAGTACGATTTGTGAAAAATATGCAATATGTTCGAAGTGTGTTAGTACGATTTGTATAGATCTTAACAGATCCTATTAGTAATATTTGTGTTAAATCATACTAATTAAAAATGTAGAGATTTCTTGTGTTTATTGATTGGTGTGTAAATGTTAGTATTTTCGTAGTGTTTTCGAGTCCGTTTTCGTTATGTTTTTGTGTCATTTTGTTTGTCTTTTGCTATGATTCGGTTGTTTGGAGTTTGGTACGTGTAGGATCATTAGGTGGAAGAAATGGAAGGAAACGGGTCGAAAAGGGCGAAAAGTTGAGGAAAAATCAAGCATGGAGCGAGCACGGCGCTGGACGACCGTCCAAGGCGCTGGACGAGCGCTCACTGCGGTGGACGAGCGTCCAGAGTAGAAAAGCAGCGCACAGCGAGTGCAACGTTGGACGAGCGTCCAACGTACGTTGGACGACCGTCCAACGTTCCGACCAGCTGGAGTTTCCTTATATAATTAGGTTTTCATACCTATTATATATACTATCCTTTGTACACGAATTATACAACCTTTTATCATTGTTTAGCTTTAGTTTTCAGATTGAAATAATTTAGTTTAGCTTTCTATTGTTCGGATCCGGATTCGTTCTTCGTTTTTGCAATTTAATTCATGCCTTCGTTTATTTAATTCAAGTTCTTCGTCTCAATTTTCGTAAGTTCTTTTATCGCTTTCGTTTACTTGTTTTAATTGCTTGCTTTCGTTTTAGATTCGTTTTCTTAATTGCTCCGTTTAAATTCCTTAGTTTAATTTCGTTCTTTCGATTTCAAGTTTAAAGTTTAGATTCGTTTTTCTTGCTTTCAATTCTTTCGTTTTTCAAAGTTTTCAAGTTAAATTAATTTGCTTTTAATTTCCAGATTTCAATTCATCATGTCTAGATTTATTTATGCTTCTTTCTTTGCTTTCGTTTTCTTCGTTGCTTTCTTTATTGCTTTCCTTTCGATTCTTGCCTAGGTAGATTTAATTGCTTTCTTCTAGTTTAATTCTTAGATTTATTTCTTGTTCTTAGATTAGTATTTACTTGCTTTTATTTATTGCTTTATTTTACTTTCTTGTCTAGGATTTAAAAACAAAAACCCCAAAATATTCTTTACTTGCTTTCTTAGATTAGAGTTTTACTACATAATTGATTGCCCTGTTAAGTTTTCCTTGAGATTCGATACTTAGGTTTTACTTGCTAGTACTACGATAGATTTCGTCTATTGCGAACACTTTTTGGTGAAACAAATTTTTGCGCCGTTGCCGGGGAATAACTTTAGGCGATTTATTGTGTAGTATTTTTATTTGTTTTATTTTTATTTGTTTTATTTTTATTTGTGTTTATTTCGATTTCTTATCTCTCCCACTCGGTGCGTTTAACCCGTTTGTTGAGTGTTGTTTATGCATGGTCGCCGAAGTCTTCAAAGGAATTTAGCGCCCTACGTCGACAACATCCATCAAAGGAGAGCGATCTTAGCCGCGAAGGAGAAGGAGGAGATCGATTCACAAGACTTTGGTTTAGTCTTGTTGTTTGCAGAGCCCGAAGCCATGGCAGCTAGAGTCATGGGCGATTTTGCTCGCCCCGCATTCACAGCCACTACTTCGGCGATTGTCCTGACGGAAGCGGTCAGGAATCATGAGCTTAAACCTCACCACATGGCGTTGCTTCCATCCTACCATGGGCTGGCCAATGAGGATGCTTTGACGTTCATCCGAGAGTTTTGCACGGTGGTGCAAACTTTTCCACTCTCGGGACTCACGGAGGACTACTTGAAGATGAAGTGCTTCCCGTACACCCTCAAGGATCGAGCAAAGTCATGGTATTTGGCGCTCCCGGCCAACTCTCTCGCCACATGGAATGCGGTATGCGAGAAGTTCATGCTCAAGTACTACCCGAACCGCAAGACTCAAGAGGTGCGGTCAAAGATTATGAATTTCTCCCAAGACAACGATGAGCCGTTTCACGAAGCATGGGAGAGGTTCCAAGAGCTACTTCAACAATGCCCTCATCATCAAATGGCACCGGAGTTGCTTTGGCAATATTTCTACGACGCCCTCAACCAAACTTGCCAATTCATGGTGGATAGTTCGGCCGAAGGCAACATAGCGGTCAAGACGGCTGAAGAGTTGAAGGATATATTCGAGACGCTTGCTGCGAGTTCTCAACAAAAATCAGCTAGACCGAGGAAAGTGGAGGCGAATGCAATTTCGATGAGCCCCGACTTGAAGAAGCAAATTGCCGACATGTATAGGGATCTTGAGAATTTGAAGGTTAAGCAAAGTGCACCGGCCCCGAAGGAGGAAGAGAGGAAGCCCGACCAATGCGAGATTTGTGGAGAACTTGGTCACATCAAGGAGGTGTGCCACAACATGGGGGAGTTTCCATACGAAGGAGGAGCCGAGGTCTACGCCGCTCAAGATACCCACCTCACGTACCACATCAAGGATACCAAGGGGGATACAATGGACGCTACCAAAATCCGAGGCCGACACAAGGGCAAGGTAACCCCCCTACCTATCCGAATAGGCGTCCTCCACCATATAATAACCCCTATCCTCCTCCACCAAATCCCTACTACCCTCAACCTCCACCATATTATCCACCCCCTCAATACCCTCCAAATCCATATTATCCACCACCTCCATATTACCCTCCTCAATCTAATCCTACACTACCACCACCACCATACCCAAACTCTCGTCCTCAAGGACCTCAACAAAAGCCTCCCGCCGATGAGGATCGTTTCCATGCACTTGATGCAAACATAAAGCGGCTCGAGACGGCCATTGGCCAAATTTCTGGATCTATGCACTTGATGCAACAACCGAGGCGGATTCCGAGCCAAGGGATTCAACCACAACAAGCTAACGAGGTGCAATATCCCCCATATGTTCCTCCTTTTCCACCGCATCAAGCCCAAGCTGTCTCGGTGTTGCGGAGCGGGAGGCACGTGGATAATGGAGTCACAATGCCGCCTCAAGGCCGTTCGAATGATAGGTGGAGCCCGAATTCGCGTTGGGGATCGAGCCAAAATCGGGCAGAACATCACCCTGGACGACCGTCCAGCGTTTCTGGACGACCGTCCAACGTTGGACGGCCGTCCACCGTCACGCCTGCCCCTGGACGAGCGCCAGAAAACTTTTCAGCGAAGCCTGCGCTGGACGAGCGTCCAGCGCACACTGGACGACCATCCAACGCTGATGAGGAGCAGAATGCGAGAGTCACCTTGGGCGAGCGTCCAGAGCACACTAGACGATCGTCCAACGTCCAGAACGCGCGCACGAAGTCCGAGGAAGCTGAGAAAGAGTCCCAACCTCTACACAAGACGTCCAATCCTTATGTTCCCCCCATTCCTTATCCGAGTCGAGTGAAGAACAAGAAGCGGAATCAACAATTCATGGATTTGTACAAGCTTCTTTCAAAGGTGGACGTGAACTTGCCTCTCCTTAATGTCATTCGCAATGTGCCACCGTTCGTGAAGTTCGTGAAGGAGTTGACATCGAGGAAGAAGCCGTTCGATGAGATGGAGACGATCGCGGTATCGGAGGTGGCGACATCAATTATGCAACACCCTCTTCCACCTAAGCAACGAGATCCAGGTTCTTTCGTTATCACTATCTCTTTAGGTAATGGTAAGGAAGCATGTGGTATGCTAGATTTAGGTGCCGGTATTAATCTTATGCCTTATTCTATCTTCAAGCAATTAGAGTTAGGAGAACTTAAACCCACTCGCATGAGCCTTCAATTGGCGGATAGGTCTATTAGGTACCCTAGAGGTATTATTGAGGATATTCTTGTTCGCGTAGGGGGTTTGATTGTTCCCGTTGATTTCTTGGTTTTAGAGATAGGTGAGGTACAAGAAAATGGTATTGAGCACACACTTTTGCTAGGTCGTCCTTTCATGGCTACTACTAATACTTTGATTGATGTGAAGAGTGGTGTGATTAAGATGTCCGTATTAGGAGAGGATGTCTCGTTTTATGTGCATAAGAGTCGGCCTATGTCATCGGTTAATTTAATTGATAATTGTTCTTTCATCGATAAGGTTGATGCCTTGGCCGAGTGCTCTTTTGTGCAGGATTTTGACACCGAGGAGGTGTGTTGGGGATCCGGAGATCAAATGGAATGGGAGCGAATGGAGAGGGATATTGGAATCAAGCTACCGTTTCCACCTCAAGACCCCGAGCCCGACTCGAAGATTCCGGAGCCTTTGGAGTTGAAAGAGCTGCCATCGCATTTGAAATATATATTTTTAGAGGGAGGAAATCAAAAACCCGTAATCATCTCTTCTTCTTTGTCTCTTGCAGAGGAAGGAGCTTTGGTGGGCATACTCAAGGAGAACAAGCTCGCTTTTGGATGGAGCTTGGCGGATATACGAGGAATTAGCCCGGCCACGTGCATGCATCGCATCAATCTCGAAGAAGGCGCCCGCCCCAAACGAGATGGACAAAGGAGGCTCAACCCAATGCTCATGGAGGTCGTGCGCAAGGAAATCTACAAGCTATTGGCGGAGGGTATTATCTATGCCATCGCCGATAGTGAGTGGGTTAGCCCGGTGCACGTCGTTCCAAAGAAGGGAGGAATAACGGTGTCAAAGAACGAGAAGGACGAGTTGGTCGCCTCGCGCCCGGTTACCGGTTGGAGGATGTGCATCGATTATCGGAAGCTTAATGCTTCCACCAAAAAGGACCACTTTCCTCTCCCTTTTATTGATCAAATGCTTGATAAGTTAGCCGGGCAAGAATTTTATTGTTTTCTAGATGGCTTGTCAGGTTACTACCAAATTGCGATAGCTCCGGAGGATCAAGCAAAGACGGCCTTCACAAGCCCTTTTGGGACCTACGCTTATAGGAGGATGCCATTTGGTCTCTGCAACGCACCGGGTACGTTCCAAAGATGCATGATGTCTATTTTTTCGGAATTTATCGGTGATTTTGTAGAGATTTTTATGGACGATTTTTCTGTTTTTGGGTCGTCTTTCCATGATTGCTTGATGAAAATAGAGAGAGTCCTTAAGAGATGCATTGAGAGTGGCCTTACCTTGAGTTGGGGAAAGAGTCATTTTATGGTTAGAAGTGGAATTGTTTTAGGCCATATAGTTTCGAGTAAGGGCATAGAGATCGACAAAGCGAAAGTGGAGGTGATTGAAAAATTGCCACCACCTAGTGATGTCAAAGGTATTAGGAGTTTCCTTGGTCATGCGGGCTTTTATAGACGATTCATTAAGGATTTTTCTAAAATTAGCCAACCTCTTTGTCGTTTGCTTGCTCAAGATGTGCCTTTCCACTTTGATGAGTCTTGTATGAATGCTTTTCTCACTTTAAAAGAAAAACTCATCTCTGCTCCCGTTGTAGTCGGTCCCGATTGGTCATTGCCTTTTGAGATTATGTGTGATGCGTCTAATAATGCCGTAGGGGCTGTTTTGGGTCAAAGAGTCGATAAGATGCTTCGTGTGATTTACTATGCTAGTTTAACTCTTAATCCTGCTCAAGTGAATTACACCACCACCGAACAAGAGATGCTTGCTGTTGTTTTAGCCTTAGATAAATTTAGATCATACATCATAGGGTCTAAGGTGATTATTTATAGTGATCATGGTGCTCTTAAACATCTTTTGACTAAAGCCCAAGCAAAACCTAGGTTGATTAGATGGGTCTTATTATTGCAAGAATTTGACATTGAAATTCGTGATAGGAAAGGTAGTGATAATCTTGTGGCCGACCACCTCTCTCGTCTCGATTCACCTCCCCCTTATGCTTCTCTTGATGATATTTGTGATTCCTTTCCCTTTGAGAATGTTAATGAAGTGAATGCTACTCCTTGGTTTGCCGATATTGCTAATTACTTGGCCGATAAGGACACTAAACCCGTCCTTAACGCTCAAGAAGAGAAAAGGTTTCTTCGTTTGTGTAGGCAATACTATTGGGAAGATCCTCACTTATTCAAGCTTGGGAAGGACGAGGTGATTCGAAGGTGTGTTCCCGACCACGAGCAAACCGAGGTGTTGCGACATTGTCACGAGGAACCGAGTGGAGGCCATTTTGGTGGGCAAAAGACTGCACATAAGGTACTTCAAAGTGGGTTATATTGGCCCACTCTTTTTAAGGATGCCCAAGCCTTCTACCTTTCTTGTGATCGTTGCCAACGTGTTGGCTCGATTAGTCGACGCAATGAGATGCCCTTGAATCCTATCTTGGTGGTCGAGGTATTTGATGTGTGGGGAATTGATTTTATGGGTCCTTTTCCCAAGTCTCATGGATTCGAATATATTTTACTTGCCGTCGATTACGTGTCTAAGTGGGTAGAAGCCATACCCACGAAGACATGTGATTCTCACGTTGTCTTGAAGTTTGTGCAGGAAAATATCTTGTGTAGGTTTGGTTTCCCTCGTGTGATCATTAGTGATGAGGGAAAGCATTTTTGCAACAAGTTGTTCGCCAAGCTCATGAAGAAGAACGCCATCAAACACAAGGTGGCGACTCCCTATCATCCACAAACTTCGGGACAAGCGGAGACGAGCAATCGACAAATCAAAGGGATCCTCGAGAAGACGGCGAAACCATCAAGGAAGGATTGGGCCGACAAGTTGAACGACGCTCTATGGGCATATCGCACGGCTTACAAAGGCGTGCTTGGGATGAGTCCTTATAGGCTCGTCTATGGTAAGTCGTGCCATTTGCCCGTTGAGATCGAGTTCAAAGCATATTGGGCTCTCAAGCGCATCAACTTCGACCTCGACGATGCTCACGATCGGAGAGTTTTGCAAATGGAGGAGCTTGACGAGCTAAGTCACGAAGCCTATGACAACGCCAAGATCTACAAGGACAAGGTGAAACGTCTACATGATAGACGCATAGCCTTCAAGGAGTTCAAACCCGGAATGAAGGTACTTCTCTTTCACTCTCGTCTTCGTTTATTTCCGGGTAAGCTTAAGTCTAGGTGGGAAGGTCCATACACGGTGGTGCAAGTTTTCCCCCATGGTGCGGTGGAAATCAAGAACGAGGATTCGGGATACATTTTCTCGGTCAACGGGCAACGATTGAAGCCATATATCGAAGGGACGACATTGCCTCACACGGTGGAAACAATTCTCATCTCCGACCCTCCACTTCTCTCTTGAGTTTTTGGTACGTCAAGCTAATGACGTTAAACAAGCGCTTGGTGGGAGGCAACCCACTTTCTCTATTTTATTTTAGTAGCATAGGATTTATTGTTCTTTTTATTTTTGTTCGTATTTCCTTAAGTGTTTGTGCAGGGAATGGTTCTTAAGGATTGCAATGGCACGGAAGGCTTCGAGAGGGAGAAAAATGGAGAATTTGAGCACAATTCCGCGAGGGCCGCTTTGGACGGGCGTCCAGCGCACGTTGGGCGACCGTCCAGCGTATTTTTGAGTTGCCAGAAATTTTCAGCGAGGGTCACGTTGGACGCTCGTCCAACGTAATTCAGCCCTTCAATTTTCCGCGAACGCCGCGCTGGACGGGCGTCCAACGTACGTTGGACGAGCGTCCAGCGCAAGACGGGCCCCAATTCGATTTTGAATCTGATTTTTCCCTAGGTTTTACTTAACCCTTTTTCCTCTCCCTCTCTTTCTCACGAATTCTCTCTAAGTTTGCAGATAAACCAATCCTAGCAGCCGCCGTCGTTCGCAATTTCGCCGCCGCTGTCGATTCCGTCACCGCCGCCGCTGTGAGTCGCCGTCGCTGCCGCCGTTCTGCCGCCGTGTTCCAGTCGCCATTCCGAACGCCAGCACAGCCGCTCGCCGTCGAAGCCGCTTGTCCTCCCCTTCGTTCGCCGTCGGCCGTCGACGAGCCCTCGCCCAGTGCCCAAATTCACCTTGGACGAGCGTCCAAGGAGTTGTGGACGAGCGTCCAACCCAGCTGCTGCCCGATTTCATTCTCGGTCCGTTCCGGCCCGTTTTCGTTGTCAATCCATTCTCGTCTCATCCCCGTTCCACCCCTGTCACTACCATGGTTCGTGGAGAGCTCGGAGAAGCCCGCCCTCTCACCGATGCACGCATTCCGTTGCATCGCCGCCCCGACTACCACCCGTCCGGAGTTTCTCCAGAGCTTTATGGCCGTCAACGGAACGTTCCCTTCCCGACGGAGAGGTTTGAAACTACGAACTTTTATCACCGTTTACGTGGCAAGGATATTAGACCTCCTAGGCATTTCAATGCGGATTTTCTTCGTCGCTTACCTATTTGGGATAGGCTTAGAGGATACATAAACTGTTTGGGCCTTATGAATTTAATTACGCATGCTTGGGAAGGTCATGAGAGCTTATGTATTGAAATGTGTTCTAGTTTTAGGTTAGAACGTAATGAGGAGAATGAGCTTTGTATGTATGCAACTTTTAGGGGTGAGTTGTGGGAAATTCCTAGGCGAGTGATGCATGAAGCATTTGGTTTTCATTTGGGTGATGGTTTGTCTGAGTTCATGCCGTCTGATTTCAATGTGTCTAATGCTTGGTTTGCGATGACGGGTGTTACTAATTATAAAGCTTCTGGGGTGCCGAGTGCTTTTATCAAAGATCATGCTTTATTAATTCTTCATCGTTTTCTGTCTTGCATGATTACTGGTAAGAAAGAGCATAATAAGGTGAATGCGTTAGAAATTTATTTGCTCCATTGTGCTTCTAACAATATTAGGGTGTGTATGGCTCCATTTATATGGTCCCAACTTACTAATGTGCAAACCAAGAGTGGAGCACACCCTACTTTGAGTTATGTGGCTACAGGTTTGGCACGCCATTTGCGAGTGGATATTTCTCAAAGTGCCGGCTTAACTCGAAGCAAGGAGATTACCCTCAACGAGCTTATCAACGCTCATCTCATGCGAGGGGCGACCGAGTTCGTTCCCGTTCGGGAGAGAGCGTCTGTTATTGCCTATCATGCAGCTCGTCGTCACCATGGTCTCCCAAGTCAAGAGTCGGGGGATGAGGAGGAGGAATATGAGGACGGAGACGATGATGAGGAACAAGAAGATGATGAGGAGCACAACGAGGACGAAGAAGAGGATGGAGACGAGGAGGAGCAGCAGCACGTCCCGGACGACAACGAGCGTTTGATTCACTACTACACTAGGAGAGATCGCGTCCGGGCTCGTCAGAAATGGAGGCCGAGGTTCCCCCTTATTGGGCCGACTTTAGGACCGATTTTACACAATTCCAAGAGAATGTGTTTAATCGGTTCGATGATTTGTCGACCCAAGTGACGGGGTTGAATAGTCGGGTGTCCCACATGGAGAGTCACTTGACTCGTTTTACCGACATCTCGGTGGCCTCTACCTCTACCTCTACTCCACCGGACCCGAACGACCCTCGTTGGTGGTCTCCTTACGATCCCCGATGGAATGATCCACGTTTCCGAGGTTTCTTCAACCCATAGCATGTTTGTGTCTTTTATTTTTGTTTGAGTCTTTTATTGTTTTCTCTTTATTTTGTTCGATTTTACGCTTTGGATTTGTGTTTTGTGTTTGTTTTGTAGGTGATACTTGGAGTCTCTCGAGATTTTGAGTATTTGTGTTTGTCATATTGCGATAAGTTCTCTTTATCCCTTTCCTTTTTATTTTCTCGCAATGGGGACATTGCTTGATTTTAAGTGTGTGGGGGGGGGGGGGGGGGGGGGGGGGGGTCTTTGAACTTTTGGCATGTAGTTTTTAATTTTGTTGAGTCATTAGGAGTTAATTGAGTCAAGTAAGCATGTGATGATAGTATTGTGGACTTGGCCAATGATAGAGAATTGTTGATTTTTGGAAAAATTCATGATCTTTATTATGCATGGAACCTTGGCGAAGCGACGCATTTTATTTGATGAATTTGATGTATGCTATGATGTCGGGAACTAGTTAGTTTGAACCCGTGAGATTTGAGCTATTTGTGCATATTTATGCCTATTCTTTGATTGAGTGATCGTGCATGCTTCATTGTTTCTAGAACTTGCCTTGTTTCTCCATCAAGACCTTCGTATATTTACGAACTAGGAAATGATCTTAGGCCATCTTTCTTTAGCCACATGATTCCTATACACTAACCTTGTTCATAATCCTTTGTTTACCCCTTTTGAGCCTTTATTAGCCGTTCTTTGTGAAACCGGATGATAGGAGGTTTGGATGATTATGGGTATCCTTAGTTGTAGTTGGTGATATGGAAGGAGATAATTGAAAAGTATTTGTTGTGGTGTAGAAGGAGAGAAAGAAAAGAAATTTTAGATGCTTGTTTAAGTGTAGTTAGCTATCCCTATAAGCTTAGAAAAAAAAAAAGAAAAAAAAAAGAGATAAGAAAAAAAAAATAGAGCCTTTGTTCAAATTAGAAAGAACATGTATTAGTTGAGCTCTAGAGAAAAAAAAGAAAAAAAAAAAAAGAAAAGAAAAAGAAAAAAATAAGCATAAGGGGATAGTTAGCTTGAATTTGTATAGTTTAGCATCTTTGAGTTTGTAATTGGTGTGTTGGAGGGTAGAAGATGGAGATTAAAATCCATACTTTGGTTGGAGTTGAAAAAGAGGTTGATGATTTAGAGCATTTTGAGTCACTTAGCCTATATATTCCCTACCTTAACCAATGTCCCTACATTACAAGCTTATACAAAGACCTTTTTGATCTTAGTTTGTAAGTATTACATTAGGTGGAGATGTTGAGATTGAAGGCAAGCCTATGGTAAACATGTTGTATTGCATTGATGTTGAGTGAACCTTCTTGATGTGCATTATATTACATCTTTTCTTTGAGAGAGTTGAGTGTTCACTTTCATATACAAAATTTCACATGTTTGGGAGTGTTCTTTGATGGATTAGCATACTTTGAATTAGTTGAGTAGATTGTGTTGATTGATGCTAAGGTTGTGTGCATAGTTTTGATCATGGACATGAGAGTTGTTTTTGAAAAGCTTTGAGGCCAATATAGTTCACGATACTTGAGTCTATTGTTTGTTTTGTTTTGCTTGAGGACAAGCAAAGGTCTAAGTGTGGAGGAGTTTGATTGGTGTGTAAATGTTAGTATTTTCGTAGTGTTTTCGAGTCCGTTTTTGTTATGTTTTTGTGTCATTTTGTTTGTCTTTTGCTATGATTCGGTTGTTTGGAGTTTGGTACGTGTAGGATCATTAGGTGGAAGAAATGGACGGAAACGGGTCGAAAAGGGCGAAAAGTTGAGGAAAAATCAAGCATGGAGCGAGCACGGCGCTGGACGACCGTCCAAGGCGCTGGACGGCCGTCCAGAGTACGCTGGACGAGCGCTCACTGCGGTGGACGAGCGTCCAGAGTAGAAAAGCAGCGCACAGCGAGTGCAACGTTGGACGAGCGTCCAACGTACGTTGGACGACCGTCCAACGTTCCGACCAGCTGGAGTTTCCTTATATAATTAGGTTTTCATACCTATTATATATACTATCCTTTGTACACGAATTATACAACCTTTTATCATTGTTTAGCTTTAGTTTTCAGATTCAAATACTTTAGTTTAGCTTTCTATTGTTCGGATCCGGATTCGTTCTTCGTTTTTGCAATTTAATTCAAGCCTTCGTTTATTTAATTCAAGTTCTTCGTCTCAATTTTCGTAAGTTCTTTTATCGCTTTCGTTTACTTGTTTTAATTGCTTGCTTTCGTTTTAGATTCGTTTTCTTAATTGCTCCGTTTAAATTCCTTAGTTTAATTTCGTTCTTTCGATTTCAAGTTTAAATTTAAATTCGTTTTTCTTGCTTTCAATTCTTTCGTTTTTCAAAGTTTTCAAGTTAAATTAATTTGCTTTTAATTTCCAGATTTCAATTCATCGTGTCTAGATTTATTTATGCTTCTTTCTTTGCTTTCGTTTTCTTCGTTGCTTTCTTTATTGCTTTCCTTTCT